>CM053791.1:226556951-226964451 GCA_028749045.1 Cupressus sempervirens
CCAATTTTGTCATTTGTTTTAACTAGCAACTCTTCAAACACTTCAAAAAAAAAATTGAGTCACATAAGTAAACAATAATAGGACTACACCTTCCTTAAATTAATTTCATATTTTAAATTTATGATCCCTCCCATATCTCTTCGACATATCCATTGCGTACCAAAGTGCACTTATTAGTTATTAACTATGTAGAAGGCATATTAGAGTCATATTAACTATACTAATAAGGAGTACAAGAATTTATCTCTTTAGATGAAATATAATAATTATAATGTTATTGATAAATATTTTTAATTAATACATAAGTATATTATTTTAAAATAGAACTATGATAATAGATTAGAAATAATGTATTAACTATAGAGAATTTAAAGTGTATTGCCCAAAATAATATAATAATATAATACCAATAATAATCTATTATTGTTTGTATTTGGAAACTATTTAATCAAAATATAAAAATATACTTAATAATAAAATTGTATCTTAATAATAAATAGAACATTGATAATGTAACATTAATTTTTTATGGAGGTTTAGAATGTTGAGTCAAGCTTTGAGGGTATTCATTGCACATAAATTCTTTTAAGGCGCAATCTTGACTTCAAATCTTATTATATAGGAGTCTTTGCACTCAACAATACTTAATCTTTGGTGGGTTCATCTAGAACCATTCAATTTAGTAAGTAAAATAATCACTAATTGACGAATATAGCATTATATATATAAAACCAAACTCTAGAGTTCTGTGGCCTAAATGATATCAAACTGACCTCCTTCTCCTTCAATAATAGAGGCATCTTACAAGGAAACGAAAGAATTTTAAAGAAAGACTCTTTGTATAATGTCAAAAGTGAGACCGATTGAGTGACTTTTCTTTAAAAATAAAAGTGATCGAACGCATTGCGGGTCAAACACGTCTCCCCGTCTTTCGTCACTTTTGAGTCTCACGTCACATCGAAACCTAAAAGAGCACAATTCTATTGGTCTCTTTTGAGCCCATTAACGTAGCATCAAAAGAGTTTCGGCGACGGCTATCCAGCCCCACCGTTCGGGATGGCTGGATGGCCATACTCCATGATCCCCATACCCATGCCTTGCCCGCAGCGGTGGCCCTGATTATTTTAATTCGCCGTTGTCCCCCACTTCATCGATCCGCGTTTATGGCAGGATAATGGCCCGGATCAATGTTGTTTGCCACGGCCGGAGAAACTTTATTCTCCAAACGATTTATCTCCATTTTTGGCGATCTGGAGTATCAACTGCAACATCGACCGCAACAGCAAAAAATCACCAGCACAAAATAGGTTAGTGAAATATTAACTCGTTTTCATTTTGCAAATATATGCAATATCTACGAAGCTTTAGCAGGCCTGCAACGGCGATAGTATGTTAGTTTTAATGGCCCAATAGGCATACAATAATGAAGATCGTTATCGAATAGCCTGAAAATAAACGCACCAGTATTCATTAACTATGCCATGTATTTTGTTTCAGAGTTAATTTTTTTCACAATGGAATCTGCAGGTTAGATAATGTGTAGTTGTTGAAGTAAAGGCTCATATTTTCTATTTTCTATCTATTATCCATATTTACTTTGTAGTTGAAGTAAGGCTCACATTTTCTATCTTCACATGAATTTATTTAATTTATTTCCTACAACAAATCCATGCTTCATACCCTCGTTTTTTACCCTAAAATAATTCTTGGTTTATTCATGTGGGATAGCCTTTATCTTTGTTTCATATTTTGTTATGGCGAGTTTTCATTATTCATATAAGATTTAAAAGATTGTATAAAATAAATCAAGTTTTTAATTCATACTTTAGACTAGAATAAATGTATTCTAATTAAAAGTAGCAAAAAATAACTTATCAATAAGTAGTGTGATCATGCAATATTTTATATATATTATATCTATTAATAAAAATGTATGTTTACATGTATAAAAATGTATCATTGTGCCTTTAGACTCTTGGATAACACAAAACAACCATTGTGTTTTCATACTCTACTTTAATAGTTTTGTAAAAGTATTTAGGGTAGCAACCAATTGTGTATTAAATCATTAAAGCTATGTGTAGTTGAATAATTAACACATAACTTTATGGATATAAAAAGCTTTTTAAAATGGAATTTGAATTTATATTAGATCCACTTGTAATATAATTTTGAGCAATCCTTTCATTAATGAAATAACTGTTGGAGTTGAGGAAAGCCAACTCCGAAGACGCCAAGATCACCTGCATGCGAAACTTGTCAAAGAGGAGCCATAGAAGGGAAGAGCATGGAGCACGGGCAAAAAACCCTAAACGGACATGAGAGCCATCATAATGCAAACACAAGAAGAAATGTATTTACAATAAGAAATGATGTTATGATGTTGTTATTGTGTGATACAAAGAGGAGAACTCGAATATAAAGAGCTCATGGAAGCTTGTAGAACAAGCTGGAAAGTGGTAGAAGATAAGTGTGACAACTAGAAGGGAACAAACTCCTGTGTTGTCAACAACTAACCACTACATGCATTAAATATGAAATATTAAATAAATGCATGACCTAAGTAAGCTTAAGCAATAGAATAAATAATTAAATATTAATTATTTACTCTAACACCCCCCCTTAAGTGCAACTTAGGGAAATGCCTTAAGCTCACAAAGCTAAGATGAATGCATAATGGGTCCCAGCAACGAGGCCATGTTAGGTACCCATGTACAATGCAAGAAAATGCAACCTCTGTAAGCAGGGAAAGAGAGAAAACCACATGGGAAAAACCCTCCCCCAAAAAGAGGTAAGAACCTAGTGAAGAGCTGAAGAAGTCTCCAACTAGGGAAATTGTCCCCTAAAACAGGAACAAAGAGTGATCATGAAGAAGCAGCATCACTGAAGCATGAAGAAGTCGCAAATCTGCCAAACTGCTGATCTAAATAAACCTCCATGGAAGAAGAAGGCACGAACCGAGCATGTCTATATGGTAGATGATCCATCTCACCGAAATGCATAGGTAGCCAGCCACTGCAATCGCCTTGTACATAGAATCAACCACTGAATACATAGTTCACACTATCAAACCATCGAACCAAGGATGCATTAGAACACAGCATAACCCCCCCTTAATGCAGACGAGGTGTGATGATAGGCAACTGAGAAGGTGAGCCAAATCTCTTGCAAATGAACCAAGAACGAGGAGAGAGGAAAAGAGGTACAGACACCGATAAAGACACGGTCTAATTGACTCTGCATGGGGCTAATGTCGTGGAAGGGACACTCACTTGACAAAGGGAGAATGCCTAAAACAACAAACAAATAATCCCCCCCATGGTGCTTTATGAAATAGTGCAAGTACAACTGACTCAAAACAACGTTCATGACTCCCAGAATGTAAAAGTGACACTTTATCTCAGTGCGAAACAAAAAAGTGCTTCAAAAAGATAGCTACAATGATCATAACTGAAAAAGAGCTGAACCAAAAGAAAGTACAGTCAAAAAGAAGGAAAACCATGCCAGGAAAACGATCCTCGGGCCTAAAACACTCAAAATATCCACCATAGAGCAAAAATGCCAAAACTATGATAGAAAGAGCAGAGGCCAAAAACAAGAAAAAAGGACTACTTTTCTGAAGAGTACACAGAATTAGCTTTCCAGAAATATAAAGTTTTCAAAAAACTGACATGGGACGCAAAAGATATGCATGTCGGAGTCAAAAATAAGACTTCGGACTTCAACAGAAAAAATGAGCAATAAAAAAGCATCAAAACCAAAAAATACCTACACCAAAATCTCCGTCTTGGAACTAGCTTTCCGGCGCTTCTTTCGGATTGGAAAAATACCTCCGTATGCAAGAGTTTTGGCCAAAAAACCAAAGGTAGGTCCAAAAGCAATCGGGAGAGGTGCATGCAAGGGCTGATGCAGCGCTGACGTCAGCAAGTTAGATGATTAAATTTGACGGTTTGGTGGCCGTCGCAGCAAAAAAGAGTGCCACATGGCATAGCCATGTGGCAGTACGGATGATGACGTGGCTGACGTGGCAGGGGTGACGTGGTGGGTCCACGTGGCAAGGTGCCACATGGCGCCCAGGCCACGTGTCACCCCCGCAGTGGCTGCAATGGTCCTGATGCGGCTGTAGTGCTGCCAGGCTGAGCAGAGGCGGCCGGGCTGGTGGAGCTACCGGTGGAGGTGGCCGCAGGGCGGCTGACGAGGAGGAGCCGCTGGCAGAGGGCGGTGGACGGGCGGCGGCCGGGAGGAGGCCGGGCCGCGGTGGAGCGCGGGCGGTGCTGCCTGCTGCGGCCGCTGCGGGCTGTGCGCAGGTGGCGTGGCGGCAGTGCGCCCCAAATTTTTTTTTTTTTTTAAATCCGTCGCTGCGTCCGTACGACCGTACGGCAGACCCCTGCAAGCAAAAAAGATTGCCTCCCAGAGCTCTGTCTCCAAAATTGAAAAACTTTATATGAATCCTGACTGCAAACGGCCTTCCGGATCCATTGGTGATGTCCGTTTGGGCCCAAAGTGCTCCAAAAATTTGCTGATCCCCTGATTTGAAGAAAAATTGCACAAACAAACTAGGGTTTGTGACTTCAAATCACAGCTTCAAAACTTCTTCAACGAAGCTACAACAGGAAGGCTCTGATACCATGTTGGTGTTGAGGAAAGCCAACTCCAAAGACGCCAAGATCACCTGCATGCGAAACCTGTCAAAGAGGAGCCATAGAAGGGAAGAGCATGGAGCACGGGCAAAAAACCCTAAACGGACATGAGAGCCATCATAATGCAAACACAAGAAGAAATGTATTTACAATAAGAAATGATGTTATGATGTTGTTATTGTGTGATACAAAGAGGAGAGCTCGAATATAAAGAGCTCATGGAAGCTTGTAGAACAAGCTGGAAAGTGGTAGAAGATAAGTGTGACAACTAGAAGAGAACAAACTCCCGTGTTGTCAACAACTAACCACTACATGCATTAAATATGAAATATTAAATAAATGCATGACCTAAGTAAGCTTAAGCAATAGAATAAATAATTAAATATTAATTATTTACTCTAACAATAACGACATTCAATTTTGTTTACGATATAATTCTACTTATATGATTTTGATATTACATTTTTTAATTGATAATATATTTAAAAAGATAGGGCACTGACCATCTTAATTATCTACAGAATTGATACAAATTTTAAATGGCAATCCCTCCTCCTACTACCTATGCAAGATGTTCCCAATGGAGGAAATAGTTTTTCAAGTGCACAACTTTAGTGGAATTCTATTGGAGATCATAATTGTTTCATGGACTTATGTGCTGCTATTCCTCTTAACAGACTCCCTGACTTTGTCAAGGAAGAAGGTTTACTAGATGGTACTAAAACAACATTCATCAAAAAAGACCATAAAGAGACAAACTTGAAAAACACTAAAAATTATTCTACCAAGATGAATTCAAGGTTTGTATGGACTTTGTTTAATAATTAATCATGCAATATTTTATATTTTCTAAATATATTATAGAAATTAATTAAAAATATTTTTACATGTATAAATAGATATCATTGTGGTTTTGGACCCGAGGATAATAGGAAGCAACTTGAAAAAGATATGCAAAGAAAGCCAAGGTTTATTAAAAAAGGGTTGTAAAACCCACTTTAATGTTAGGGTTATGTATGGAAGAGCAAACATTGCCATCATTACATACAATGAGTTTAGTCATCAAGATGCTAATGGTGAATTTTGTCATGGAAAGGATGACCCTTCTAGTGATCTAAGGAGCATGGTTGCTCCAAGACTGTCAAGTGAATATAAATTGTATATTGAATCCATATTATTGATGGGTGTGGGGATTAACACCATATGTGAACAACATTATTTTGATCCTTATCTAATAGATTTGATGAATAAGAGGGATACCTATTACTAAGAAAAGATGTTTTAAATGCATGGACAAGGGTGTGTTCTCTTTGATCACAAAAAAATGAAGATGACATGAAAAGTGTAATTTTGTGGCATCTAGAGCAGAAAGACAACTTCTTCTACTATAAAACACCAACCAGTGGAGAAGATA
Organism: Cupressus sempervirens; assembly: GCA_028749045.1. Lineage (NCBI taxonomy): Eukaryota > Viridiplantae > Streptophyta > Pinopsida > Cupressales > Cupressaceae > Cupressus > Cupressus sempervirens. Next base: position 226,563,006 of record CM053791.1, read on the forward strand.
TTCCATTTATCATAGGAATTCAAACACCGTGGATGCGAGAGATTATGGTGAATTATTCACACAACTCTATCATTGCCATGGATTCCACATTCTTGACAAATAAGTATGTTGTAAGTAGATGAATTCAACTATATTTATAGATTTTAGATTAGTTGATCTATATTATATATAACATTTTAATTTATCACTGATTTCTTCTTGTGTAGTATGCGCTATATTCATTGCTTGTGTTTGATGAACAAGAGGTTGGTGTACCTATTGCATGGGCCATATCCTCAAGAAACAAAGTGGAAGACTTAAATGGATGGCTAGCAGAAGTCTACAAAAGAGGCAAACAATATAAAGAAGATTGACAAGTGAATGCATTTATGATAGATGATGCTATTGTAGAGATTGAAGCAATTAGGTTTTATTACTATTCAATTATATTTATGAATTCATATTTAACATATAAGTTTTAAAATTCATAATTTTAAACATATATAATTATAGTTCAATAATTGATTTTGTAAGAGTTATAAATGTTTTTAATGTAACTTTTAGGTTATCCGGAACAATTGTTGAGTACTTTTATTTATCTAGCATGTACAAAGGACGTGGCTGAAAAATGTATACAATTGAGTCAATTTTTTCTTAAAATATATGAAGATATATATTATTGATCATCAAAGTTTGATATTATGTTTTATATTCTAAGTTTGTAAGCAATAAGGATGTTATAACAAATATGTTCATTGAACTAGATGAGATAGTGTATGCAATGAGTGATAATGAAGATTTTGCTACTCACTTAATTAAAAGTTTTAAGGAGGAATTTAAAGAATAAAAGCAATTTATTAATTACTTTCAAAAGACTTGGTGTCATGATGAAAGATGTATTGGTAATATTATACATATATATTTTTGTTAAGGTATATTTGTATTCATATTACTTTATTTTTTGTATATATACTAAGACATCTCCATATTTTTCTTAACTGCAATGTGGGCAAAATGATTTAGAGGTTTCTCTCAAGCAAATTAGGAAACTAATGCTTCCATAGAGTCATACCATATGTACATCAAATCTCACTATCTAATAGATTGTTCTAGAAAATATATAAGGAGAATGGATCAGCTTATTCATGTTCTTCTTCATAGGGTAGAGCCATATTCCAAAAATAAGAAATACTTCAAGTTATCTGGATTTCTGACTAACTTTAAAAAGGAAATATATTACCTTACTGCTTTAGAAAGATCAAAGAGAATACCAGATATATATTGCTACCCATATGACCTCCTTGTTGATACATATAAAGTAAGAATTCAAACCATTTCAACCAAATGGTATCTTGTGAGAAATTTTGGACTAAATTTGCAAGTGTATGATTGTCAATGGGCAAAAAGAGGAAACACATGTTCAAGATTTTAGATTTTCTATAGAGAAACAAAATAAATAAGTAGGGTCAAATTGTTGCTAAGTGTTATTTCAGACTTATTTTTAATATTAATATTTTAATGATTTTTATATTGTAAGGAACTACCTCAACTAACCTTATTGAACTACAAATGATGTTACTATTGGTTGATGAAAATGATAAAGCTGGAGGGAGTTCTCTTCATGAAAATAATGTCACTGGTAATATCAATACTTTTTTCCAAGGAAATGTTAAATTATTTAATGAATTAGAAAATTAATTAAGTCTTATGGTGATTGTAGATGGTTCTATACCTTCAAAAAATCAAATGTGGTTGGACACATCATTGTTGAAGCTCAAAGAATTAGTATGTTTCAATACCCACACTTTTCTAATGAAATATCTAGTGTTCAAAAATAATTTTTTGAATTAATAATTTTTATTTTTATTACAAATGGTGTGAGATCATAAGTTACTTCTAGTGACAAATTTCAAAATTGCATTGATTATGTCAATTCAATGCTCCAAAATTTTCCAACTAGAGAACATGAAGAAAACCTATTCATGCAGTGTGTTGGGAGATTTAGAAATAATATGCATGAAACTTTCTCTTCATCTTCCAAATTTGAACCAATTCCTAGTTCAAAGAACATGTCTATGAGATGAAAATCACCATGGTATAGTCCAAGTAAAATGTGGAAACATTATTCTATTCATTGAGGAAATAATGCTATTTCTCAAAATTTAAATGAAAGACTTGAGGAGCATGAAAGTTTTCAATTTCCCTCCATCCACTCTAGAAAGAAAAAGAGAAAGATGGTCATTAATTGCTCAGGCATAGTAATACAAGAAGAAATAAATACTATCTCACAACAAGGTGTGTACATTTATTTAAATGTACTTTATTATTTTCAATAGCTCAACACAAGTTATTTTATTTCATATATTGTTTTCGATAGCTCAACACAAGTTATTTTCATTTCATATGTTAAAAACATGTCAATTTATAGGTTTGGTTGATCAAGAAAATGCTTGTCGACATCCATTGCCTTTCTCTATTGATTTGAAAAAAACAATAACATATGCCACACAATTAATAGATGGTAACTTATTAACTATTAACTATTTTTCTTAAATTTGTATAAAAGTTACTTATTTCGTTATTTTAACTATTTTTTATGCTTCATCAATAAAAAAGATGTAGTTTGCAGAGATCAACCATCAATACACAATATTATTCCTACCCATATATTTCAACAAACTGGCATTGGTAATTAAGAATTTCAATTGTTTACATGAATTACATAATGTGATTGTGAATGAAACAAATTCTTAAATTTAATACATGTTTATTGTGTATTTTATTGTTGCTTTGTGTGATCAACAAATGCATCAAAAATATGTGTCACCCTTTTCTATTGATCTAAACCAAACGATAATAGGGGCAATGCAAAGTGGAGATTGTGAGTAAATTATGAAATTAAATTCAATTTTCAAAGACTTCAATTTGGTAACTATTTTTCCTAACTAATTAAAATTTTTTTGCAGGTGTTCACAACACTTATATGGAGGATCATGTTATCATTCATTAATATTCTCCTTTACATATTTTATAATGTGTAATTATGTAAATGAAAATTTTTGTTTACTTTCTATGTGTGGACAAGGAATGAAGGTTTTGTTATTGGTTCTTTCCTCCAAGAGCCCTTGAACCAGCTATTTTATTTATATAAGAGTTTTTTTAATAAAATAGAATTTGGGATGATCATTATAGCAATGGTTTACTCTACTTTTATTTATTTTGACATTAATTATATGATGTCAATTAAGTAATGGTTTAGTCTATTAACCTAATTTTTGAAAATTATAATTATAGCATTAAAATATTTTAAATATATTTATTTAGGATTTTTTTAGAAATTCAAAATAAAAAAAGAAAACTCTTTAATATCATATAATAAATTGCATTATACAAATCTTAATCACTTTTCTTTTATTAAACACAATTCGAGGGGTGTGGACAGTAGACACTTTAATGGATTTCAATCATAGAACATATCACCATTCTTATGATTGCCCTTTATTCACCCATCGGTAAATAGAAACATTTCGCTCGTCCAAGGAGTATATTTTAAATTTAAGTTTTATTGTAATATTATATTTATAAAAAAAAAAATGTGACAAATAATTAGATATTTGTGATTCAAATTTATTTTTTACTAAATATAATGAAATAAAAATTATAATACCAATAGAATTTGAGATAGATTAATTTTGTGTAATCATATAAGTGTGAAGTAAATTTTAGATTTCTATAAATCATAAAAGTTAATCATTTATTTTCCTTTATCATAGTTTTTTTAAAATGAAGTGATATAAATGAAATAATATAATAGAGTTAGTAATATGGTGAAAGGATAATAGAGTGATATTAACTCATTAAGTTTTTGTTAATTTTTTTTTTAAAAATATTTAATTGAGTTACTATTAAAATTTAAGAAATGATATAAATTACATTAAAATAAATGTTCAAAAGAGTTAAATTTATTTACACTTGTTTCAAGGGATTAACTATTTATTCTTGGTTCAGGCAAGAGCCTACAATACAACAATAAATTGTGAGCCTCTTATCGAAGAGGTCTTGGGTTCGAATCTACCCGTGCTTAATAAAATAATAATTTATAATAATACATAATAATTAACCTTGGCTTTGGCCTCTTATCGATAAGGAAAAAAAAAAAAAAAAAAAACTATTTATTCTTGGTTTAAAGAATTAACTATTTACTCTTGTTTGAAAGAAATTACTATTTATCTATCAATGCTATTAACATAGATGTTAATTTTGTTGTGTGTTAGTTGTTAGATAGCTTGAATATTTATGTTAAGATTTCAAAAATGTTATATGCATATATGACTATTATAATTTATTATTACTCAAATTTAATAACCGATTATAGTATGTAGAACTAGATTAGATAAAGTTATAAGATTAAATTTATTAAAATAATCTAACTTCTTCTTTTTAAAATTTATAAATATCAATAACCATGTTTAATATTTCACTTGCATATTTGCTAAAGCTTAGTAGATATTGCATATATTTACAAAATAAAAATAGGTTTAATATTTCACTTGCATATTTGCTAAAGCTTAGTAACTATTGCATATATTTGGAAAATTAAAAAAAAATTAACTAATCTCTTTTTTGAGGTTTAATATTTCAGTAACAATAAATAGTTTGGAGAATGGAGAATAAAGTTTCTCCTTGCCCTATGAACAACATTGTACCGGCCATTTTCCTGCCATTATCCTGCCATAAACGCGGATCGATGAAGTGGGGGATAACGGCGAATTAAAATAATCAGTGCCACCTTGGATTTGACCGCTGCGGGCAAGGCATGGGGAGGCATGGGTATGGGGGTCATGGAGCATGGCCATCCAGCCATTCCGAACGGTGGGGCTGGATAGCCGTCGCCCGAAGTTTCCTTCAAAAAAGGATAACGTCAGAAAAGGATATTAATGGAAGTCTGGAAGCGCTTTGCCATTGTAACTACAAACTGAGCGAAACCGAGAGATTTTCTTATCGTTATTTGAATTTGCTGAAACATTGTGCACCCAATCATGTTCCACACAACGCTTGTTTTGTTTTCATACATTCTTAGCTATTTCCTTTTGCTTCCCCACTGTGCTTCTCTGTCACATGACGGAGTAATTTTGCTTAATCTCAGAAATGGAGACTGGAGGGACAGCAGTAATGCTTTGAGCAACTGGAACGAGTCTCACCAAACTCCATGCGCTTGGAAAGGAATTACCTGTGATGAGTTCGAGAGAGTTACCACTGTTGATCTCACTGCTCACTCCATTTCTGGCAACTTCACTTCTGCCATTTGCAGCCTTCCCAATCTCACAGCTTTGACTCTTCAGAGCAATGCTTTCACTATTCTTTTCCCAGACGCCCTCTTCAATTGCAACAGTTTGCAAAAGCTCGATTTGTCAAGCAACGGCTTCACTGGAAAGCTGCCGACTCATATCTCCGAATTGACTGAGTTGAGAGTTCTGAATTTGTCGTACAATGCTTTTAGCGGGTCCATTCCACCAGCCTTCGGGCTCATGCGAAAGATAGAAGCTCTCTTGTTGAACGAAAATAGTCTGACTGGGGCATTCCCTAATTTTGTAGGGAGTTTGGTGTCTCTGAGAAACTTCACGATTGGGGGTAATCCTCTGCATCCCGGTGTTATACCCAGAGAACTAGGAAATTTAAAGCAGCTGCAAGCGTTAAGGCTAGATAACTGCAGCCTTGTTGGAGAAATCCCTTCTTCCTTGGGCAATTTAACTCGACTGGAGTTCCTGGATCTGTCGCAGAATGGTCTTTCTGGCGATATTCCTGCCAGTTTGATGTCTCTGTCAAATTTGAGGGAACTCTCTCTTTTTAGAGACAACTTATCTAGACGAATTCCGGCGAACATAGACCAGCTCACAAGGTTATCCATTTTGGATTTGGGGCACAATCAGCTCGAAGGCACCGTTCCCGACGCAGTTGGTAATCTCACATATCTGAGCCTTCTTCAATTGCAAAACAATTCGCTTGCCGGAAACATCTCCTCTCAGATCAGAGAGCTCCGGCACTTGAGTAACTTGATGCTGTACAACAACAGTTTCAGTGGCTTGTTGCCCCAGAGTTTAGGTTGATATTCCAGTTTCGTGGTCTCTGATGTGTCGAATAGTGGGTTGGAAGGCCCTCTGCCGAAGAATCTGTGCAGGGGAGGAGTGTTGTATGGCTTCGTTGGCACATCAAACAAATTCAACGGTTCTTTGCCTTCGTTCTTTGCACACTGCAAATCTCTAGAGTATCTGTACATCGACGACAACCAGCTGAGCGGCGAGATTCCTGCGGGACTATGGGGTGCTGACAAGCTCCACGGATTGTTTCTAGAGAAAAATAAGTTCCAAGGCAATATTTCACCCGCAATTGGCCAAGCAACGAGTCTGATTCGATTGACGATAAGCAACAACCTCTTCCACAGAGTAATTCCTCCCGAAGTTGGGCGGCTTACAAAACTTCAAGTGTTTGAAGCTAGCAACTGTTGACCACGATGATTCTTTTTAAAAGGGTGGCAAAATGAGTTGGCAATCTACTTAACACGGAAGTGGGAAAAATAAAGATTTAATAAAACTGACAGATGCATTCAATGTTGGGATGAGGCATTTTAAATAAAGACGGTTTTTGCTTTGGCGACAACATAAAACAAAGTCATGACATCGTGACCCTTGATTAATAAATGAAGTCACACATTGTATGCAAGGATTAAAGGAATGACTGCATGTTGAAAGAAATCTCGCCATTTGTCAGATTTGTATAGTGGACTTGAAACGTTTATGAAACTCATTTTTTTTGTGGGTGTTTTGTGACTGGAGGAAAATACATTTGTTTTTGGAAAACTTCTTTGTCTTTCTTTGTGCAAACTGAAAATTTGTCCTCACATTTATCTTACCTGCGGAATCAATGTCTTTGATAGAGTTTTGATCTGTTGTTTCGGTTTCATCTTCAAAGACGTAAGTATTCTTCTTGAAGTTTCTTCTTCAGTAAACTACTTGAAAGTCTTTGTGTCAGCATTGATTCAAGTTTCACAGATAAGGTTTCTAGGTAATGATTTTTTTACTCATTTGATTTTGCTCACATGCATGAGGAATTGGAGGCAAATATAAGAGGAAGACACAGAGAAACTTTCAGTCTGAAGTGCAAATTAAAAAGGCATCACAGGTATTTCTTAAAAGCACAGGTACGTCATTGGTTTGAGACTACAAAATAAATGAAGAATGAAAAGGTTTTGTTTCAATCTCACGACAGACCAAAGGCGAAGTTTTATTTGTTTTTGAATCTAAAATTAACACAGTCAATTTTTGAAAGAGGCAAAATTATTTGGAAAGAGATTTCTTCTAAGATACATATAATATTTAGTTGTTTTTAAAAAAATATATTTTCGACTGTCAAACTGTCTTGAAAAATCAAAGTCAAGCATTTTGTTTTAAAAATGAAAGGGTTTTGAAATGGTTTTGTGAAAATGGTTGTGAAAAAGAAAGCAAATATGAAAACTATCTTCATCGTAGCAAGTTCTAAAATGAAATTTTTTGGAAATATGCATGAACAGTTTATTGCATTTCTCATGAAGGATGAATAAAATTTTGTGGGTATTAAACCCAGAACACTATATGCACTATTTTTTCGTTCAAAACAAAAGAAAAGTTGGCAGGCAGTTTCAGTTGTATAACATTGGGTTACAAAATGGCATTCTTGAAGATCTCAAACATAAAAGATGTAATGCCCCATCAAGGGATCCAAAGAATTAACCTAGTATTTCACTAAGTTTGGTAGCATTTTTTTTTTTTTTTAAAGTAATTACCACTTACAACTTATGCACAATAACGGAAGCAATAGCAATGTCCATCTAAAGAGTAAACTTAACATATACAACAGTTTACATTCTTTAAGATCCCCTTAACGTGAATTACTTACATGAATCCAACTAGTACAACATCCACATGAAATAATATGATAAGTCCAATGTTCAATTATTACATATCCAAATGCTCATTCATCCACTGTACATGTCACAGGGTATGAAGGCTTAAAAGAATATACATATGTAGAATAAGGTACATCATCCTATTCTAATCCATGATTCATCACAGTAAAGATAATCACATGATACTCATGATACATCATCGTAAAAGCCATTTACATCTATCAGAAAGATCAAATAAATAGACTAAGTGCACGGTTCCTCCCAACCGTTAATAGCATCATTAGACGATCGTGGATCCTAGCCATCCCTCCGTGCGTAACATTCCAAGCACCGAAGAGATCATCGGTATTATCATAGTAGGAATGTCACTCCTAAATATCCTACTAACATAAAAAGTGAAGCATAAGATATCATCATCTAACATATGCTAATCATCAATGAAAGGATACATATCCACCATCACGAAGGACGCATTAACCACAAAGTCTCAATGAATCTCAAATGATAAGAGTGAAAAATACACTACCACCCGACCGCGTGGTACCTAAGTGGTCCACTCCCACCGTGCTGAGGAGATAATCTCAAGTCCCAAAACAGGTTATCAAAACCACATAGCACACAACTCTAAAGTCCAAGAAACCTAAAAGTATACTAACTCAAAGGTTCCAATCACAAAACAGACATCTACTTCCCAGAGGCACACAATGACATGTAGGAACCTACTATGCAAGCGGGAAAGTGTCATCGCATTTATCTTGTAAAAGTTACCCTGGCAGTTAGCTAAACTCCATGGGTCCATACAGATCTCATGCGGCCACTAGTATCCTTTCATACTGATAAGGCATACTATGGAATGCAAGGTCGCAACCATGCGTTCTCTCTACTCCCATCCTAGCCTATACGAGCACTCAAGGCATGGGCGAGAACCAAAAACTCTTATCTTTTTAGGTTCATTCAGTTAGTATTAAGTGTGTGAATGTTATCACTTATTAACCAACTTACAATGAGTTACCCTAGCAGCCTCTTAGGGCCCCGGCCCCCATTGCAAGCCACTTCCCGTCACTACATGCAGATATCCTACCCTAATGCTCATGGTATCATAAACATAAAGAAAGTCCACAAAATCACCATAATAAGGATCAACAAATATCCATGATTAAAAATCATTAAATATGCATAAAAGCATCAAATCACCATGAGCAACATCCATAGAAAATCATGAACACAACAACTCTCTATTGGCAACTGAAGTATCACTGATAATCAAAATATCCATTGGTTCTCAATAACCAAAATATATCTCAAAATCATACTGATCGAAGACTCCAAAAATGGTTGAGTCAAACATGTCACATCATGACATCATCAATAATAAATCCACATATTAGTCCCATCATGGCGACTAGAATATATCCAAGAATAACTGATCGATGACCAAAATAATGGTTAAGTTAAGGGTTCCAGACATAAGAATCTTAACTATAACAATCAGTATTCACAACCAATTCATAGAGCATTCCATCACATAATCATGGTTGGGATTATAAAGATCGAGATTAAAACATCATCAAGACATCACATTCACATAACCCCCAAGCCTCTGGTAGACGTCCTATACCGGTCAACACTAGTCAACCCAAAACCCAAAACATTAGCATAATGAATACACAATGTAAACACATGTTTTGGTTTTGCTAAGTTTTCAAATTTGAATTCATATGCAAAATCTCAGTTTTTGTATCCCAAGTTTAGAGAAAGAACATTTTCCTACGTTTTTCCATGTATTAATTTTTTGGATGGATTAAAAATTCCCTCTAAACTTCAGTTTCCAATTATAACATTTAAAAGACGTTTCCACTAACTTAATTTTCATATGCTTCATATATCTTATAATCTTAAACTATTAATTCATAATAGTTAAAACTATAAAATTACAAAACTATTCATCATTAAAAAGAGATGAATTTATAAATATTTTATTAACAACTTTAAATCTTTATCTTTATATATATATATATATATATATTACATATATATATATATATATATATATATTACATATATATATATATATATATATATATATATATATATATATTACATATATATATATTACATATATATATTTATATTAAACATATACATACGTACATATATAATATAATATTTATTATTTTTTTTGCATTTTATAAAAAACGGAACCGAATTTTATTAATTTCGATCAATAAAGGAAATCGAATAACAAAGTTTCCTTAGAACAAAGCCGAATCAATTATGCCGTCGACTGTCACTGTGGTGACAATTGCCGCGGGTACCCTGTTGTCACAGGTACCCTGCGACCAATAGAGTCGCGGGTACACTGCGTAGCAGGTACCGCGCGCCCCTTTAAAGCACGGGTATGGGGTGAGATTCCACCCCCACCCAAGCATGCATTAATATATTTTAACATAAAATCGCAACGCGATTTCATAAGTTGCGGAATTCCTTTATTAAAACATTTCTGCCGCAGAAAGGTTATGAATATATATAAATATATATTATATATATATGTATGTATATATATATATAATTAAGGGTTATGTATATATATATCTATGTATGTATGTATGTATGTATGTATGTATGTATGTATGTATAATATACAGAATCACAGTATGTTTATAAAAATACAAGCTTTCATTTTCAGAACCTCTCTATGAAACTTGTTCTTTTAAAATTCTTTGATGACTAATTCTAATGGGTTTGTCCATGAAATTGCAACCCTAGCCCGTATTATTTTCAGATCTAAACATATAGAATCCTTAAATAAAACTTAATTGCCCAAATTGAAAATGCACAATGAAGACATATGGAAAATACGAAGAAGGCAGGGGAAAGCAAGATGCAGAAGTATCATAATGAAATCACAAGAATCTACCCGGATTCTGATGCTAAACTCGCTTATCCTCAGACAACCCCCAGAGCAAGCTCCCCTTCTTCAGAATTTTCCCGAATCCTCCAATGCCTCAACTATTCTACATGCTAACCATACTATCCACGCTATGTCCCCGCTATCCCCAAGCTATTAAGGAATGCCCGAATATAAAGAGCTTTTGGATAACCCTAGAATGCTTCTAGAATCAGCTGGAAGATATTGCCAACTAAGCATGGACCTATTTCCTACCTTTTAGATAAGCCCTAGGGTTGTAGACACCATGTGCTTAATTGATGCACTAACCCCTGTGTTGTTGACACATGAAAAATAGGGAACTGCATTATTTCCTATGAAAACTTATAACTCCAATAACTTTTAAATTAATTTTCATTTAAATATTTATAACTCCCACTTTAATCTTCATAACTTTTATTTTAATTTTTATAACTTTTATTATTAATATTTTTTTATTAATTAATTAATATTTTATAATTATTATTTATTTTAATTTTTAATTTTCTTTTAATTTAATTCTTTTCTCTCAATTAATTCTCCTTTAATTAATTATAATCAAAATATCAAAATCATGATATTTAATCTCTCAAATAATTAATTTGTTAATTAAATCTATTTATTAAAGCTTAGTTAATAGAAAATTCACCATGGACCTTCATGATAAAATATGAAAACCCATCATAGGACAATTCATACCAAATCAGTCTAAAAGATTAAAAATCACAAATTATGCCATCCGACACATTCAGTGGGTACTCAACTCAGATACTTGTCCTAACTCACTAGGACAAATGGTTTTAGGGTTTGGGATTTGGACTTGAGAATTTATCTCCCCTCTCTTATCATTAAGATAGTATAATAGGGTACACTCATCCTGGCAATTCAGGGAAGTCGATACCCGGTACCTGCAACCTACAGAAAAGCCATGCATGTACATAAAAAATATATTGTGCTAAGCTAAATAGGCAATGGCAGGAAGTGGTGCATCGTGTAGATCTCGACTAAGCAGGTGACTACGACTCCCTTCCTTAACCACATCAGAAACGCCATACAATAAAAGAACACGCACACCATACACATGCAAGTATGGGGTAAGTATCCATAATAAAGCACATAAGATAATCAACCATCTAACTAATCATCAGCAGTAACTGAAACAATATAGTGATCATCATACATACATTAAATGTGAAGTCTAAATGATCTCATCACATGATAACTGAATCCATAATATAATATCTGATAGTGTCAAAACAATACCACTAATCGATCTACATGAAACTAGTCCATCAAAGTCTGATAACAATAGCAATAATATGTCCAGAGAAGATGTGAATGAGGGTAGGCACTACATCCACCCCCCCTTGGGTTAGGCTTACTCCTGGAAGCCTACAAACAAATAGGGATATAACTCCCTCAATCTAGCTACATCCTCCTGAGTAGCTGAAGAATCATCAGTAGGGTCCCATTGGACCCTTACCTGCTCGATGGTTTGACCCCTGAGGGTCAACCCCCGCTGCTCCAGAATATGAACCGGCTCTGAAGCCAGCTGCCCGTCCTCTACCTGCCACGCATTCCAATCAAGAACATGCACAATATCAGGAATATATTGCCTAAGCACTGAAACGTGGAAAACATCATGAATGCGAGCTAGGCTGGGCGGTCGAGCAAGGCGGTAAGCAACCGGGCCAATGCTCTCCAAAATCTCGAATGGTCCTACAAAACGAGGTGCTAACTTAGAACCCTTTCCATATCGGATCGGACTCTTTCGCGGTCGCACTCTCCAGAAAATCTTATCTCCCACTGCAAACTGCTTATTAGACCTATGAGCATCAGCATACTTCTTCTGTCTATCCTGTGCCGTAGTTAAATGCTCGCGGATACGCACTACCTATTGCTCCATATCACGAAGCATCTCAGGACCCAACAGAATGCGATCCTCAAGGTTGTCCCAACTCAAGGGTGTACGACAAGGACGACCATATAATGCCTGAAAAGGTGCCATGCCAATAGAACTATGATATCCATTGTTGTAAGCAAACTCCACTAGATATAGATAGTCCTCCCACTATGTCTACCTATCCATCACATACATCTGTAACATATCCTCCAAAACCTGATTCACTCTCTCCGTTTGACCATCAATTTCTGGATGATATGCTAAGCTGAAGTTTAATTGCGTTCCAAGCTCATGCTGCAACGATGTCCAGAATGCAGATGTGAATACAGGATCCCTGTCAGAAATGATCTTTCTAGGAATACCATGTAATCTCACAATGTCACGCATGAAGACATTAGCTATAGAAGCTGCTGTATAAGAGGACCTGATAGGTGAAAAAATGTGCCACCTTAGTCAACCGATCAACCGTGACCATGATAGCATCATGACGACGAACTATCAAAGGTAATCCTACAATGAAATCCATGGAAATAATATCCCACTTCCAAGAAGGAATGAGATTTGGCTGCAAAAGTATAGCCGGGTGCTGATGTTCTGCCTTGACTTTCTGACATTCAAGACACCTAGCCACAAAATCAGCAATATCTCGCTTCATTCCGGACCAAAAGAACAAACGTCTCGAATCAGCATGCATCTTTTTAACACCTGGGTGTGCTGAGTATGGTGTACGATGGGCTTCTGCTAGAATCCAGTTGCGAAGCTCATCCATTAAAGGCACATAAATCCTCCCCAAATGTCTCAAAAGACCATCCAATTCTCGAACATAGCCTGCAAACTTTCCTTCCAAGGGTCTTCTTGAATCTATCTCTCTGCACACTTCCTGATACCATGAATCCGTGGGAAGTGCCTGAAGAATCTGACCCCTCAAATCAACACTAAGAGTCATAGATGATACCACATGTCTCCTGTGACTCAAAGCATCTGCCACCACATTCTCCTTACCTTGAATGTACTTAACCTCAAAATCGTACTCACATAGAAACTCCATCCATCATCTCTGGCGAGCATTCAAATTAGGCTGAGTAAAAATATACTGAAGACTGCGATGATCCCTGTGTAGCTCAAATTTGTGCCCCAACAAGAAGTGTCTCCATCTTGTCAAAGCATGAACTACTGCCGCTAACTCAAGATCATGCGCAGGATAATTTAACTCATGATCCTTGAGCTTGCGTGATTCATACACTATCACCCATCCATTCTGCATTAACACTGCCCCAATACCTTCAAGAGAAGCATCTGTACACACCATGAAATCTCCCTCTGGATCCGGTATTGCTAAAATGGGTGCACTAGTTAAAAGTTCCTTGAGCTTCTAAAATGCTTCCTCACATTTCTCTGTCCACACAAACTTCTTTCCTTTCCTCTGAAGAGAAGTGATAGGATGTGCTATCCTAGAGAAGTTCTGGACAAATCTACGATAATAACCAGCTAAACCCATGAAACTACGAATCTCTGACACGTTAGTCGGTGTTGGCCAATCTATTATTGCCTGAATCTTTGCAGGATCCACTGATATACCATCACCCAAGATAACATGCCCTAAATATTAAATCTCTGATTTGAAGAATTCGCACCTGGCTACATTACCATAAAGCTGGTTGTCTCTCAAACACTGCAATACCAACCGCAAGTGTTCCTCATGCTCCTTCTGATTCTTGGAATATATCAATATATCATCAAGAAACACAAGTATGAATCTGTCCAGATATGATCGAAAAACACCATTCATCAAACTCATGAATACTGATGGAGCGTTAGTCAACCCAAAAGGTACCATTGTGAACTCATAATGTCCATAACGAGTTCGAAAAGCGGTCTTGTGAATGTCATCTTCCTTAATGCGAAGCTAGTGGTATCTTGACTTAAGGTCAATCTTGGAGAAAACTGTAGCCCCCTTGATCTAATCGAATAGGTCATCAATCCTAGGCAAAGGATACCTATTCTTAATACTCACCTTGTTCAACTGTCTATAATCGATACAAAGGTGCAAAGAACCGTCTTTCTTTTTCACAAAGAGCACTGGAGCTCCCCATGGTGATACACTAGGTCGAATGCTCCCTTTGGCCATAAGTTCCTCTAACTGAAGACGTAACTCTCCCAGTTCCTGTGTGGTCATGCGATAAGGAGCTTTAGAAATAGGTTCTGCTCCAGGAACTAGATCAATGCTAAAGTCGATATCCCTCTTTGGAGGCATGCCTGGAATCTCACTTGGAAAAACATCTGCGTACTCTTGCAAAATTGGGTGATCTAAAGTCTTCCTCATAGGATCTTCCTCATCAAGATCATTTACCATAACAGAAAATATTTGACATCCTTTACGGAAACTTCGCTTCATTTGCATAGCAGAAATCATCCGCAGAGATATAGGCCTTGGTATCCCAACTATCCTTACATCATTCCCTTGGTCATCTTGGCACATAATTATCTTCTTGCAATCTATACTGGCTTTAGGAGTTCCAAGCCAATCCATGCCTAAAACCACATCATAGGAACCAAGTGGTATGACTTGAAGATCCACTACCAAAACAAAGCTTCCTAAGCTAAGCCCACACTTATGAACTATAGAATTCGTGGAGACCTTGATAGCTGAGGCTAGTTTCACTTGCCAACCATGATCTTGCTTCACCGCATCTAGCTTACACTTAGAAACTATAGATGGTGAAATAAATGAATCTGTAGCTCTTGAATCAAATAATACTGAAAGAGATATACCTCAAATAGCACCTGTGGTCTCAACCACTATACCCTGATGATCCACCTGACGGTGATCAACTGCTGCAAACACTCTATGAGCTCTACCTGCATCACCTACTGTAGGCTCTGAGGCTGTAGGCCTAGGTCCTGAAAACTGAGGCACTCACTATGGACACTGAGCTGCATAATGACCAATCTTTACACATGAAAAACATTCTGTATTCTTGCCAGACCCTCTACCCATAGGTGGTACATTTGATTGCTGTCGGCTGTTCCTGCTAACAAATGACAGACTACTCTGAGCTGGCTGATTGGGTTGATTTTGTTTATTGCGTTGAGCATTGTGATTGTTCTTAAAGTTAGAACCTTTGCCACCACCTTGAGCCTGAGAATTAAATCCCTTCTGTTGTTGCATCTGCCGAGACTGCTGGTGAAACTGTTTTCCCTTAGAAGAGAAAGGCTTCTTGTTGCCATCTGTATTAAAGTTGCTTTTAGACCCTGACGCTGCTGGCACTCCTACAAAACCACCTTGACCAAGGTTGACGCTTTGCTCAACAAGGATTGCTCGATGTACCGCATCCTTGAGGGTTTTTGGCTCAAATACTTTGACACCCCTAATAATACGGTTGTTCAAATCCCTAATAAAATGTTGTGTCAACTGAGCTGAATTTTCACTGAATCCTGAAAAAGACATAAGCTCATAAAACTTATGCTCATACTCAGTCACTGACATAGTGCACTACTTGAGATTATGAAATTCATCTGCCCTTTGCTGTTTCCATTCCTCTGGTAGGAATCGTTCTCGATAACTCTCCAAAAATAGTTCTCAAGTGACACTGCTCATATCGATCCCTAGTTTCTTCTCCTCAATTGTCCACCAAGTGGCTCCAAAGTTCTCTAAATTGGTGATCGCAAATCTTGCCTTAACATTGCCGTCAAAGTCTTGCATAGCAAAAATCCCGTTGAGAGAAATTAGTCACTGCTCAGCCACATAACCAGACCCTTGCCCATTGAAAGGCTTAACCTTGGATCTTGAAAGATCCTTCATCTGAGTGGACACAATGGACCTCTGACGATCCTTTTGAGGGCTTCTAGATATGGGTCTATGCTCTTGTTCTGTCTGATGCACTTTAGGCTAGTCTTGAATAGGAGGTAGACGTTCTAGAATAGTCTGCATCAACTGTCTCAGACCAACCTCTTCAGACTCAGCTTGGTCCTCTCTTTGGCTCTCTTCCTACTACCTATTAGAGTGCTCTTCCCAGCTCTCTATACAAACTGATCCCTCATGGGCAAACTCATGGGTGCTGACGGTTCTGCCACGACCACGGCCTCTTCCATGGCCCCTACCTTGGCCTCTAACAGAAGACCTAGTCCCAGATACCATCCTGCAACAGTACAGAGTACTATTACAATCTAGAGTCACATGTTACAATAGACTAAGTTTAGTTCTATGTTTAGGTCCAAGTAAATTTTCTATTTTGACAACTAAGTGTTAAAGTATGAGAACCATACAAGTACAGTTCAAGTTCTTGTTGTTCCGAAATACCCAGAGTTCCCAATGTAGAAACTCGGGCTCTGATACCAAATGTAATGCCCCATCAATTGATCCAAAGAATTAACCTAGTAGTTCACTAAGTTTGGTAGCATTTTTATTTTAATTTTAAAGTAATTACCACTTACAACTTATGCACAATAACGGAAGCAATAGCAATGTCCATCTAAAGAGTAAACTTAATATATACAACAGATTACATTCTTTAAGATCCCCTTAACATGAATTACTTACATGAATCCATCTAGTACAACATCCACATGAAATAATATGATATGTCCAATGTTCAATTATTGCATATCTAACTGCTCATTCATCCACTATAAATGTCACAGGGTATGAAGGCTTAAAAGAATATACATATGTAGAATAAGGTACATCATCCTATTCTAATCCATGATTCATCAAAGTAAAGATAATCACATGATACTCATGATACATCATCATAAAAGCCATTTACATCTATCAGAAAGATCAAATAAATAGACTAAGTGCACGGTTCCTCCCAACCGTTAATAGCATCATTAGACCATCGTGGATCCTAGCCATCCCTCCGTGCATAACATTCCAAGCACCGAAGAGATCATCGGTATTATCATAGTAGGAATGTC
This sequence comes from Cupressus sempervirens, assembly GCA_028749045.1. Taxonomy (NCBI): domain Eukaryota; kingdom Viridiplantae; phylum Streptophyta; class Pinopsida; order Cupressales; family Cupressaceae; genus Cupressus; species Cupressus sempervirens. The sequence continues at coordinate 226,580,673 of CM053791.1, forward strand.
ACTCCTAAACATCCTACTAACATAAAAAGTGAAGTATAAGATATCATCATCTAACATATGCTAATCATCAATGAAAGGATACATATCCACCATCACGAAGGATGCATTAACCACAAAGTCTCAATGAATCTCAAATGATAAGAGTGGAAAATACACTACCACCCGACCGCGTGGTACCTAAGTGGTCCACTCCCACCGTGCTGAGGAGATAATCTCAAGTCCCAAAACAGGTTATCAAAACCACATAGCACACAACTCTAAAGTCTAGGAAACCTAGAAGTATACTAACTCAAAGGTTCCAATCACAAAACAGACATCTACTTCCCAGAGGCACACAATGACATGTAGGAACCTACTATGCAAGCGGAAAAGTGTCATTGCATTTATCTCGTACAAGTTACCCTGGCAGTTAGCTAAACTCCACAGGTCCATACAGATCCTGTGCGGCCACTAGTATCCTTTCATACTGACAAGGCATACTATGGAATGCAAGGTCACAACCATGCGTTCTCTCTACTCCCATCCTAGCCTATACGAGCAATCAAGGCATGGGCGAGAACGAAAAACTCTTATCTTTTTAGGTTCATTCAGTTAGTATTAAGTGTGTGAATGTTATCACTTATTAACCAACTTACAATGAGTTACCCTGGCAGCCTCTTAGGGCCCCGGCCCCCATTGCAAGCCACTTCCCGTCACTACATGCAGATATCCTACCCTAATGCTCATGGTATCATAAAAATAAAGAAAGTCCACAAAATCACCATAATAAAGATCAACAAATATCCATGATTAAAAATCATTAAATATGCATAAAAGCATCAAATCACCATGAGCAACATCCATAGAAAATCATGAACACAACAGCTCTCTATTGGCAACTGAAGTATCACTGGTAATCAAAATATCCATTGGTTCTCAATCACCAAAATATATCTCAAAATCATACTGATCGAAGACTCCAAAATCGTTGAGTCAAACATGTCACATCATGACATCATCAATAATAAATCCACATATTAGTCCCATCATGGCGACTAGAATATATCCAAGGATAACTGATCGATGACCAAAATAATGGTTAAGTCAAGGGTTCCAGACATAAGAATCTTAACTATAACAATCAGTATTCACAACCAATTCATAGATCATTCCATCACATTATCATGGTTGGGATTATAAAGATCGAGATTAAAACATCATCAAGACATCACATTCACATAACCCCCAAGCCTCTGGTAGACGTCCTATACCGGTCAACACTAGTCAACCCAAAACCCAAAACATTAGCATAATGAATACACAATGTAAACACATGTTTTGGTTTTGCTAAGTTTTCAAATTTGAATTCATATGCAAAATCTCAGTTTTTGTATCCCAAGTTTAGAGAAAGAACATTTTCCTACGTTTTTCCATGTATTAATTTTTTGGATAGATTAAAAATTCCCTCTAAACTTCAGTTTCCAATTATAACATTTAAAAGACGTTTCCACTAACTTAATTTTCATATGCTTCATATATCTTATAATCTTAAACTTTTAATTCATAATAGTTAAAACTATAAAATTACAAAACTATTCATCATTAAAAAGAGATGAATTTATAAATCTTTTATTAACAACTTTAAATCTTTTAATATATATATATTACATATATACATATATATATTTATATTAAACATATAAATACGTACATATATAATATAATATTTATTATTTTTTTTGCATTTTATAAAAAATGGAACCGAATTTTATTAATTTCGATTCATAAAGAAAATCGAATAACAAAGTTTCCTTAGAACAAAGCCAAATCAATTATGCCGTCAGCTGTCACTGTGGTGACAATTGCTGCGGGTACCCTGCTGTCGTAGGTACCCTGCGACCAATACAGTCGCGGGTACACTGCGCAGCAAGTACCGTGCGCCCCTTTAAAGCACGGGTATGGGGTGCGATTTCGCCCCCACCCAAGCATGCATTAATATATTTTAACATAAAATCGCAACGCGATTTCATAAGTTGCGGAATTCGTTTATTAAAACATTTCTGCCGCAGTAAGGTTATGAATATATATGAATATATATTATATATATATGTATGTGTATATATATATATATAATTAAGGGTTATGTATATATATATATATGTATGTATGTATGTATGTATGTATGTATGTATGTATGTATGTATGTATGTATATATATATATAATATATAGAATCATAGTATGTTTATAAAAATACAAGGTTTCATTTTCAGAACCTCTCTATGAAACTTGTTCTTTTAAAATTCTTTGATGACTAATTCTAATGGGTTTGTCCATGAAATTACAACGCTAGCCCATATTATTTTCAGATCTAAACATATAGAATCCTTAAATAAAACTTAATTGCCCAAATTGAAAATGCACAATGAAGACATATGGAAAATACGAAGAAGGCAGGGGAAAGCAAGATGCAGAAGTATCATAATGAAATCACAAGAATCTACCCGGATTCTGATGCTAAACTCGCTTATCCTCAGACAACCCCCAAAGAAAGCTCCCCTTCTTTAGAATTTTCCCGAATCCTCCAATGCCTCAACTATTCTCCACACTAACCATACTATCCACGCTATGTCCCCGCTATCCCCAAGCTATTAAGGAATGCCCGAATATAAAGAGCTTTCGGATAACCCTAGAATGCTTCTAGAATCAGCTGGAAGATATCGCCAACTAAGCATGGACCTATTTCCAACCTTTTAGATAAGCCCTAGGGTTGTAGACACCATGTGCTTAATTGATGCACTAACCCCTGTGTTGTTGACACATGAAAAATAGGGAACTGCATTATTTCCTATGCAAACTTATAACTCCAATAACTTTTAAATTAATTTTCATTTAAATATTTATAACTCCTACTTTAATCTTCATAACTTTTATTTTAATTTTTATAACTTTTATTATTAATATTTGTTTATTAATTAATTAATATTTTATAATTATTATTTATTATAATTTCTAATTTTCTTTTAACTTAATTCTTTTCTCTCAATTAATTCTCCTTTAATTAATTATAATCAAAATATCAAAATCATGATATTTAATCTCTCAAATAATTAATTTGTTAATTAAATCTATTTATTAAAACTTAGTTAATAGAAAATTCACCATGGACCTTCATGATAAAATATGAAAACCCATCATAGGACAATTCATACCAAATCAGTCTAAAAGATTAAAAATCACAAAATATGCCATCCGACACATTCAGTGGGTACTCAACTCAGCTACTTGTCCTAACTCACTAGGACAAATGGTTTTAGGGTTTGGGATTTGGACTTGAGAATTTAGCTCCCCTCTCTTATCATTAAGATAGTATAATAGGGTACGCTCATCCTGGCAATTCAGGGAAGTCGATACCCGGTACCTGCAACCTACAAAAAAGCCATGCATGTACATACAAGATATATAGTGCTAAGCTAAACAGGCAATGGCAGGAAGTGGTGCATTGTGTAGATCCCGACTAAGCAGGTGACTACGACTCCCTTCCTTAACCACATCAGAAACGCCATACAATAAGCAAACACGCACACCATACACATGCAAGTATGGGGTAAGTATCCATAATAAAGAACATAAGATAATCAACCATCTAACTAATCATCAAAAGTAACTGAAAAAATATAGTGATCATCATACATACATGAAATGTGAAGTCTAAATGATCTCATCACATGATAACTGAATCCATAATATAATGTCTGATAGTGTCAAAACAATACCACTAATCGATCTACATGAAACTAGTCCATCAAAGTCTGATAACAATAGCAATAATATGTCCAGAGAAGATGTGAATGAGGGTAGGCACTACATCCACCCCCCCTTGGGTTAGGCTTACTCCTGGAAGCCTACAAACAAATAGGGATATAACTCCCTCAATCTAGCTGCATCCTCCCAAGTAGCTGAAGAATCATCAGTAGGGTCCCATTGGACCCTTACCTGCTCGATGGTTCGACCCCTGAGGGTCAACCCCCGTTGCTCCAGAATATGAACTGGCTCCAAAGCCAGCTGCCCGTCCTCTACCTGCAACGCATTCCAATCAAGAACATGCACAATATCAAGAATATACTGCCTAAGCACTGAAACGTGGAAAAGATCATGAATGCGAGCTAGGTTGGGCGGTAGCGCAAGGCGGTAAGCAACCAGGCCAATCCTCTCCAAAATCTCAAATGGTCCTACAAAACGAGGTGCTAACTTAGAACCCTTTCCATATCGGATCGGACTCTTTCGCGGTCGCACTCTCAAGAAAATCTTATCTCCCACTGCAAACTGCTTATTAGACCTGTGAGCATCAGCATACTTCTTCTGTCTATCTTGTGCCATAGTTATGTGAAACTAGTCCATCAAAGTCTGATAACAATAGCAATAATATGTCCAGAGAAGATGTGAATGAGGGTAGGTACTACAAAAGACCCTTGCTCAGTTTGGAAGGTTTTTGAAACAGGAACAAATCCGAAACTATAACTGTTTTGAAGTTAGTTTCTCAAACAACATTTTTAAAAGGAAGTTTTTTATTAATCCTAACTGGTTCAGTTAGGCTCATGTAACTTATCATTTTTGAATTTTATCTCTATAAATATATAGATCATTTTTAATTTAAAGGGTATGAGTTGAAAAAAAGAAAGAAAGAAGCCTTATATTTCAGAACAGTTTGTAAAGACTAAAAGTCTTATTATAGACTTGTAGGCATGTATAAATGTCTTACATACACATTTATATGTGTGTATAAGGTTGTAATTATATCACTGATAAAAGGGTTAAATACCCTGAGCAGTAGAAGCTGCTGATTGTAAAAGAGTTGGAACTCAATAAATAATACAAGTTCATGGAGTGGGTTTTCTCCCTATGACGAAACCGTGAGGATTTTTGAGGGTTTTCCACTCAGCACAAAATTGGTGTCTCTTCTTTCTATGAGTTGATATTATTTAGTATGTTTAGACTTCAGTACAATTTGATTTCTCCACTGCTGTAAATTGTGAATTAAAATTACTGAAATCAAATTTTGGAATAATTTAATAGTGTTCTAATTCACCCCCCCCTCTCAAAACCCTGATACTTCCAACAAGTGGTATCAAAGCATAGGATTCCTTTTTTGAATTGTTCTAGGGATATTAATTGGAAGTCATGGCTCAATCTGAAGGAGCTTCTCTTAATAGGGCTCCGCTATTCGATGGAAATGATTATGTTTTTAGGAAAGTTATGATGGAAGCCTTCATAAATTCCTTAGATGTAAGAATGTGGGATGTTGTAATAACAAAATATACTGTCCCAGCAACAGTACCCACTGATGCTAATGAAAAATTGAAATTTGAATTGGATAAGAAGGCAAGATATGCCCTTCTTTGTGGTCTCTCTAGAGACGTATTTGCCAAAGTCATTTATTGCAAATTAGCCAATGATATATGGGTTAAACTTGAAACTATATATCAAGGAGATGATAAAGTAAAAGAGTCTAAACTAATTACTCTGAAAACATAGTTCGACAATCTGAAAATGAATGAAGGTGAAACTATTGTTGCTTATTTTTCAAGAGTAGATGAAGTTGTAAATGCCAGAGGGGGTCTAGGAGAAGAGATAGAAGAACATGATGTTGTCTCAAAGGTCATTAGGTCAGTGTTACCTAAATTTGAAACAAAAATATCCACTTTAGAAGAAAAGAAAAGTTTTTCAAAAATGACCTTGCATCAACTTCAAGGCACATTAACTGCATATGAAATGAGGATTAGCCATCAAGCTAGTTCCTCATCAAAAGAATCGGCTTTTAAAGCTAAAAAACATGATGAGAGTGACTTAGATCTAACTGATGCTTTAGAAGCATTGTTAGTTAGAAGAATGAGAAAGAAATATAAAGGCAAACCTAAATTATTTAGTTGTGGTCAATTAGGACACTTTGCTACAAAGTGCCCAAATGTCAAACTTGATGATTGTGATGAGAAAAATGAATTTTTTTCTAAAAAGAAGCCTTGGAATCAGAATAAAAGATTCAAGGATTACAAGAACAAAAGTCTTCTTTCAAAAGAAGATTCGAATGAAGAATCCAGTGATGCTGATGAAGAAGGGGAAAGACTATTCATGGCTGAAATAGTCCATATCTCTAAACCTGAACCTAGTGAATCTGAATCCTGATCTGATTCAAATGTAGAAGTAGATCTAGAAGAAGAACTTTTGAAATCTTTGCAAGAACTCAAAAGATTAAAAAAGTTGATTTCTAATCAAGAAATTGAAAATCAAAAACTTCAAGAAGAGTTAAATGAAGCAAATATGATCATAGAAAATAAAAAACTCTTGCTTGAAGAAAAGGATAAAAAATTAAATATCTTGTAGAGTTCATTTGAAGAATCTACTAGTCAAAAAACAAAGTTCTTTTTCAATGGTTACTGTTTTAATTGCAATACTTTTGGACACAAGGCTATCTTTTGTGAAAATAGCATTAATCAAGGAAAAAGAAAAGTGGTTAGGTGTTTTTAAATGCTTTCATTATGGTCACTATGCAAATCAATGTAAATTGAATATGAGACCAAAATAAATCTGGAAGCAAGTAAGGACAATAGAAAAGTCTTTAATTGTTGAAACAACTCTATTTGCTCAAAAACGTGCAACATGGGTATTGGATAGCAGCTGTTCACACCATATGACTAGGTGTAAAAACAAATTTAAAACCCTAAAAAATTCTGATGGAGGGTTTGTTCGATTTGGTGATAACTCAGGAGCTCACATTACTGGAAAAGGCTCAATAATTTTGAATAAAGACACACCAATTCATGATGTGTACTTTGTTGAAGGTTTAAAACATAAATTACTAAGTGTAAGTCAGATCTGTGATAGTGGATATTCTATTTCTTTTGATGCAAAAGGTTTTTATATAGAGAATGGAAAGAATAGAGTCATTGCCAGCGGGTTGAGAACAAATGGTAATCTCTATAACCTAATAGATTCAATTGTCCAAGAAACTTCATTAGTTAATACTTGTCTAATGAGTCAAGTAGAAGAAAATTGGCTATGGCACAAAAGACGAGGACATTTAAACTTCAATAATCTTGCCAGAATCAGCAAGAATAAAAAGGTTAGAGGTCTACCACAGATTACCAAACTAGCAAATATTTGTGAAGAGTGTGTTAAAGGAAAACAAACAAGAGTTTCTTTTAAAACAAAAGAATACTTGTCAAATAGACCACTTGAATTAGTGCATACTGATTTGTGTGGTCCAACTAAAATAGCCTCTCTAAATGGTGAAAAATATTTCATGCTATTTATAGATGATTATTCAAGAATTGGTTTGGGTAACATTTTTGAAACATAAATCAGAAGCTTTTGAACACTTCAAATTTTTTTATGAAAATGGTAGAAAGAGAAATTGATTTAAAACTGAAATGTTTGAGATCAGATAGGGGAGGTGAATTCATCTCTCAAGAATTCGTTGAGTATTGTGAGAAGCACGGAATAAAAAGACAATACTCTACTGCTAGGACACCACAACAAAATGGTGTTGTTGAAAGAAAGAATAGAACAGTAAAAGAAATGGCTAGAACCATGTTAAATGAAGCTAAACTACCTGATAAATTCTAGAAAGAGGCTGTTCATACCACTATTTACATTGTAAATAGAGCACAAATCAGAGTTAGAACTGCTTACACTCCATATGAATTATGGAATGGTAAAACAACAAATGTCAAGAATTTTAAGATTTTTGGCTGCAAATGCTTTATCAAAAAGAAGAAAGATTCTTTAGAAAATTTTAACTCAAAGTCTGATGAAGGGATCTTTCTTGGGTATTCCACGCATAGAAAAGCCTATAAATGCTTTAATAAAAGGCTGAACAAAATAGTGGAAGCTATAAATGTCATATTTGATGAAAATTCTGTGTGCTATAATGGTCAAGAAGACCATGAAGATTCATCTTTTCAGAGATCAAAAATAATACATAATGAACATACTGAAAATGATAAACATGAACTAACTGATGAAAATGAACTGGCTGATGAAATTGAACCAAAAAATTGTTCAAGTCCTAAAATAACTAGTACTACTTCAAAAATAAAATCCTCTTCTAAAATAATAGCTAAGAGACATCTTGAGTCTCAAGTTATTGGAGATGTAGAGAAAGGAATTCTAACTAGAAGAAAAGCCAAAATAGGAGAACAGGCACATATTGCTGAACATTTATGCTTAGTAGTTGACTTTGAACCAAAGAATGTTGCTGAAGCCTTATTAGATTCTTGTTGGCAAAATGCTATGCAGGAAGAGATAAATCAAATAGAGAAAAATAAGACTTGGGAACTTGTTCCTAGACCTAGTGACAAAAATCTCATAGGTGGAAAGTGGATATTTTGTAATAAACTGAATGAAGAAGGTAAAGTGGTTAGAAATAAAGCTAGATTTGTTTGTAAAGGCCAGGCTCAACAAGAAGGAATTGATTTTGGTGAAACCTTTGCACCAGTTGCAAGGATGGAATCAATCAAAATCTTTCTTGCATATGCCAGCCATAAAAAATTCACTATTTACCAAATGGATGTTAAAATCACTTTCTTAAATGGGTATCTTGAAGAGGAAGTTTATATGGAACAACCAGAAGGTTTTGAATCTTCTGACAAACCTGATTATGTTTATCGACTGAAAAAGGCTTTGTATGGCTTAAAACAGTCTCCTAAGGCTTGGTACTCCAAGTTGGATAAGCATTTAATTTCAAATGGTTTTTCTCATGGGAAGGTAGACAATACTTTATATATCAAGGTGATTAATGATGACATTTTGGCTGTAGAAATCTATGTAGATGACATCCATTTTGGGTCTACTAATAATGATTTAGCAAAACATTTTTCTAAAATCATGGAATCTAAATTTGAGATGTCAATGTTAGGTGTGCTCACTATTTTCCTTGGTCTGCAAGTCTCATAGCTAGAACATGGATTATTTCTTTCCCAAACAAAATATGCCAAAGAAATGTTGAAGAAATTCAATATGTCAGAATGCAAACCTGTTACCACTCCTATAGAAACTAGTTGTAAATTAATGATGAATGATGATTAACCTTTAGTTAATCAGACTCTTTACAGATCTATGATTGGAAGTTTGCTATATCTAACTACATCTAGACCTGATATAATGCAAGTTGTCTGTATGGTGTCAAGATTTCAATCTGATCCAAAGCAATGACATCTTAACACAGTGCATAGAATATTGAAATACATTCAAGGCACTCTTGATTATGGTTTATTGTATCCTCACAGCAATGATTTTACTCTTGTTGGTTATATTGATGCAGATTGGGGCGGATCTGATGATAAAAAGAGCACCAGTGGTGCAGCTTTCTTTCTTGGTGAGTGTCTAGTTGCTTGGTATAGTAAAAAATAGGATTGTGTAACTCTATCCACTTGTGAATCTAAATATGTTGCAGCTACAACATGTTGTACTCAATTAATTTGGATGGATTATCAGTTATTTGATTTGGGCATTTAGGTTTCAAAACCTATTTCAATAATGTGTGATAACATGAGTGCTATTCAATTAAGCAAAAACCCTATTATGCACTCATGCACCAAACACGTAGCCATCAAACTTCATTTCTTTAGAGATTAAGTTCAAAATAATGAATTCAAATTGGTTTATGTGCCTACTCAAGGACAGGTGGCTGATATTTTTACAAAGGCACTACCAAGAGAACTATTGGGAGTTTTCTCTCAATCTCTTCTTGCATAAACACTCTTCCTAATCACTATTCTATGATAGGTTTCTGCTCCTTTCACAGAAAGCATTCATGAAAAGTAGGTGGTCAATTTTTGACGCAAAATTTTTGGGGGAGTAATCAGCATTTCTCAGTTTTAGATTTAATTTGATTTCAGTTGGTTCAGAGGTTTGGATTCACAGATTGGTTTTTTGGTTACACAAATTGGTTTATTGGTTTCAGATTTGATTTCTCAATTTATGGTTGATTCAGGTTAGTTAGTTTTAGTGATATGAATCAGCATTTCATGGTAAATCAATTATATTTTTGTTCATTATCTTGTATATATAAGTTGAATTTTATTTTCGAAGTCACCTTGTATAAATGAGATGATATTATCTTGTATGTATAAGTTGATTTTCTTTTCATCTTGTATATATGAAATAGTGAAACATTTTGCATCTAAAATGGAGGAGATTGTTGACCATGATGATTCTTTTTAAAAAAGTGGCAAAATGAGTTGGCAATATACCTTAATAGGGAAGTGGCAAAAATAAAGATTTAATAAAACTGACAGATGCATTGAATGTTGGGATAAGGCATTTTAAATAAAGACAATTTTTGCTTTGGCAACAACATAAAACAAAGTCATGACATCATGACCCTTGATTAATAAATGAAGTCACAGATTGTACGCAAGGATTAAAGGAATGACTGCATGTTGAAAGAAATCTCACCATTTGTCAGATTTGTATAGCGGACTTGAAACGTTTATGAAACTCATTTTTCTTTGTGGGTGTTTTGTGACTGGAGGAAAATACATTTGTTTTTGGAAAACTTCTTTGTCTCTCTCTGTGCAAACTAAAAATTTGTCTTCACATTTATCTTACCTGCAGAATCAAAATGTCTTTGATAGAATTTTGATCTGTTGTTTGGGTTTCATCTTCAAAGATGTAAGTATTCTTCTTGAATTTTCTTCTTCAGTAAACTACTTGAAAGTCTTTGTGTCAGAATTGATTCAAGTTTCACAGATAAGGTTTCTCGGTAATGATTTTTTTACTCATTTGATTTTTCTCACATGCATGAGGAATTGGAGGCAAATATAAGAGGAAAACATAGAGAAACTTTCAATCTGAAGTGCAAATTAAAAAGGCATCACAGGTATTTCTTAAAAGCACAGGTACGTCATTAGTTTGAGACTACAAAATAAATGAAGAATGAAAAGGTTTTGTTTCAATCTCACGACAGAGCAAAGGTGAAGTTTTATGTATTTTTGAATCTGAAATTAACACAGTCAATTTTTGAAAGAGGCAAAATTATTTGGAAAGAGATTTCTTCTAAGATACATATACTATTCTGTTATTTTTAAAAAATTATATTTTTGACTATCAAACCGTCTTTAAAAATTAGAGTCAAGCATTTTGTTTTAAAAATGAAAGGGTTTCGAAATACTTCTTGAATAAGAAGATCTCAGCCTGGTTTTGTGAAAATGGTTGTAAAAAAGAAAGCAAATATGAAAACTATCTTCATCGTAGCAGGTTCTAAAATGAAGTTTTTGGAAATATGCATGAACAGTTTATTGCATTTCTCATGAAGGATGAATAAACTTTTGTGGGTATTAAACCCAAAACATTATATGCACTATTTTTTTGTTCAAAACAAAAGAAAAGCTGGCAGGCAGTTTTAGTTGTATAACATTGGGTTACAAAATGACATTCTTGAAGATCTCAAACATAAAAGACCCTTGCTCGGTTTGGAAGGTTTTTGAAACAGGAACAAGTCCGAAACTGTAACTATTTTGAAGTTAGTTTCTCAAACAACATTTTTAAAAAGAAGTTTTTGATTAATCCTAACTGGTTTAGTTAGGCTCATGTAATTTATTAGTTTCAAATTTTATCTCTATAAATATAGAGATCATTTGTAATTTAAAGGGTATGAGTTGAAAAAAAGAAAGAAAGAAGACTTATATTTTAGAACAGTTTGTAAAGACTAAAAGTCTTATTATAGACTTGTATGCATGTATAAATGTCTTACAGACACATTTGTATGTGTGTATAAGGTTGTAATTACAGCACTGATAAAAGGGTTAAATACCATGAGCAGTAAAAGTTGCCAATTGTAAAAGAGTTGGAACTCAATAAAGAATATAGGTTTATGGAGTGGTTTTTCTCCCTATGACAAAACCGTGAGGATTTTCGAGGGTTTTCCACTCGGCACAAAATTGGTGTCTCTTCTTTCTGTGAGTTGATATTATTCAGTATGTTTACATTTCAGTATAGTTTGATTTCTCCACTGCTGTAAATTGTGAATTAAAATTACTAAAATCAGATTTTGGAATAATTTAATAGTGTTCTAATTCACACCCCCCCCTCTCAGAACCTTGATACTTCCAACAGCAACAACCATGTCTTAGGCCCCATTGCACCTGAGCTTGGGAGTTTGAGTTTGGTCAACATTCTCCTGCTGGACCACAATTTTCTCTCACAAGGGATTCTTGAGGAAATAATGTCACTAAAGAATCTCACTCAGCTCAATTTAGGTTACAATAGGCTTACGGGCCAAATTCTTGGATCATTTACCAAATAAATACTCTTGATTTGTCAAACAATATGCTTTCTGGAAGGGTTCCTCTCAAATTGGGAGGACCGAATCTAAATTTTTTCAATGTATCCAACAATCACTTGTTTCGATGCATTTCGAATGGCTTAGACAATGCGGCTTATAGGGACAGCTTTGTCGGTAACCCAAAGCTATGTGGAGGGCAGAATCTAATGCTACCTTCGTGTTCATCTTCGAGTAAAATATCACCTCAGAGGTTAGTGACCATTCTGGTACCATCTTTATTTATACTTGCCATCATTACCTTGGGTTGCATTTATCTGTCTCACTCTTCGAAGCGGCATTACGCAGACACGCAGTCGTGGAAGATGATGTCGTTCGATTCAACAGAAGTGGACGAGGCATTCATCCTTCGCAATCTAAAAGAGAGTAACATGATTGGCTTTGGAGGTGCCGAAAATTTTTATAAGGTCATTCTACAGAACGGGCAAGCCGTAACTATTAAAAAGATCTAGAACACAAGCAGAACGGGAAGAGAGAGTAAAATGGGGGAAGTGGAGGTGGACAAATTGGGAGTCATCCGGAATGCTAACATCTTGAAGCTTCTCTGTTGCATTTCAAGTGAAGACTACGATTTCAAGCTGTTGGTGTACGAGTTCATGCCCAACGGCAGCTTGTTCGACATTCTACACCGAAATCATCAGGACCACAAGTAAATCTCCAATGGTCGATCCGTTATCAGATTGCTCTTGGTCTAGCTGGTGGTCTGAGTTATATGCATCATGATTGCTACCCTCCAATATTGCACAGAGATGTGAAATCTAGCAATATTTTTCTCGATGAGGAATTTGGGGCTAAAATTTCAGATTTTGGGGTATCCAAAGAGCTAAACAAGTTGGGGTATGAGTTCGCGGTGTCTGGTTATGTAGGGTCACATAGATACATCGCCCTAGGTATAAAAACTCACTCTTTCACATCTAGTTACCTTAGTTTTCTTCCACAAATTAGATTAGTTTTTCCTTGCACAAATTATCTTCTACTTTTTATTAGAATTGGGAATTGTGATGTAGAATATGCGGAGAGGCTAAAGGTGAATGAGAAGAGTGATGTGTACAGTTTCAGAGTGGTGATGTTAGAGTTGGTGAGCGGGATGAAAGCGACGGGTGAGGCAGAGTATGGAGAGGACAGGGACATCGTGGAATGGATACGCAACAGAATTCTGATGGGCAGACAAGAAGTAGTGTTTGATGATCAAACAAATGATGCGCATCTTGCATTTGGGTTTGGTTTGCACAAATAGAGTGCCTAACTAGCGGCCTTCTATGAGAAAAGTAGTGGAGAGATTACTAACGTGCGGCAGAGATACGCGCAAGGAGACATTTCAACATTGCGAAATTATTTTAATGAGCGAATCCGATAGCGAGGACGAAGTCGTTTACTTTCTAGAAGAGGACTAATTGTAACATGTGCATTACTCTATAGGCTATACAGTCTTTGTACGATTGCTACCTCAAGACAGACGTCGGCTTTTTTTTCTTTTATGAGGGAAAGTGTAAGTTGATTGTTAGCGGCATGTATTTAAGATTAAATGAAAACCATGACCATGTGATTTTCCTAACATTTCTTCATTAATATTATTAATATTGATAGGCATTCTACAATGGCAGAATAGGTGGAGTGGGATGATGTGTGTTAATGTTAACTTTTATTCTTCTAAGTTAAATTTGACAACCATCTACATGTCAAAACTTTAAATCGTATTATAAATAAAATATAATTTAATAAAATACCATATTAAATATTTGTTTAAATTATAATATTTAGAGATATAAATCATCTATTTTTTTAGAAATTAAAATTAAAGTCTTAATTTTGTCAAAAGGAGACAAAGGAAATATAAATAATTTTAGATATAGTGAATTAAATTATAATTATTTTTTAGTGGATATCTATCGACATTGCTTTAGATAGATTTATTTAAGATATCTATATTAGTAATTTTTACAATGTGTTTTCTAATATGTTTTGTGAAATATTAATTGAATTTGTTAATTATTAATTAAAAAGAATTATTATTTTTAATTATATTTTAAATCAAATTATATATACTTTAATTTTCTCACTGTGTAATTATATTATATATTACATCATAAATAATTGAATTTATTCTAATTTTTCAACAAACTAATTATATTATATAAAAAATCATAAAGTAATTGAAAATATTATTAAATGAAAATAATTCATGGCCTTTTACGAAAATGGTGACAAAACAACTTCCTTTCTTTGAGAAGGCACGTGACAAGTTTGTTCACTCCATGTTTTTAATACATTTAATATGATTAAAAACTGTTCCACTTCCCTCTGTCGTTTGGCAAATTTTGTTCCCCCTATCTCTCCTATGGCTTCATTTAGGGAATCAATGGCTTATGTTAATCCGAAATTGATCAATCCCCCCTAACCATCAACTTTTGGCTTGCAAGACCCAAATCGTTCTCCAAGGCAGTTGCTAACTCTAGCATTACCATTAATGCAAGCGCAAGGTTTGATTTATCAAGTATTCATAGAATTTGTGAATCCAGTAAGAATAATGAGGTTGTTGTTTTACCTTTCTGTAATGCCCCACCAAGGGATCCAAAGAATTAACCTAGAATTTCACTAAGTTTTGTAGCATTTTTATTTTTTTTTAACATGAAAGCAATATCTTTTACAACTAATACAAGAATAACGGAAGCAATAGCAATAACCATCTAAAAGTAAATATAAAATAGCATAACATGTTACATTCTTTAAGGATCCCTTAACATTGAATTACATCTAAATCAACTAACATTATTGAATCCATCTAATACAACAACCACATGAAATAATAATGATAAGTCCAATGTTTATGTATTACATTTCTAAATGCTCAATCATCCACTGTACATGTCACAGGGTATGAAAAGCTTAAAATAATATACATATGTGGAATAAGGTACATCATCCTAATTCTAATCCATGATACCTCAAAGTAAAGATAACCATATGGTACACATGATACATCATCATAGAAGATATATACATCCATCATAAAGATCAAACATAATAAAATAAGTGCATGGTTCCTCCCAACCGTTAATAGCATCATTAGACCATTATGGGTCCTAGCCATCCCTCTGTGCATGACATTCCAAATCATCGAGGAGATCATCAGTATTAACATAGTTGGAATGTCACTCCTAACATATACTACATCATATGCAGAAAGTAATCTAACATGCAAATATAAGCATAAGATAACATCATCTAACATATGTTAATCATCAATGAAAAGATACATATCCACCATCATAAAGGACGCATTAGCCATGATGTCTCAAACGGATCTCAAATGATAAGAGTGGAAAAACACTACCACTCGATCGCGTGGAACCTAAGTGGTCCACTCCCACTGTGCTAAGGAGATAATCTCAAGTCCCAAATAGTATATCTAAATCACATAGCGTAAATCTCTATATAAGTCCAGGAATCCTAAAAGTATACTAACTCAAAGGTTCCAACACATAAATCGACATCTAATTCACAGAGGCACACAATGACATGTAGGAACCTACTATGCAAGTGGGAAAGTTTCATCGCATATATCATGTAGAAGTTACCTTAGTAGTTAGCTAAACTCCATAGGTCCATACTGATCCTCATGTGGCCACTAGTATCCTCTCATACTGACAAGGCATACTATGGAATGCAAGGTTGCAACCTTGCGTTCTCTCTACTCCCATCCTAGTTTGTACTAGCACTCAAGGCATGGGCGAGAACAAAAAAATTATCTTTTTAGGTTCATTTAGTTAGTATTAGTTGAGAATGTTTTCACTTATTAAAACAACTTACAATGAGTTACCCTAGCAGCCTCTTAGGGCCCCAGGCCCCATTGCAAGCCACTTCTCGACACTACAAGCAGATTACCTACCCTAAGCTCATGGAATCATAAATCACCCCAGTCCTATACAAGCGATTGGAAAGAAAAATCAAAAGATAATCCATAATAAGAACATCAGATATCCACAATAATAGCATCAAATCTCCATGAGCAACTAAAAAGCATCCATAGAAAATCATGACCACAACAGCTCTCTATTGGCAACTGAAGCATCACTGATAATCAAAAGTATCCATTGGTTCTCAATAACCAAAATATATCTCAAATCATACTGATTGAAGACTCCAAAATGGTTGAGTCAAAACATGTCACAACATGACATCATAAATCAACATTTCAATTCCATCACGGTGACTGGAAAATATCCCAAGGATAACTGATCGATGACTCAAAAATGGTTAAGTCAAGTGTCTCATACATAAGAATCTCAACTATAACAATCAGTAATTACAAACATTACATAGAGCATTCCATCACATAACCATGGTTGGGTTAATAAAGATCAGAAATAAGACATCATCACGACATCACAATCATACCCCCTAAGCTTCTGGTAGACGTCCTATAACTAGTCAACACTAGTCAACCCAAAACCCAAAACATAAGCATAGAGAATAGACAAAGCAAGCACATGTTTTGGTTTGCTAAAATTACATCATTGAATAGAGTGTGGAGGTCTCAGTTTTCGTTTTCCAACATATATTTCATGTGTATAAGGTTCTTCATTAAATCTATATGTCAACCCATCTATCCCCTTGATTAAAACATAGGATTTTTCCTCCATTAGTTTAAAATAATTTTCTAAAATGTTTGGAATAATACCTATCACTTTCAAAATTTCAATTTTCTTAAAACACCCTTAAATACACTCGAAACTTTAATATAATCTTCGTTGTCCTTAGGTAAAAACAACCTTACTAATAATTCAATTACATATTTCCACTCATTAATTAATCTTAATTAAATTTTACAATACCAAATTTATGAATATTAATATCTCTTTATTAATGATTAATAAATTATTATTTATATTTAACATTGTTAATATTATAACAATAATTATAAAACATTAATATAAACATATCAAATAACATATATTATTAACAAATGTTATTATCAATCCATACAATATTTAATAACATTTTTAATGATAAACT
The DNA here is from genome assembly GCA_028749045.1 of Cupressus sempervirens. Taxonomy (NCBI): domain Eukaryota; kingdom Viridiplantae; phylum Streptophyta; class Pinopsida; order Cupressales; family Cupressaceae; genus Cupressus; species Cupressus sempervirens. The sequence continues at coordinate 226,598,007 of CM053791.1, forward strand.
TTATGTAAAATATAACATTATAACATTCATAATATAAAAAAATACTTTATCACATACCAACACTGTTTGAATAACAGTTGCCGCTGGCTATTAAAAAGCCGTATGACCCCATGCCTATCGTCGTAGGTGGGACTACAGGTATGGTGTTGCCGTAGGGCGTGTAGGGGGGTACAGGTTATATACCCGCCCAAAGTTATGTTTATTTTTAATTTTTTTTCTTAAACATTTTACGCAAATTTGCATCGATATAATATTTTTAAATGCTTTCCCATTGACCCGTTTTAAAACCGAATATATATATACATGCATACATACATATTCATATACATATTCATTCATATATATATATATATATATATATATACATACATATTCATATATATACATATATATATATATGTATTTGTATATATATATATATATGTATGTATGTATGTGTATATATATATATATATATATATATATATATATATATATATATATATATATATATATATGTATATATATATATATATATATGTATGTATGTATATATGTATATACATATTTATATATATACATGTGTAGACACCTAAAATTGATTACACTGCTTTGGTAATCTAATTTAGCCATCTCTAAAAGCATCATTAATTAAATTCTTATTTAATTAATCCTTTGCCATCCCTAGCTGATTTATTTAATTAATCATCTATAGTCCTAATTGATAAATCAAATAACCTATTATTTATCAATTAAATCCTATTCTTCTATCTAATTCCAAAAATCCCCATTTATTAAATAAATCTATTTGATAAATAAAATCCTCAATTCTAAAAACTCTTAACTTATCCCTAATCCTCCATTTAGCCTAATCCACCCCATCCACCCATACTAACCAAGCTTAGCCACTAACTCACCCACCCTCATTAATGTCATCCACTTGCACATCTCTAACATCCCTAATCTAATCCTAAACCCAAGCCTAATCCACTCCCTAATGTTGTCACATTCCCTAAGCAAGTTTAAGACTTTCCTAAACCAAACCAAAGTCTCCCCTCAAAAAACCCAACCACCAAGTCATGAGTGCTCTTACAAACCATAAAAGACTCTTACAAGGCCACTCATGACTCTTACATCCATCTTCCACACTCTTCCCTCTTCCACATTCATTCCTCTTACATCTCTCTTACATACTCAACCCCACTCATCATGCCTTTAACCAACCCCTTACCCTACCCTCTCACACTCATCCTCCTTGTGACAAGTGTCACCTTCCCATTTGTGCTAAACAAGCACAATCCATGTGCTCTCCTTTGAGTGCATCCTAGCCCTCCTTAAGCCTTCATCTCTCCTTGCATCTTAGCCCTCCATCCCTCAAGCCCTTAGCCTATAAATTGAATCCCCTCCTAAGCCATTCAAAAACAACAATCCTTGAGCTAAAGTTACCATGCTATTTTGAGAATCAAAGTCATCAATCTTAACCTTATAATGCCAAATTGAGAGCTTACAAAGCTACCAATTTGCCATTACCCATCTCCATTGAAGCCATTTTAAGCATTTGAGCATACATCTCCAATCTATACATAGACACATCTCAAAAACAAGAGAACAAGCTCATTGAGAGAGCCTATCCATGGCTCACATTCTCATTTGAGTTTGTCTTCTCTTTGTCTCTCTTATATGTTATGTTAGTTTAATGTGTAAATGCTTTCATTGAATTAGTATTTCTAGCACATTAGATTAGTGTATAGACATGCACTCTGTTATCAAGCACTGCAGCGTTTTATAATAAACATATGTAAACAGTCTTGTATTTTATTATTGTAATAATTTTTTTAAAAGAAAACACATACAAAATTTAAAACAATAGGGCTTTCCAATTCAACGAATTGAGAATTTATCCTTAAAATAACTATTTTCTAATTACCCATTAATCCTCTAATAGATTTGACTATACATTTTAACCCTAGTTCCATAATTTCGTTGGATCTACACATGAGGGGTTTTCTCATATACAAGAATAAAACAATTGGAATATTCACACATAGAATCCTCATAAAGTATTCAAAAGACATGAAGAAGACAGGAAGTGTGAGATGCGGAAATAACATAAGCAAAATCACAAGAGTCTACTCGAATTCTAATGCTAATTCGCTTCTCCTCAGAAACTGTAGAGCAAGCTCCTTCCTTCTCCCACGTTCCTAAGTCCTCCAATGCTCCAAAAACACTCTCCCCTAAGCCTCTAGGAGTGCTTGAATATAAAGGACTCTTAGGAAGCACCTAGAATGTCTCTAGAAACAACTAGAAGCTGTAGACAACTAAGCACGAGCTTTTTCCAACCTTCTAGATGAGTCATAAGGTTGTAGACACCATGTGCTTAATTGGTGCACTAACCCCCATGTTGTTGACATATAAGAAATAAAAAGGTGTGTTTACTCCTAGGCAAGCTTATAACTCTTATTTTAATTTTTATAATTTTAATTTTAATTTTTATAACTTTTATTATTATTATTTATTTATTTCTTTATTATTATTTTATAATTATTATTAATTTTAATTTCTAATTTCTTTTATTTAATTATTTTCTCAATTAATTCTCATTTAATTAATTATAATCAAAATATCAAAGATCATGATATTATATTAATTTTCTCCAAATAATTAATTTATTAATTAAATCTATTTATTAAGACTTAATTAATAGAAAATTCACCATAGACCTCCAAGATAAAATACAAAAACCCATCATAGAACAATTCATACAAAATCAGTCTAAAGGGTTAAAAAACACGAATTATGTCATCCAACACATTCAATAGTTAAAATGTCCAGATACATGTCCTACCTCACTAGGACAAATGGTTTAAGGGTTTGGGATTTGGACTTGAAAATTTATCTCCCTTCTCTTATCATTGAGATAGTGTAATAGGGTACGCTCATCCTGGCAATTCAGGGAAGTCGATACCCGGTACCGGCAACCTGCATAAAAACCATGCATGTACATATAATATATATAATGCTAAGCTAAATATGCAATGGCAGGAAGTGGTGCATCGTGTAGATCTTGACTAGCAGGTGACTACGACTCCCTTCCTTAACCATATCAAAAATGCCATACAATAAGAGCAAACACGAACACCATACACATGCAAGTATGGGGTAGGTATCCATAATAAAACACATGAGATAATAAACCATCTAACTAATCATCATCAATAACTGAAAGCAATGTAATGATCATCATGCATACATGAAATGTAAGGTCTAAATTATCTCATCATATATCAACTGAATCCATAACATAATATCTGATAGTCTCAAAACAATACCACTAATCCATCAACATAAAATTAGTCTAACATAGTCTTATAATAATAGCAACAATGTGTCCAAATAAATGTGAACGAGGGCAGGCACTACACTTTCTCTATTCCTCTAAATCCAAAAATGCTTGTTGAAATTGTGAAAGAAAAAAATAGATTAAGGATTTCAGCTATTTCGTTCTCTATTGTTGAAGTACATAGATGCCCTCCTAGGAAACTTTTTGATGATTGACTCCATAACAACTAGAACTTGAAACTTGGATTTCATATTTCGTTTTGTAGATAAATTCAAAAAGGTTTATATGTAAGTTTCTTTACCATTCTTGAATCCCAAGTTAAAGTGCTTAAAAAACAATATTGGACAATGGGTTCTACCTCCTTTTGAGCCCTAGCTTGGTTTGTTGAGGCCATTAATGAGGAAGTTCTTGCCCTCTCAGCCCCTCGGTGAATCTTGGTCAAACAAATCTTGTCATTTCTATTGTGTTTCCTTCCATAATTGCTTGAACCACTCGGCAAAGTTAACTAAATAGATGATACTATGGGATTGGTTACTCATATGGTTGCCCAGATACTTATTTCATTGAATCCTAGTAAAGAAATTTTGGCTAATATCAACATTAACATTGTTGAGGATAATTACTCCTGCCCTATTGAATTTCTTGGGAGTCTCTATGCTTGTTTCCCATGTAAAAGGGAAGGGCATTTGAGGAAGGACTACCCCATCATTAAAAAAAGGCCTCTATTAGCTAAGCCCTTACCTCCTCCCTCTACCCCCACCACCCCCCCCCTTAAAAAAGATGCTGATTTTGCTAACCCTCATGTGGGTTCCTCTATTATCAAAACCCCAGATGAACATCTCATTCCCCTCCCCACTTTGGTTTCCAGCTCCTTGTCCATTCCTTCTACTTCTTTCCCTACTTTAATCTTGGCTAATTCCTTATCTAGTGAAAATGAGAATCAATATGATGCTTTTCAAATTGTTGCTAAAAAATATAGATGAAGGACCAATAAGCAGACTAACACCTCCATTATCCACTCTCAATCTTTAAGTCCTCTACTCGTCTCTAGCACAAACAATCATGTCCTAGGCATCTCTCAAGAGACCTGAACTAGCTTCCCCCCAACTAATATGATCAACGAGGAACTCATTTTCATTTTCACAGTCTCCACACCTCCCCAAATCCTCTATCATAATAGTTTTAGAGAGCTTGGCAATGACTGTATGATTGAGGTCATCCTTTCTTGTAAGCAATACCCAGATTCTACATCTCCACTCTAAGCAACTCATGGATATGGATATCTTGTCCCCTACTATGTCAGATAATGATGATGAATTCAAGGGAGATTTTCCCATATCAAAATGATGAGGGACACCTTTGGGTTCCAAGAATAAGAACTCTTCTAGTAAAAAGCATGAGACATCCTCTATGTTGCTATTGCCCCAACTGTGGGGTCAGCTAATCATTGTTCTCCCCCCCCCAATGTTTCCTCATGAATTGCATCTCATAGAACATAAGGGAGCTTGAATGCCTTGATAGGAATTCTTTTATTAAGAGTTATTTAGATACCTGTAATTCCATGGACTTATTGATGTTACAGGAGATTAAAGCTATTGACTTCATACTTGAAACCAATCTTAACTTCCTTCGAAAAAATGTGATCAAATTTTGTACTAACCACCCTAGAGGTAGGGTTGGTGTTATGCTTATAATTAACTCAAGATGGGGGAATTATATCAATGGTAATGGGATCTCCCTTTGTAATAAAGTAGTGTGGATTACTATTAATTACAACAACAATACATTTGGCATTTTCTCTATTTATGCCTCAAATGAGTTTAGGTAGAGAGTGATCCTCTAGGACTGGTTGGCTGCTCTCCCTAATATCCATTGGCTTGTGGGTGGGGATGTCGATATGGTTGAATCCCAAGTAGATAAAATTTGTGTTCTTCCATTTTCTTGTAGAGACATGGAAAAAATCCACTAGAATAGAATGAAAAATACTAAACATCTCTTTGGCCCCTTGAATAGTAATAAAGATACTAATCCAAGATTATGGCATACTCGGTGTAATTTCCAGCAAGGGTCCTCTAGAATCTATTTTAGATTAGACAATTTTTATGGTAATAAAAATTTCTTCTTTGTCTTTCTTGATAATCGAGGCAACACAATCCTTGTCACCTCAATTTCCCTTATCGATCACCATCCTATCTCTATTTACATTATGATTAATAATTCTCATGTGCACAAAAAAGGCTCTAATTCTAAATTTATTCTAAATACTAGTCTTCTTAAAGATGAAGACTTTCTTGTTGCCATTCATATCATTAGACTCATTAATCGAAACAACTTTCCCACCAATTCCCATACAGATACATGGAACATGAAAATTCTCACTTTTGCAGAATCTATTAAAAACCATTGGCCAAAATAGAATGCCAAATACTATAGATTCACTAAAAAAATTCTCTCCTCTAACCTTCAAAAAGCTGAAACTAACATTGAAGACAATCCCTCGAACTATGATCTCATCACTTATGTGATTAATGCCAAGGAAGCCCTTAGACAACACTAGTAGGTTAAAACTAGAGGTGCCAAAATTAGAGCCTATGCTCACTAGCTACAACTTGGTGATCATGGTTCTAAGTTTTTCTTTAACCTTATAAAGCATAAATAGTCCAATGAAAAGATTGAGAGAATTATAGTTGATGATCAAGAAATTATTGAACTTGACAACATCAAAGAGGCCTTCGCTGAATTTTACCAAAAACTATTCATCTCCAAGGACTCAGAGGAGGCCACTTTCCTTAGAAATTAGTATAGATCTCTTATCCCTAATAGGATATCTAATATTGATGTTGATCTATTGTCTAAAGATATATCCTTAGAAGAAATTGAAAAAGCTATTAATTCCCTTAATAATAACAAGACCCCTAGGCCTAATGAGCTTCCTATGGAGTTTTACAAGACTAATATTAATTGGATATGCAAAGATCTTCAAGCTATTTACTCAAAATCATTATCTAGAGGTTGCATGGGTAACTCCAACAATAAAGGTATAATCAAATTGATTCCTAAGGATGGAGACAAGGCTCTCTTTAAAATTTGGAGACCTATCACTCTTCTTAATGTCTCCTATGAAATATTTTCCAAAATGCTTGCCCTGAGACTTGAGAATATCCTTCCCAAATTTGTTTTTTGTACCCAAACTAGCTTCATTAAAGGAAAATATATTCTTGAGAATCTTGTTACTAGTTGGGAATCCATGAATTGGGCCAATTACTTTCACCAAAAATCTTCCTTCTTTCTTCTAGATTTCAAGAAGGCCTATGACAAAGTGGAATAGAGCTTTATCTCCATGATGCTTGAGGCCTTTGGATTTCCTAAATTTTTCTACAATTTTGTTAATATGTTTCTCAAAGATGGTTTTTCCTAGGTTGATGTCAATGGATCCCTTTTTGACTCCTTCCCCCATAGTAGATCCATTAGGAAAGGTTTCCCCTTGGCCCTTGCCCTCTCTGTTATTGCCTCTGATGCTTTGTATTAAATTCTTATAGATAACTCTATCTCACATCCTTTTAGGGGCATATCTCTCCCTAATGATGGTGAGCTTATAAACTACCAATTTGAAAATGATACTACTATTTTCTTTGAAGTCATTGCTTACAATTTTGAACCTCTGCATAACAAACACAATTTCTTTTGCAATATCTTGGGTTCTCATTTATCCCATGCCAAATCTATATGTATTGGATGGGGTGAACAACCCCTTGACTAGTTTAAAAATTATGATTTTCAATGGGGAGGTCCTAATAAAATTGTGAGATATTTGGATATACCCTTTTCTGTTGATCCCTTCTTAAAGGATATGTGGTCTTGGGTTAAAGATAAAATCACTAAGAAGCTACATAAGTATAACAATGGATATTTATCCTTGGCTGGAAAAGTACAAGTCTACCAAAACATTCTCTCTTCCTACAATATATACTATTCCTCAGCCTAGATATTTAGTAATTTCCAGAACTAGCAAATCTTAAAGGCACTCAAAAACATCCTTTGGTCTGATGGGAAAGGGAATAGAAAGATGGATGTTGTTAAGTGGGATTGGTGCCACACTAATAATTTCCTTGGGGGCTTGGGCTTGAAGGGTCTTAAACTCCAAGGGATTTCCCTTACCGCCAAATAGATTTTCCACTCTATGGATGATAATGATCCATAAAATATCCTTGTTAGTAACAATATAGAAAGGTGATCACCCAATAATACTAAATCTTGGAGGAATCTACCTATTAATGATCTAATTATTATCAACTTTCCTATTTTTGTTGAAGGATCAACTTTCTTTGGATCCATATGGAAAGCTTGGAATTATGTGAGGAATTATATTATTAACAAGGACTTCCATGATGATGATCAACTTTATTGTGAAAGATCCATTCAATGGAACTTACACTTAGTTGGAAAACCTCTCGCCTCTCCCAAGGTTGCTCTACTAGATACTAGTCCAATTTGGGCATCTCTCAGCTAGCTAACCTCTTTGAGCATGATGAATAAATAAGATGGAATGAACTAAGAAGAAATTTGTATATCTTGGCCTCCTAGGAGGGAAAGTAAAACAAAACAAAACAAAAAAAACTTATAATATGATTCTTAAACCTACAAAGGACTTACCCACTACCTATCATGTGAACTCTCATAGATACTTAAACTGTAAATGGCCTGATGGGTACATTTTATCCAAAATCAAAGGTAAAAACACACACACACAAAGATATATATATATAGTGATTGAATATAATGATGCCAACATTGACCATGTCAATTTTCTTTGGTAGTCCTCTCTGGATATTTTCTCTTGGAAGAATTATTTTGGTATATTGTGGAAAATCTCTGTTGAACCTAAAATCAAATGCTTTAAATGGTTGTTGATTGTTGATAGACTCCCAATTATAAAAGACAACTCTACTGCTGATTACAATAACTTATGTACACTAAATGAAACTAGAAGACACATTCTTCTTTATTAATTTTTTTGCTAAGGAAATTTGGCATATGTTTGGTATCTCTTATCTTATCAATGTTAATATTCTTGAAATTATTACTAGACATATTGATGGGAATAAAAAGATACTAATCTTTTTTGGAATATTCTATCTTCTAATTTACCTTATGGTAGATTTGGAAGTGCAGAAAAAAGGAAAGGTATTAAAAAAACCCTAGAGATCTTACTAAGTTTTTCTAAAAAACTCACTTCTTTTAAAATCCTTGCAGGTTCATACTAGAATGTTGATTGATGAGGAAAAGCTCAAAAGGTTCTTCATCTTTGAAATGAAGGATGATGATGAATGGAGGAAGAATATGGATAACTTGCAAATGTTCAAGAAGACTATGAAGAAGCTTAACTAGGGCGTTAAGAGAAATAAATACTCAAAAAAAGTACCAAATCCTCATGCTTTCATAGATACATGAGAAGAAAAATATTGTGTGGATGGAGGGAGCTATGGGGTGGACTACCTAGGTGGACACCCATGATGATTTCTTGCATTAATCTCTTAATCTCTCTTTTGTATCTATGCATAGGACTCTATGATTTGTGGATATCGTGATACACTTATTGTGAGGTTAAGCTTCCTTTTTATTGTAAATTTCAATGTAACAAGTTTTTTTTTTCTAGTGATCCCCTTATATATAATATAAAAAATATTATTAAATAAATAAATAATTTAATTAGTTATATATATTATAAATAAATATTACAAGGAAAATAAGCAATTTATAACTATAAATGATATACAAGTTGTTGGCATTGCTCTTATGGCCAGGGATCTACAAGTCCAAGCATATTGATTAAGGAGCTCTCATGTTTGTGAATAATCTTTCAAGTGGTTATAAGTAGGTTGACCTTAACTATGTGTGGCCATGCTTGGCATAGCTTTTATTGCTAGATGGTAGATGTAACAAATACAATAATAATATTGTCATTGATAGAATTTTTGTTAGTGGAGAGTTAAAGAAGAGGTCTTTCAAAGAAGTTGCTAGTGTGTTCAATGTACCTAGTGGTGCTATCTTCAGAATTTGTGCCATTACAAAAAGCTTATCTTTAGATGTTCATTTTCGAGGAATGAGAAACAACCCTCCAACTTTTTATTGGTTGTCAAAGCTAATTTAAAAATATCTAAATTTATTGATAGTGAGAAGGATAAGCTAAAAAATGTATCTATTTTTTTTTGGGACTAAGGATGTTTCTAAGATCCACACTCAAAAATTTGTGAATGATTGTTTGCATAGTTTATGGTCTAAAAGGTCTTGGTTCCCTTGTACCTATCATAGGATGATCCAAAATTGCTTGTTTCTTCTTTTTTTCAAAACCCTCTTTTTCAAAATCAAGTGGTAAGAAGATAGATTTTTACATTGAATCATGCACTTTTTGGGCTTTCTTCTCACTGGACAAATGTGAATAAGGAGAAATTAATGGATTCATCAAATCCTAGATGGGTCACTATCCAAAACATCACCACATTTATGTGGAATTTCCTACCTATACCTATGGAAACTCTTGAAATTTATTTGTATAGAGGAACCTAGCCTTGATTTTCCAATAGGGTAAATTGATGGATTATGGCACTATAAGTCATCTTTGTATTATTATATGGTCATATAAGACCTTTCAAGATGTAATAAGGCTTATAAATCTTGATAAGGTTGTATGGTAAAAAAAATCTCAAGTTTAGAAAAAAGTTGTCAAGCAACTTTTCTTGCAACCAAAAATAGTGTTTACTTTAGTGGTGAATATTCATAAAATGGAAATTTTTGCTTATCAATTAATGACAATTTGGAATTTTTTAATTTTTTTTCTATATATGCAATATGACATGTTGCCCCAAATTTACCAAAAATGGGTGACACTCCCAAGCCCATCACCACATTATTTATGCCATCAGCTCTCCTTTTCACATGATGTAGCCAATCATAAATATTTTTTGCACATGGAAAATTAAACACATTTTCCTATGATTTCCAAAGGGAACTTTTATAGCTTTGATTCTCCCATTGTTTTTAATTATTTTTAGGGGGATGCCATTTTCCCCACAAATATGTGGACATGTGTCCCACTCTAATTCAACTTCTCCAACTCTATTATGCATGGCCATATATTGGATGGAAAATAATAGCCTTGGAAATTACATAAGATGTATTTTTATTACATGGGATTCACCAAATATTTTCTATATGCTATAATATTCCTACAGATTTTTCCAAAAAGTATATGTATGAATACATTCATAGATCAATAGGTTATCTCCATTACAATCGAGAGCGAAGTCTCAATTTCTCAAACGATTGAGAATATTGGCTATTGACAACTACAACTTAGGCAAAAGTGAGAAACTCAGACCTCTATCTATCTAGACTCTACAATTTTAGTCATTCTTATTTAGTAGGTATAAGTTAGACTTGTAGTGGTCATTTATAACCTTTGAATACTAACTACTAAGTCATCTAATGTCTCGGGAGATATAGAACATCTATATTTTATATTGTATGTCAAACAACCAATGATTCATATTTAGATAAATATATGCAATAGGTGCTTATAATTTTATCAACAAGTTAATTTTGTGTGAAGCCTATATTTCTTTGGAGAATCATAAATGTCAAACATGAATAAGGGTAAGAGTCCTACTTGTGGTGGAAGCCAAGAAAGGCCATCAAAACATACTTGCAAAACCTTATCATCATATTTTAGTTTTTGAAATTAGGAAGCTACAATATCACAAATACATTTACAAGACTCCCAAAACTGTCAATGTCGCTGGCACATATTGAAGAAGCTAGAAAACTTAATATCCTTGATAAGTGTGTGTGCGCTACAACACACGTCCTATAAACAAATTTTCCTTCTATCAAACACTATCTTAGTTCCTTGATCCTTTCATGAAGACTCTTCAAATCTTTGCTTATATTGTCATGGACTTATCTTAATATTTCTACATCATGTAGAGCTTGTGATTTTATTGAGACAATTTATGATAGTGTAGTAAATTCAGCATCAAAATATTGAACAACATTTTTTCCTCTATCCTCTGGATTTGATCCAATCATCTTTACGAATATAATATTCTACAATCCGTATGTTACTTCTATTAGCGTGCTCTACATACTCTTCACTTTTCTATTCTTCTCAATTATTTTACTAAGCGATGAGATCAATCCAAGTTGATCATCATCATCAGACCTTGTAAGTTTTGTCAATGTAAGGGATGTCCTAGAAGAACTAGGTGCAATTTCCTTCATTTTCTCTTCTTCCTTTTCCTTCTTCTATTCTTTCTCATTTAACTTCATCTCTTCTTCTTATTTTTTCTTATTTTTGTCTTCTTCATTTTTCTTCTTCTCATCATCCTCTTCATTTCTCTTCTTATCTTCCTCTTCTTTCTTCTTATTCTCTTCCTCTTTTTTTCTCTTCTTATCTTATTCTTCTTTCCTCTTCTTCTCTTCTTATTTCTTCTTATTATCTTCCTCTTTCTTCTCTTTCTCTTGTCTACCTCTAATTTTCTTTTTCTTTTTATCTTTTAGATTCTTCTTTTCTTTTATCCTTCTTCTTGTCTTCTTCTTCTTCTTTTTCTTCTCCTTCTTCCTAATTTTTAGAGAAGGTGTAGCCCACCAAATTATGAAATATTTGTTCCAAAGTCCTTACTTGGATCCTCTACTATATCAGTTGTAACATTGGTATTTTTAATTTTCATTATGTTAGTACCAATGGAGATTCATGAAGTAGCTCCATCATTGCAACTTCATTCTTGACTTCTACCATTGATGTAACTATTGGTATATTCATTGTAGACTGCTCTAGCACCATTGCATTCTCAACTAGTAATATTTTCTTTTTTTTCATAGGGATTGCTCTTTTCTTATTTCTTAGCAAGAGCTCAACACCCTTCATTATCAACTCAATTTCCTCATTACTATTAACTTCACAAAATTTTCTAATTAGATTTTCTGTGATTCTTTTATCTTCATCTACTACTTTTCTTCTCCTATTAATCAATATATTGTACAAATCTTTTGGAATGTCCTTCTGACTATGTTTGAATTTTGATTTGTTAGAATCACATGCCTAACTACAAAATTTTCCCATTGTAATCTATCCATGTTGTTATAATAATCATAAATTTTCTTTAACTATACAAATTTTTCATTGTTGATGATTTGAAAATTCAAATTTTCAACCTTTGGCTTCCATGATTTTCTTCGAGAAGGTTTCTTCACTTCTATCTCTAATTTTTCAATTGGTCTTTCCTATGTTTCCTCTAATTACTCTTCGTCTAACTCACCTAATTCAACTATTTAAAGTGTGTTTCTTCATTTTACATGTCCACTAGGTATTTTCTTTGTTCTCTTCTTGGGTTGTGACTCAAGTGTTTCTAGTTTTACCTATGTTAGTATTGTAGATCACCTAGTGGTAGGAGGGGTTATGTTTTGGACTCTTGTTATACTTACTTCCTATTCACCTTTATGTTTTTGCACTGGCTATAAAATAGTAGCTGGCACCTGGGAAATTGTGTCATAACATATTCTAATGTTTTTTCTTGAGGTTCTACAATAGCTATACCTTCTTATGGTATTGGTACTACAAGTGGTGACACATACATGACTCCTTCGTGACCACTTTGCTTCATTCATGCAACTTTTTGTCTTACTAATGCTACTTCTTTTGGGTTCATTTGTGCATTCTCCATAATATTCCTCATGGTCACCTCTACCTTCTTCTTTGTAGATTTCTCGAGTTGAGAATGAATAGTTACTTGCATTAGAAACTTATAATTGGAACAATTGTTGCTTTTCCATTGATGTCAAAACTACTAATGAGACATGTTTCTATTTGATCTAAATGTCATAGCTATTTGATTGATGAAGAGGATTTTATAGACTTCTCATAACAATAGCACCAAAAAGGAAAGGAAAGGTTGAGTTATGAAAATAAAGCTACAATGGACATATAATTAGTTAGACTTTGATAAGATAAATTGATTATTTGTATCACGAATGCAAATTTTAACCAAGAAAAAGAGTGAAAGATTACAGTATACTGAGTGATGCTAGTGTTAGCTAAGTTCTAGTGTTAGCCAGGAAAATCTATTATTGGTCAAGCATCAATATCGATTGACTAAGATAGTTAATGCTAAGCTAGAATTTCTATAGTGACCAAGTGATTAAGTGATGACCAAGTGTTAGAACTTAGTAATTGCGAAGTGATGGTATTTTAAATGAATATGAGAATTTGTAATTTCCACATGGCTTAGTTGATTTATTGGGATATGTAAACCATGATGAAGATAAGATTGATGAGTTGGATCATTCTCAAGGAGAGGATTAGGTAAATAATGGATGGATAAATTCCAAAGAATTTTATATATAATGATCAAGAAGGTGTCAAGATCATAAACCCTAAAATCTATGGTGATCATGGAAAATGACAAAGAAAGAATTAACTATTTACTGAGGCATATAGTTGAAGGAAAAATATAAGTATGAGGGCGAAGCAAGAGAAAGGAATTACTTATGTAGATGCTATCGAAGTTGATATGTAAATTTGAGCATAAGGTTTAAGTTTCTTGAAAGGAGAAGATTGACTACTTGAAGGGTTTCCAAGCGAACCAAGGATAGAGATGGCAATGGGGAAATTATTAGTGAATCAAAATATGAACCAAACAATGATCTCAAACTAAAAAAGTGATTTGTAATCATATAGATCAAAACCCTATTTTTTTCTTTCTAATAATTATAAATAGTTTGTACTGAAATCCTTTTAACAAAGGTTGACCTCAAAATCATTTTAAGGACATAGTAGTCTATGCAAATGCTTTAGCAAGGTGATATTTTAAATGGAACAATCAAAGTCCTCTAATAAGGCCACTCCTAACAGTGTGAATAAATCCTCTAACTGAGTCTAATTTAATAGTGTGTATTATAAATTTTATCAAGCTTGACTCCTAATAGAGCTTACTTTGAAAGAGTGAAAAGGTGGTGACATTTTGTTGGTGGTTTTTCCCAAATTGGGTTTCAATGTAAAATCCTAGTGTCAAACTTGTGATGAATTTTTTATGATGTTTTACATTTGATAAATTTTACATTCAAAATTTATTTTATGGTTAGGAAAAAAACTTGTTTATTAGTACAGTAGAGAACAAGAAACAACAGAATAAGTAGAATAGTGAATGTTTAAAAATTTAATTGTTAAATGGTACTTATGTACCTTGAGTGATTGATTACCGCCCCCACCCCCCCCCCCCCCCCCCCCCCCCTCCCCCCACCTACCGCAGTTATTTTAAACATTTCTAATAATTGGTATCAGAGCACCAATGCTTACAGAGAGAAGTTTGAAGGTGTTTGAAGATAATATCATGACTCACAAAAGAGAGGTACCAAAGTTGAACAAGGAGAACTTTCTTACATCACAAACCTTGTTGAGGTTACATACCTTGTTGAGGTTACATATATCTAGTATAGGTGATGCTTCTATAAACTTTGTGGACAATAGAATGTGAAGATAATAACTACTCCTCTGACAACTGAACAAGCCCTAAGCTATGCTGATTTTTTAGCAATAGAAGAATGTGAGAGTGCAATGAAGATGTGGGACAAAATTAAGACCATATATAGAGGTGATGAAAATGTTTTGAGAGCCAAATCAAAGAGTCTAAGAGAAAAATTTGATGACATGAGAATGATCAAAGGTGAGAACATAGTACAATAATGTACAAGAGTGAAAGAATTTTTCAATGTTATTCGAGGTGAATATGGAGAATTCAAAGATGAAATGTTGATAAGAAAGGTATTGAGGACTCTACTCTTATATATGCCAGTAGAGTTTTTGCAATTCAAAAATTGAGATGTACTCTAGGCAACACTTTGACTTTAGAAGGTGTAATTGGTAGACTTACTTCTTTTGAGATGTCCAACATTGATAACTATACACCTACTACTATTGAATATGATTTTAAGTCACAACTAGTTCTTAGCAAAAAGAAAGGAAAACATGTGAAGAATGACAGTGACAATTCTAATTATGGGCTTGAAGAACTTGAAGCCCTTATTGTAAAAAGATGTGGAAGATGAAGAGCTAAGTACAAATGTAAACTACCTATTATCTTTTTTTCATACAACAAGTTTTGTCATATTGTTTCTTGGTGTCTAGACAGAGAAGACAAGGATGAGAGAAAGGAAAGCAAGTACAAATGAAGAAGAGATGATCAAGACTACAAGAAAAAAAAAAAAGATGATAAAGGTAATAAATCTTGTTATATTTCTAAAGAAGAAACTAACAATGAATCATAAATTAATAATGATTAAGTTGTGTGTGCTGCTATGAAAGAAGATTCTGATGAAAATGAGAAAATTGCATTAATCTCATATTTGAAAAAGTGATAGATGGATAATTGACTGTGGTTGTTCTAATTGTGTAACTATCAATAAGGATAAATTTGAGGATATTGGTCCATACAAAGGTGGGATGTGTCAAATTTGGTAATGACATTCCTTGTGTTGTAAAAGTTAAAGGTACAATTCAAAATTTTGATTGACAAGTCAAGTGTCACAATGTTTACTAGGTTGAAGGATTTAACTATAATCTATCGAGTGTTTCACAACTAAAAAAATTAGGATACAGAGTTGAATCCCATCATTGGAAGACCAAGATATATGATGTTGATAGTAAAATAATTGGAAGTGGTGATTAGATAAGAGGTAACTTGTTCTATCTAGATTTATCGAATGAGACATGTTTGCTTGCACAACAAGAAGATATTTGGTTATAGAACAAAAGGTTATGTCATGTCAAGTTTGAAAATTTGATAAAAATTTGTAAAATCAAGAAAGTAAGAGGGTTTTATAAATTGAAGAAGCTTTACAATGCTATGTGTAAACAATTTCAATTGGGAAAAATGACCAAGTCTAGTTTCAAGACAAAAACACATACAAGAAGTGATATTTTGTAATTGGTTCATACTAACCTATGTGGATCTATTGATGTTCAAAGATATTATGGAGATAAGCATTTAATTCTCTTTGTTGATACTATTCTAGGATGATGACTTTGATGTTCATTAAAGCTTAATCTTATGGTGTTCAACTATTTAAGTGGTATTTGGCTAGAGTTGAAAAATAAATAAGGAAGATTCTTAAGTGTTTGAGATGTGACAGAGGTGGTGAATTTATTTCCAATGAGTTCAAGACATTATGCAATGATAGAGGAATTAAAAGATAGATGCCAACACCAAGGACCCCTCATTATAATGGGATAGTTGAAAGAAGAAATAGTTCAATAATGGATTGTGCAAGAACATTTATAATGGAAAAGAATGTATCAAAGAAGTACTAGACAAAAGGTGTCAGTATTGCTATTTATACCCCAACTAAAGTGCAAGAAAAAAAGGTACAAATGCCACACCTTTTGAGCTATGGTATGGGGGTAAAACTACAAGATTGTGTCACATTTTAGGGTGACTTATTAGAATGAATGAATTTGAGTATTTCTATGTAATAATCAATTTTGTTCGAACATATGATCTAGATAAATTCATTCTAGCTAATTCATATATGGTCTCACACTTTTCCAATTGGACATGGTTATTAAATACATGTTTTATACTAGTTTGCATCCAATTACTACAGAAATAAAATTATTTCAAAAAAGTGGCATTTCAATAACTCTTATAATAAAAAAATTTATAATTTTTTAGTCATATATAAACACAATTTCATAGAGATTAGAGTCAAGAATATTCTCATACATAATTTATAGTGTTTTAATTAGATATGGTATATTTTAATTTAAAAAATCTATGAGCACAAATTTTAACACTTGAAAAGATGTCAGTTTTGAAAAAGAATTTTTTTAAAAAAATTATATTAAAAAAATTAAAATCATATCATGTTCTAGAGGAGAGGTTGCTCTTTTAGAATATATAACCTTTCTCCTAGTTAGAATTGATTTCTTTTGAAAAATTTGGTGGGAGATGAAAACTATTGATTTTAGGTGAGAGGAAATTTGAATCATTATAAAAGAGAAATAATAGGTCTAAAGCCAATTTAGTTTTTATTGTTCTATCTATATTTATTATATATAACATAGTTTGTGATAAAAGGGAAATAAGTTGATTTTTGTATAATTTGTGGTGGGAACTAGACCCCTAATTTTCAACATTTTTCAATAGCTAAAAAATAATCTATAAAAATTAGGAAAATATATCAATTCTTATTCTTAACAATTATTAAAAATTACAATCCTAAAATTCATCTATCTCTACACATTTCATTGGATTCTTCAATTTCAAATTTAAAATAATAATACTAATTTAATATCAATTAAGGTGAACAATTATAATTAGCCTTTTTGTTTACAAAAGGGTGATGTAGGTTTGTGCTTTTACCCATGGATATGCTCCTAATATGAAATATTTCAAAATATTTGGAAGTAAATGCTATATATTCAAAGATAATTAGAATGGAAAACTTGATGCAAATAGTGATAAAGGTATGTTCCTATGGCATTCCACCAAGAGTAAAGCTTACAAGTGTTTAAACTCTAACACTAATAAAGTTGTGGGAAGTGCAAATGTGAAAGTTGATTAGTTTATAGAAAGAAGTGACTTTACATGAAATGGAGAACTTGAAGATTGCAGTACATTCATCTATGTTGAAGATTGGATTCAGGAAAAAATGAATGAATTGAACAAATTAAGAAAAATAATAGTTGGACCTAGTGCCAAGACCTAAAGACAAAAATGTTATTGGAACAAAATGGGTTTTGAGAAACAAACTCAATGAAAATGGTGAAGTTAGAAGGAACAAGGCAAGACTAGTATGCAAAGGATATACTCAAGAAGGAGATGGCTATGGATAAAGATTTGCTACTTTGGCAAGACTTGAAAGAGTCAAAACCCTTCTTGTATATGTAACCTACAAGAATTTCAAGGTATTTTAGATGGATGTCAAATCTACATTTTGATATAGTATAATTGATGAAGAAGTGTACATTGAACAATCTAAATGATTTTGTGGATCTAGACAAGAAGAGCATGATATGCAAACTAAACAAAGCTCTTTATGAATCGAAAAAAGCCCCAAGAGCATGGTATTAGAGACTACATAATTATTTGATCAAGATTGGTTTTGAAAGGACAAATGACTTGATAGTAACCTATATTTGAACATAGGTAAGAATAATGAAATACTACTATTTGAAATATTTGTTGATGATATTATATATGGAGGAAAAGAAGCACTTTGAAAATCATTTGCCGATGAAATGAAGAAGGGATTTGAGATGTCTATGTTTGGTGAAAACAAATTCTTTGTTGGATTGCAAGAATGTCAAATTATGTTTGGTATTCTCATTACCCGGTCCAAATATATCAAGGAAATTCTAAAATATTTTGTAATAGAAGAATCAAGGTCAATAAGTACACCTGTGTCTATAGGACATAAGTTATCTAAGAATGATGAATCTGCTAATGTGAACTATACATTATATAGATCAATGATTGGAAAATTGTAATATTTTTCTTATAGTATACTTGATATTGAATTATTAGTTGGGATAATTGCTAGATTTTAATAATATCCTAAGGAAAGTCAGATGATGATAGTAAAAAGAATATTAGGATATCTAAAAGGCACCAAAGATTATGGACTCTATTACAAGAGACGTGATAGATTTGAACTGAAGGCATTCACTAAAATGTTTGGATAGGAAATATTGTTGACAAAGAAAACTAATAGTGGAGGTGCATTCTTTCTAGGAAATAGATTGGTGTCATGGACAAGAAAGAAAGAAATTATATTTCCCAATCAATAGCTGATGTTGTAGTTATAGTGAGCTGTTCAAACATTATATGGATGAAGAAATTTTTAAAAGGAATGAAAGAAGAGATTACAAATCCAATGGTTATATATTGTGATGAGACTAGTGCTATCAAAATTTCAAAGAATCTAGTGATGCACACTAAGACCAAGCACATCACTATCAAGTATCACTACTTGAGAGAACTAGTTCAAGACAAAGAAGTGAACTTAGAATATGGACACACCAATGAACAAATTTCTGACATATTCACCAAACCCTTACCTAAAGATGTTCAAGAATATCTTAGTATTAAATTAGGGGTGATTCCCCTAAACAAATAAATTCAAAGAGATAAGGTGCATTGCATCAAAAGTGCTAACCAAAATATCATACACATTGATGCAAATAGTTCTACTTTAGAAGATGCCTAAGGTAGTGAAGTTAAGAAGAAGACTAGTGTAATAGATCACTCATAGATAGATGGCCAAGAAGTCATCCAGAAATGTAAATATCTATATAATCTAGATGTATGCAGTAATTGAAGTCAAGGATGCTAAGTATCTTTGCAATTATTGCCAAAGAGGGAGAGATATACTAAAGAAGAGACACATAATAGATATACTTAAGAGGGAGAGATATACTAAAGAGGGAGAGAATCATTGAAGAAGAAGAGAGATGTGCACAAGAGGGAGAAAATGATAGAGGAATCTTTTGAACTTACAGCGATAAGAATTAGAATGTTCAAAATGAGACTAAGGATATTGATCACTCATGGAAGTGGAATCTTTTGGATTGCAAGGTAACAAAGAGGGAGATTATATTCCTATAAAAAAATGTATTATAAGATTTATTGAACTATTGCCATTAATGCCAAACACAAATATTGGTGAAAACTTACAATTGGAACAATTGTTGTTTTGTCATTAATGTCAAATATACTAATTAGTCATGTTGCTATTTGATCTAAATGTCATATCTATTTGATTGATGAACTAGATTTGCAAGATTTCTCATAACAATAGCACCAAAGACGAAAGGTTGAGGTATGAAAAGAAATATACAATGAACATTTGATTAGTTAGACTTTCACAATACAAAATGATTTTTTATATCATAATTGTAGAGCTTAATTGAACAAATGAGTAAAAGATTCAAGTATGTCGAGTGATGCTATTGTTAATTGAGTTCTAGTGAAACTTGAGAAAATCTACTATAGACTAAGCATCAATATTGATCGAGTAAGATAGTTGATGCTGAGCAAGAAATTCTACAGCAACTGAGTGATTAAGTGATGACCGAGTGTCAAAACTTAGTGATTGTCAAGTAATAATATTTTGAAAAAATATGGGAAATTTTGATTTCTAGTTGGCTTAGTTGATTTCTTGGGATATGTAAATCATGCTAAAGATAAGATTAATGAGTTGGAATATTAAATTCAAGGAGAGGATTAGGTAAAGACCTAATAGATAGATTCTAGAGAAGTTTCTAGAGGATAATTTAGAAGGTGGAAAAATTCACTAAACATGTTGAACTAGATTGTAAACCCAAAAATCTACTATGATCATGGAAAATGGAAAAGAAATAATTACCTATTTTAGAAGGCATAGACTGTTGGAAATAATAATGGGAAAGTAAACTCCAAGAGGGGGGGCAGGGGGGTGGGGGTGTGAATCAACACTTGAAAACTTTAACCATAAAATATTCACCACACATCCATCTCACAATTTAACATGTAAACTAAAATAGCTGGGTATGTGTAGGATCATGGTGTGCCAAAAAGTGGCAATCTCAAAAATATGTAGTTCTGAAATGCCTCAAACCATTTCAAAACCTATTCCAACTTTTTCCCACCCACCCTGATACTAAATGAAAATAATTAATATCTTTATAAGGTCTACTATATCTTTTGATACCAATCCTATATGGTCAAATTTAAAAAATCCTAAAAATGTGTTTTTTGCCTATTTTTATGTGATTTTTACTTCAAACATGTAGCTAACGACTTTTTTTATTTTGCCAAAATTTGATGGAATGAAAAGAGTTTATTAAGAATGTTCTTATCTTTCCACAAATGTATCGTTTTTCAAATTATGAGTTTAGTAATTAATTGTTACTTATTTTCTAATGGAGTTACGTATAAAGTGCTAACTAACACACTACTTGAAAAATACCTATAACTTCCAAATGGTAAAACATTTTTTAAATCCAAAAGATGCATCACATTATATTTTTCTTCCACTATAAGGGAAAAAGAAAAGAAAAATTAAATTTTGCAAGGTTTTGAATTAGTTAAGGTGATTAGACACAAGAGTTTTTTTATTCCAAAAATACTAAAGTCAAAAATTAATTATTAATTATGTATTTACAATAAAAATACCCAAAAATATGTGTCACATCTAGGCATGATCCTACTACTTATTTCTAGAATATTATTATAAAATATTATCATTTGATTTTGATTAAGGTGGTCAAACATACGTCTACTTCTTATTTTTGTTCTAAAATTTTTACAATATTGCATTAAAATTCAAAATTTTGACCAATCAATTTTTATTTTTTGGAGATAAGTCATAATAGTTTAGAGACTAGATTCAATTTCCTAGAGATTATTTTCTCTCAAATTTTTGATATAAAGCTAATAACAAGTAGAAAATTAAGCATCAAATTGACATAACCCTAATTTTCTAATTTTTTATTGCCACTTAAAAGCATAGTTTGGTTGACCATGATCCTGCACATACATAACTAACTACACATGTTCATCCATAGCATGAAACACATAATACAATAAATTTGTTACCCAAAAACCCTCTAATGAGAAGGTAAAACTAGGGTGGGGATGAAACCCACAAATATTCACTATTATAGCTGTAAATTTTAGCCAATTAAGGTTACAAGAAGTTTGACCATAAACTATGATCTACCCTATCAAGGGTCTTCTATGTTAAAGGCTTAAAAATATTGTTAGGTCTCACCCTGTTAAAGGATCTCAACACCTTGTTAAAAGTGTGCCTTGCTAGAGGACTTAAACTGACAATAAAACAAGCACTTGGTTAAGATATCTAGTCAAATCTATTAAGACTACAATGTTAGGAGATTTACTCTATATCACCATTCAAAATGATTAAGAAAAATGATCCTTTAGTTAGAATTCTATTTCTAGATGTCATATCTTATGTTTCTTGGTGTGTACTTGATCCTTCTAATCAGATATGTCTCCTCTGTCCTCTCTCTACTTTCCTCTATTCTCTCCAACTGATTCTATAATTCATAATATTATGACAACCTCAATAGCCACCATGAATTCTCTTTCTACACTAAGCATTCTTCTCTTTCCATACATTCACGCACTCTATAATCATCATAGGATTTTCCTCCTTAAGTAAATAAAAGTAGATTAGGCTTAGGTAAGAATGAACAACTATGATTGATTCATATTGCTGCTTGCAATATCCCTAAATTTGATTGGTTGTATGTACTACATAGGGATTAATATACCTCCATACATATCTCCTAGAATCATAAAATAATTATTAAATTGAGCCAAAAATAGTTTACATAGAAGTTTGTGCCATTACAAACAACTATGTACAAAACTATTCACTTGGCATTTGAAAGCTCTAATGCTTAGCCATCACTATATTCACAATGTTGTAACTCAGTTCTGAATGACTCGGCATACACTATTCACTTGACTCCTTAATCACTCAGCATGTATAGTTTTCTCAGATAATGAGTGACTCAGCACATACTAGTTATATTACTCAATGTTTATTGTCTGACCATTGATGCTCAACATGCTTTAATCACTCGACTCAGATTGATTTCTTGGCTTGCTATGATCACTTGGTGTGCACTATAATACTGATAGATTAATGACCAAGTTTTTTCTCACTACCTTATCAAAACTAATATGAGATTAACAATCTCCTCCTTTGACTTGAGCAGAAAAAACATGTTGTCATACATATACAATCCTTATTATGAGCATAACTCAGACAATGTGTATCTTTGACTCGACACTGATACAAAATTTCAAAACTTCAAAATTTTGCAAGTTGGATTACTAACTTTCATACCTTATTTCTTTTTTTCTCCATCAATCCCCATGAATAAATATTTCCTTTCTATATCTAAGTATGATACTCCTGCTTAGTAGATTTGTTGTACCATGTTTGCGCATTATTACTTCCCCTTACTCAAAACTCTATTTTTTTTTAATCAACAAACAACTTCATAATCCTCCTTTTTTGACACGTATGTCATGGGTGGTAGACTGATAGTGTATTTATGCAAAAATGATTTATGGATCTATATTATGATCTTTAGGGTTGCGTCTCAATTCTTACATGCTACCTCTAGAGATTGATACTAAATGTCTAGGTGGGTAGCAAGGTTAGTTAAGCCATCATGAGTAGAAAGTTGGTTATCTTTCTACATCAATGTCTCAGCATAGGCTAGTTCCTTATGTAACACTTCCATGTTTGGGGTCAACATGGATTGAATACTGATCAAGATAGCTCAAATTTTTGCATCTTGTACTTGTAGCTTAACAAGCCTACCTTGTGTTGAAATTAACCTTTGAAAATTAGCTTGGCTTTGGCCAAAAGATTAATTAATATTAGTACCTATAGTTTGTAAATCTCCTTGAAGTTGGTCAATAGACCTCCGAACATCCTCCATAAAAATATACTCTAATACCTCCTTCACACTCTCCATTTTGATTTCTAGATCAACCTATCAGTGTGCAATAACACTAGATATCTTCTCAAGTACCTTAGTATGAAATTTCCTTTTTGACCATTCAAGTAACTTGATATTGGAATCTAGGGCTTCATCCTTTATTTTGTCAATAATAGTGCCCAGTTGCTTAATGATGGGATTATCTTCATTCATTTCTGGGAGACTGAAATCATCATAAAAATATATCTTTCTCTCATGTAAAACTTGTTTTTTCTTGTACTCCCTCCTCATCATCTCTTGCATTTTCTTCCTTTGTATTGTGTCCTACATACTTCTCATCTGCTCAATAGTATTTTTTGTCAAAGGCCTTGTCTAAATTTATCTCATATGTAAAGTGCTTAGGCCATCTAACCCTAGGTATAGCTTCATACATATATGTGTGGTTGACATCCACTAAGAAACAAATATCATCATAGTGATTCTCCACTAAGGATACAAGGTTCCTTAACCTTTGTTTCATGGATTTCTTAAAAAATCCTCAAACTAACTTGTCATCATTGAACCAAAATCCATGAATTCTGGAATCTGCACTGCAAAAGACTTGTTGGTCTTTCAAGAAACTATGCCAGATGTGGGGAATGTGTCTTGCACATAGAAGAATATGTAGACTAGTGAAGAGCCAAATTTTCATGATGCATTCTTTTCTTTTCTTATGGCCTCCACATTTTCTAATAGTTGATGTAGTTGGAACCCAATAAGGTCATAAGTATGGTCCCCCTTTACTATCTTAAATTCCAAATCAATAGCCTTGCAAGTAACATTGTTTAGTCGACTAGACTAATAGAACTTGTGAGCAATCACTCTTACTGCAAAGGCAATTAGGGATGTAAAATTGTATCAATAGACATCCCTTGATTGTTCCACACTACACCTATGTTATTCAAAATGGTCCCCTTTATATCACTTCTCATGCTCTTAGGTCTATCAAGGGTAGGGTACCCTAATACTCAGTTTATGATCCTCTTAGCGATCTTAATTAGTCCATTTTCCATCTAGATGTGATTTTCATGTATGTAGCTCAAAATTATTCTAATCCATTCTATCTTAAACACTTGAGGATAGTTTGGGGCATGGTTCAACCCTTTTTGTTTAAAAATTTTTTATTCTTCCCTCAAGACCTCATTATCACAAAGTTTGTTGTAGGCATCCCTTACCTCCATGTAACCTACTTCACCTATCTTTTCCATCTAACAATACTTGATGTCTTGCATCATCAAAACTTTTGGTGAAATCATTGACAATGCACCAGACAGGTCTCCTTTGTATGTTATTTCAAGTATTTCTCATAAAGATGGTTGGCTCACATCATTACTTATTAATTACACATTGAAAACCTCATTCCCTATTTCCTAACACATGGAAATGAGCTAGACACCATTTTAAGTAACTAGGGTTTATGAAAATTCAAACAATGTAACTCAGTGAGAGTGAAATACTTTCCAATCTGATGACTGAGTCAAGTTGTAGCTAAATCTAGTTCACCAATGCTAGAATCTTCTTTTACAATTCACCTTCATGCTCTTGATGCTCTCTTCATTTGTTGATGAATTCAAATGAGTCAAAAATTGACTATATAACCTTTCATATTTGACAATAAATGCTCAATGCTTACATAGCTATAAGATTGACTATCATAGGACTTCCCACTCATTTGGCTTATACATGATTTCCAGTATGTTCAGCTAACATAGTGAGCTTGGCTAATACTAATTACAATTCCATTAATCGACAATAATTGTGAAAATTTTCATACTCGACAACAACATGAAAACTTAACAAAAATAAAAATTTTGTCCAGGTTTCAACCAATATATTACATCTTAGTTCATCCATATAATATTTTCATAACTTATATTCTTGGAGCTGATGTATAATATAGCATTTGAAATATCAGTCCCATACATACCACTTGATTTCCTGGTTAGGGGTGATGTGATCACCTGATCTATTAAATGAAGTGACATCATCTAAACTTGATGTGATGCAATCTTCCTTCTTCTTCCATGCATTTCCTATTCATCTAAACTTTGACCTTCTCAACAGTTACCTTTTCTTTTCCTTTATTATTTCCATTACTCTGTGTTGGTGATCTTGTTGGATAGTTTCTACTAATATGGCCAGTCTGGAGACAACTATAGCATGTAGTCTCACTCAACCATCTATTGTAGTTTCCTCTATTCAAAGTATGTTCTAATACAATTCTCAAGAGCATGTCCATATTCTTGACAATAGTGACAACTATATCTTTCTCTAGTTGTTTGATGTCCAGTTGGCATTAGATCTACATTCAGGTGCTTTATGTTCATACTTATGGAAATTATGGAAATAGCTTTCAAATCTCTGTGTAGTTAAGGTCTTGGTCTTATATTCATGTTCCTGATGTCCTTTCTTGTTTCACTTATGATAGCAACCCTTGAATTTCTACTTATGATTTTTATTTGCATTGTTGCTCCTGTAAACATTTTTTGTATGACCTAACATTCCAAATTTATGACAAGTGGGTTTGTAGTTCTTACCTTTATTGTTTCTTTGTTCACCACTTTTAGATGATTCTCCTTTCTCAATACTAGTTTATCCCAATCTAGTAGTATCATTGTTAGGTCTTGGAGATCTCCTTAGTTTCATAAAGTATTTGATGGCTTCACTAGGTTTTTTGAAACTTCAAACAAATTTCTTTTCTTCTCTAAATTCATTCCTTAGTTGTTCATTCTATAACTTTAGGGTTGTGATCTCAATGTGATTTCCATTCAATTCATATTTTATAATCATCAATTGATTCATTGTATCCACTTGCATGTTGGCAATCTTTTACACATCTGATGTCTTCTTTTCTAGTCTATTGGTCAGTGTTCTTTTGTCATCTTCAATCATGAGTTTTTCTTCCTTAGCTTTCTTTTTTTGTTCAAAAGCCTCACATAGTAATACTAATTGGACTTCTTGTTTTGTCTTGAAATTTCTAACCTCTTCACTTAG
Organism: Cupressus sempervirens; assembly: GCA_028749045.1. NCBI lineage: Eukaryota > Viridiplantae > Streptophyta > Pinopsida > Cupressales > Cupressaceae > Cupressus > Cupressus sempervirens. The sequence continues at coordinate 226,624,868 of CM053791.1, forward strand.
GGCATTTTTCTTTTCCATTAGATCATCAATTGTTGCATCAAACTCACTTGAGCTTCCATTCTTAAACAATGTAGTAGTGTCTTCTTCCTGGTAACGAGTGTCATTTTTCTCAATAGCTATCTCTTTCCTTATAATCAATAAACAATGCAATTCTTCTCTTGCTTCCATGAGTTGGTGTAGGGAAAGCTAGATTTCAATCTTCTAATTCTTAATAGTCTTTCCCAACTTGTAGGCTTTCATCTTCAAGATCTTTTCTCCAAATCTATAAAGATTTCCTTTCTAGAGAACAAGGCTCTGATACCAATTGTTGGAAATAACAGTGGGAAAGTAAACTCTGAGAGGGAGGGCAGGGGGTGTGAATTAACACTTAAAACTTTAAACATAAAACATTCACCACACATTCATCTCACAATTTAGTATGTAACTAAAATAGCTAACTACTCATGTTCATCCATAGCATGAAAAAAAAAAACATAACACAATAAACGTGTTACCCAAAAACCCTCCAATGAGAAGCTAAAACTTGGGTGGGGATGATACCTACAAATCTTCACTACTACAGCTATAAAGTGTAGCCAATTAAGGTTACAAGAAGTTTGACCATAAACTATGATCTACCTTGTGAGGGGTCTGCCCTATTAAAGGCTTACAAAGACTTTTAGGTCTCACCCTATAAAAAGATTTCAACACCCTACTAAAAGTGTGCCTTGTTCAGAGGACTTAAACATACAATAAAGAAAGCACCTAGTTAAGAGATTTATACAAGTATATTAAGACTACTCTATTAGGATATTTACTCTATATCACTTGTTAAAATGATTCAGCCCCATGATCCTTTATTTAGCACTTTCTTGCTAGATGTTATATCTTCTCTTTCCTGATGTGTACTTGATCCTTTTGATCAGATATGTCTCTTGTGTCCTCCCTTTGCTTTCCTCTATTCTCTCTAACTAAATTTGTAATTCATAACATTATCACAACCTCCATAACCACCATGAATGCTCTTTCTCCACTTAGCATTCATCTCCTTCTGCATATTCACTCATTCTACAATGTCCTTAGGGATTGCCTCCTTAAGTAAACACAAGTGGGCTAGGGTTAGGTAAGAGTCACGAGTCGTGGTTGGTTCATATTGCCACTTGGAACATACCTAAATTTTATTGGTTGCATGTACTACATAGGGATTTGTAAAATACCTCCACACATATCTCCTAGAATCATAAAATAATCATTAAATTGGCCCAAAATGGTTTACATAGAAGTTTGTGCCATTACAAACAACTATGTACAAAATTGTTCACTTGACATTTGAAGGCTTTGATGCTCGACCATCCTTATATTAAAAATGTTGTATCTTGATTCCTGAATGACTTAGCATACACTATTTACTAGGCTTCTAAATGACTCGGCATGTATAGTATGCTTGGCTCATGAGTGACTTAGCACATACTAGGTATTTTACATAGCATGTATTGTCTCACTACTGATGCTCGACATGTTTTGATCACTCAACTCACATTGATTGGTTAGCTTTCTTTGACCACTTAGTGTGTACTATAATACTAATAGATTAATGACTAAGTGTTTTATCACTACTTTGTCAAAAACAATATGCAAATGGCATAGAGTTGAAGAAAAAATGTAAGTGTGAGAGTGAAGCAAGAGAAAGAAATTACTTACATAGATGCAACTGAAGGTTATAAGTAAATTTGAGTAGAAGCCTTAATTTTGTTCAAAGGAGAAGATTGATTTCTTGAAGGGTGATGGGACTTAAAAATTCATCACTGATTTTGAGTTCCATTCTACATTTTGAGTCAAATTGAGCCCCTATAAGAGATTTTCATGCATGTGTACCAAGCCGTCACTTAGAGGCATATGATGTGTTTCATATTTCTAACACATTTCATTCAATATATGGATGATTCCCATAATAATAAATATTCATTTTGTATCATTCTATGAAGTTTCATTTTGAGCATTGCTTAAATCTCCATTTTTGTCCAAGTGTCAAATAGCAACAGGAAGCCTAGTTTGCAATTGAATCTCTTACACCTAGTTCAATTTCATGAATCACTACTTTGGGAGTGTTTATTATGAATATCAAAGGACCTATGTTTAATCTTTCAACCCATTTAGATTTATTTTGACTAGGTTTTGAATCCCTTAAAGTTGCTTGTTTATTATTGTCGTGATGATGCATATTTCTTATAAGTTTGGAAAGCCCTATTTGACTAATTATAACTTTGACCCAATTGACCAAAATGATAAAATTCCTTTTGAATTGTATTTTAGGGGTCAAATATATGTTACATATTTGAGTCATGATAAATCCATTTGACTAGTTTTCAAATGTGATTCCAAATACAATTTATAAAATTTTACTAGTGTCTTAAGTGCAGACTGATTGGTAACTATGTTTGGGATGTTATAACTTCAAATCTATGATAGATGAGACTAAATGGATTGTACCACTATGTTCTACTCTAAAAAAAATTTAAGTGTGCTAATTTTCAAGTCTTGACGAATCCATCTACATACTTTTTTAGGTCCATTCTATTTGTGAAAATGACAATTCTGCTAGTGTTCCCAGTTCTACAATTCCAAGTACCTCACTTTGACCACTTGCTGAATGGGCCTAGTTATTCATCATGAGCCCATATAATAGATTTCTACTCTCCTTATGACCATATAATAATGCCCTAGTTTCCATGTCCCCAAGTGTCCGTTGGCCTATTTTTGAAGCCAAAACCAAACATACATTATCATTTTCTAACATGTTTATTTGTAGGTTGTTTCAAGTGAGTAACTTTGGCAATCAATATCTTTTGACCTAGATGTTGTTATGAGGTGAAATATAAAAAATTAAAATGATGTGAACTAGAGAATTAGATATGTTAGATCTTAGGGCCTAACTATTTGCTTCAGTCAATTTTTTTAAAGCTAGCTCATAGCTCTTCCTATTATTAAATCATTGTTTGTAGACAAGGAAAAGTGAGTTCTGAATGATTAGATAGGGGTCAATTTTGATCTAGATCTAATCTAGTCTATTTAGGGGCTCAACTTAGTAGATTATAGGAGTAAGGTGATTCAGTTTGAATTTTTTTGGCCAGACCCACTTTGGGATCGATTAATTTTATCAGAGTGGTAAGATATCATAAAAATTGAGAGTTTCATAAGCATTATGATCATGTTAATTATTATTCTACCATGAGGTATTGGAATTGATAAGATAATGTCATTGATGAAATGGAGAGAAAAATGATAATGCATTTGATTGGGAAGATTTTGCATTGCAGCTCCACATGTCTCCAATAGATGCTAATAAGGTCAGGTACATGGGATGCCTCAATACTCATAGTAGATTGGGAGCATATTCATAAAGTGGCTCCTTCTGTGATGATGCCATTTGAAACATCTCTCAAAAATAATTTGTTACAAACTCTTCATTGGTCAGATAAAACTAGAGTTAAGATTTCTATTATTGAATATTTTTCCCATCTGATAACAAAGAGAGAAGAAAGTGGATAGATTGCCAAAACCACGTGGTAGTTACAAGATGGAATAAATAAAGGCAACTAAGATTATTAAAATAGTGGACCTATCTTAAATATTTTGGCTACTACAATCACCTATGTCATGACTTAGGCAGATGTTGGAGCTTGATTTTTGTTAAATACATCTCCCAACCCACTCACAAGGAACCAATATTTCTCAATTTTTCCTAGCCTAGTACGTACATATGAGAAAGGGATATCACCTTGTACAAGAGGTGGGTGAGGCCTGATAGGTAAAACTAAATCTTTGATTTGTGCATGCACTAGAGGTGTTGATCAGATGATTTTGTTAAGACCTCAACTCGCACCTTATTGTTTTCCATTATGGCAAGTGTTTGAAGCATGGTTGCAAAATTAGAAGAGAACCACCATTTCAATTTGGTTGTGTTCCACCATGTATTGCATAGATCTTCTCAATAAAGAAGGTGGAGAAATGGTTCAGAGGGATGCAATTTTAATGATGTCAAAATATAATGATTCCTTGTTTAGTGCATTCAATGCATCAACAATGGTTGACTCTATTTTTGACATAGAAAGCAAATAGATAGTTGTTAAGGGAAGGGTAGAAAGAGCAGTAATGAGTCATGCACAAGAATAGTGTGGATATGTTTCAAGAAGTGATTCATCAGTCAAGTTGCTACTTGTAAAACATTATTTCTAAGATTTTCATCTTATTCCTCATAGCATCCCTATAGAATTGGCCAAAGAAGAATAGTTGTGGAAACATCCATTTAGGATGGATGTAAATTGGCTCTATTACAAAAGTAACCAACACCCAAAATGTGGATGCAATTAGTATAATGACATGATCACATAGGAATATGGCTGCCATTTTCTTTTAATTTGAATTTCATCTTGACTCATGGAAGAAAAAGGGGGTCCCAAGCTTTGATTTTCATCTTGCAATTTGAAGTGGAGGATCTTTGTTCAAGCACTATCATTTTTTACTGAGAAAATGGCCATTTCCTATAAAAACTTATAGTATGCTCACAATGCAGAAGATCTTAAATAGTTCTATGTATTTCTTGACACCAAGTAGAATGAGAAAGAAGGTTTTGAGCTTCTATTTGGGAAGAATGGAGTGTAGGATCTTTGTTCAAGAACTATCTATTTTTACCAATATAGTGGTCATTTCCTATAAAAACTTACAATATGCTCACAATGTAGAAGAGCTTAAATGGTTCTATGTATTTCTTGACACCAAGCATAATGAGAAAGAAGGTTTTGAGCCTATATTTGCGAAGAATGGAGGCCACGAGCTATGAAAGGACATCGTGGTTGAAGGTGCAGGGCATTTTTTTATTTGAATTCATGATTTTGGAATATCCCACATTGGTCTCATTTGGAGCCTTTTATGTCTTTAAATATTAGACCACACAATATGTAAGTGTCTTAGAGACACCTACCTTTCGAGGAAAGGCTCTTACATGAGGGGCCCATAGCCACCCAAATGGCCAAGCTAGACTTGACAAATGACATAATATTGATAGACAATGCAGGTGACATTTGATGATGTCAGTAGTAATGTGGTGACAAATGGATGTATAGGAAGGTTCCCTATGGAAGATAGTTTGAGGTTGGCCCAAATTTCACACCATCATAGTAGCTAGTTGGGGGTTAGTGATAACTACCATGAGGTGGTGAAATGGTTAAAATTCATCAGATCATGGTTTCATAATAGTTAATGTGCAGTTAGTGTAAGCAGTTGTGAGTGTGCAATCAAGGTAATCACAATGTCATGAGCCAAAGGTATGGTTAAGAGATAATAGTTGTGAAGCTATGTCAGGTTAAATGCATAGTTAAGGAGATGGTAATTTTGTGACTTCACAGTTGTTAATTCATGATTAAGGATAAGGCCTTGAGGTTGCAAAATGCTGACATGCAGTAAGAGTTGTTGATAGTGTAATGAACTGGTAGATCCTACTAGTGAGGTGATGGCATGTGGTGCCTACTTAGCAGTCAACTAAAGGCTTGAACAAATATTGAGTGCTCATTCTAAAATTTAAAAGTTGAAAATAAATTTAAGATATCATAAAATTCAAACTTTATTAAATGATTAATACTTTTGACATTTAAATGTTCTGATTCATGGAGGAGGGCCAAAAACTTCAAATGCATGCCAAAGGCCTCATTTTTTGCCAAAATATGAAGTGTAATATATTGAGTAGATGAAATTTTTGAATCTATAGTCAAAATATGTGTAGGTCATCAATGGTAAAAGATATAGGAAGATTTGTGAAAATAGGGGCATTCTTAGCAAAAATAGGTTTTTTTCATGGTGAAGCTTCAGATTCAATTGGAAAGAAAATAGAGAAGTTTTTTGCCTTCAAATTTGGGCTAAAATATTTTTGAGAGTATTATTTTTCCTCTAAAGTTATTGAGAATTCATTTTGGCATGCCTTTTAGCAGAAAACCTAACATATTTTTGTGTTAGTTCTTTCTCCATGATTTAGGTTATTCTTGAAGCATATTTAAAAAATAAAATGAGGAGATCTTATTTTTAGTTGAATGAAGAGAGAAGATAGAGGCTTTGAAACATGGGATTAAGATTCAAGTGGACATGTGTCACTTCCAAATCAGATCTAGATTCTTCTTCTTTCTCTATACCCCTCTCTTTCTCTCTTGTTGTAGGGGTTGGATCCAATTCATTGGAAGTTTTTCCATTGCTATGATACTATTTGAATTATAATAGGAAAGGTAAACTTTTGAGAGGGAGGGGGGAATGAATCAGTAGTTTAAACTTTGACCCATAAAACATTCACCACACATCAATCCGATACATTTAATAAGTAAACTAAAACATCATGTAAAGCATGTACATCTAAATCATGTAAACAAGTAAGTATTCACACATATATGACACTGGATATGAGTACCTCAAAACCCTCCAATAAGAAGGTAAAACTGGGGTGGGGATGACACCCAAAAATCTTCACTATTGCAGTAATAAAATGTATCCAATGAAGGTTACAATGTTTGATCATGAGACATGACCTATATTATGAAATGTCTGCACTATTAAAGGCTTACAAAGACTATTAGGTCTTACCTTGTTAAAGGATTTCAACACCCTATTAGAAGTGTGCCTTGTTAAATGACTTTAACTCATAATTAAGTAAGCACCCTATTAAAGGATTTCAATATAGCTTGTTAGGACTACTTTGTTAAGAGATTTAATTGATTCACTTGTTAGAATGATTCAACATTGATCCTATAGTTAGTACTTGGTTTTTTGATGATAGATCACCTCTAAATTGATGTATTTTTTATCCTTCTTGATCAGATGTCTCTTTGTTGTATGTTATTCCCTTCTTTTGTTCTCCTTTAACTGACTCTACAATGCAATTTCACTTCAAAATTTCTTAACCACCATAAATGCTCTACTTGCACATGCAAAACCTCTCTCTTCACTTCTTCTATCCACATTTGAAGTTTAGGGTTTGTCCTCCTTAAGGAGACTTAGGTGACTTAGGGTTAGATATGAATTAATGGTTGTGATTCATATATTTTGCTGCTTAAACCTTCCCTTTTCCTAATTGGCTACATGCAATTTATAGGGATTCTAACTTAAGGTTCATCCTTATCTCCAAAATATCATAGTTCAATCTTTAAGTTAGCTCAAAAATAGTTTACATAGTATTTTGTGCCATTACAAACAACTATGTCAAAAGCATCTTACTCAACATCTCAACTCTCTAATTTTCAATGTATACTTATTTCTATATTGTGACTTGGCATCTCAATAACTTGGCATGCACTACTTACTCACCTCTTGTATCACTTAGCATACACTTTCTACTCAGCACTTGAGTGACTCAACACATGAGTGACTTCGCATTCACTATGGACTCGACATGCTCTATCTTATACATGTTGTGCTTGACATATACTACATATTTGGCATGAACTAAGTAAATGACTTAAGTGTGTAGAAACTTGCTTGTCAAAACCAATCTGAGATCAACAATCTCTCCCATTGACATGAGTGTCAAAAACACTTGGTTATGCATTAATATCATTAATCTTACAAGCATAACATATCTCTTATTTGGGTACTTTACAAAATTTCAGAATATCAAAATTTCATAACTTATATCTCAAAATTTGATAACTCTCCTTGAGTTGATAGGTCTTTTCTGTATTGAAAATTTTGTACACACCTCAAAATTTATATCTCCCCCTAAGTTGATAGGTATGTTTTGTATTCAATCTTTTATACTCTTGCTAAGGTGATATGCTTCAACTGATACTTTTTCACTTCATGCTATTTTGTTTTGTTCTTTTCTTTCTTCCTCATGCTCGTACTTTTCTTTTACTATCTTCCCCCATTTTTTAATCTTACTTTTCTCCCCCTTGTTCCTTACTACTTTATTTATCCCCCTTTCTAACACTTATGTCAATGGGCTATACAGTAATAGTGTGTTTTTCAAAAAAAAAATTATGGCTCTCTAGTATAATCTTAAGAGTTGCATCCCAATTTTCACATGCTACATCTAAAGACATAATTTGGATGGCTAGCTCGGTAGCAAGGTGGACTAGGTCATTTGATGTAGAATGATTAGGATCTTTCTTCATAAGAGTTTTTGCATAGCCCAACTCCTTGTGCAAAATCTCCATGTGAGGAGTCAATGTTGTTTGGATGATAATTATTTTTTCCCTTATGTTGGTTTCCTCAGTAGATAATGTTGCTAACTAATTATGGGCTTGCAATAAAGTTCTAAAATTTTTCTTATTGAGCTGGAGTCATAGGCAAGAGTCATAGGCAATTTTGCACCCGATGCATTAATTTGACTTTACAAACTCAAAATGTGACTCCTTGTCTCTTGTGTGAAGAATGTGGGGTTGCATAGTTTTCTGTACAATGAGAAAATATTCTCAAGTACCTTCTTCACACTTTCTACCAATGCAACTTGTGTAAGTGCTATGTCACCTGATATTTTCTCATTCACTTTACTTGAAATTTCTTTTCAAACCATTCTAATAATTTTTCATTTATATCAAGGTTTACATTGATCACTAACCTTTTCCACTATATTTTTTAGTTTTTCAATTAGTGGCTTGGTTTCATCTAGAGTAGGCAGACTAAATGCATCTAGAAAGATGTCTTTGATATCCAGCAAAGCTTGCTTTTGCCAATGCTCTCTTCTGACCAGTTTGTAATGCTTCTTTCTAGCAAGGGCTTCTTGTAGTATGCCCATCTAATCTATTGTCATTATGTCATAATCATACTTTGGTAACACAATATCTTCATCAAGGCTTACATCTCCATATTGTATTACCTCTTCTACCTTTGATGTACTTGGACTCAGCATTGAGATTTACAGTGGTGTTGCATCTATGCTTAGCTTTTGAAGAGTGTGACTGCAAGGAGTGTTAGATTGTGGTAAAGTGACGAGTGATTGAATGGCTACTTACTCCTTTTGGCCTTGAATTTCACCTTGTACTTTTGTTGGAGGTGTAGAAAGATTTATTTGACTTGTTTGACCTTGTTCTTTAGTAGTGGCTTGGGTTTCCACTATATCCTTTCCAATTGTATCAACTTTTGTTGGTGTAGCTTCTAGGACTTTATCTAAAGTTGTACATTAGTGACTTGAGGGGTGATGGTAGGTGGTTCTTTTATTTTCACCTCTTCACTTGCAGTTTCAGTCTCTATTTTTTGTATTTCATGTACACTCACTAATATAGAATTATCACATAATTTTGCTTATAGTGTAGATTGATCAAGTATCTTTTTTAGATCTTCCTCTATTAGGAAGTTGATGTTTTGAGAAGTTAGAACAGAAAAATCCTTCACTATTAGGATTTTATTATTTTTAGTTGTTATATTTTGAGGGCTAACATTAGTAAATTGTGTATGTTGTACACTATATTCTTCTTAATGCTCTACCTCAGATGTTGCCTTGTTATCTATATTCATTTTTGTGTCCTCCCTCAACTATGTCTATATTGTTATCATCTTCTTCATCATATTTTACCTCAATGGGTTCTTGTTCTCCTTCTTTTACTATAGCAAGCCCATATGTAATTTTCCACATTTGAGTTGCCTTCTTTACAACATCTTCAATATTATTTTGTAGTATGTTGAAGGCTCTACATTTTTGGACAAATAAGTTAGCATATTTATTTACTACTTTGGAAATTTGTGCCTTGCTAAGTTCAGGCATAACTTGTGCAAGTGATGTTTTCCTAATTTTCCTTTCTATATTCAAATAATAATGCCATTTTTGCTCAACTCTTTCATATAAAATTTTAGGCATTGAGTTGGAAATTTCTAGTGGGGCTTTCTTAAAATTTTCCATCATGGCATATATAGCCTCCTCCACTTGATTCTTTTCAACTTTACCAAGATAATCAAAATCAATATGAGAAAATCCTAATAGATCTACATTATTCTTAACATTTTCATGTAGGTTTTCTAGATCTGAGGATGGGTCGTGACTCACCACTTGGAATTGGCTATTGTCATCAGATTGTATTCTTTTTTCATCCAATTCAACTTGTTTAATGTATTTCCTCCTTGGTCTTTTCTACACTCCTCCTCCCTACTCTATAGGTTTGGTCTTCTCTTTTTCCTTTATGTAGTGACATGTGCACTAGCCCTTATAGTAGGTGTAGTAGGTTTGGAATGGCTAGGCTTAGGAGTCTTCTTGGACCTTATTACTGGTTGAGCCTTAGCCTTTCCCTTCTTTTGATCAGTTAGAGTAGGTGCTTCTTCGGCTTCTTCTTCCTCAACACCTTGTGTAATTTTTGCCTCTTCCTCTTGCTAATCTTCTCCAATTCCTTGTGTTAATGCAAGTGGTGCTTGGGTCTAGGTTTCTTCTTCCTCTTCATCCTCTTCCTCTTTATCCTCTTTCTTCTTGGCACCTTCACCAAATTTAGCTTTCAACTTCTTCACCAACTTCTCCTTCTTCTTTATGATAGAGGCAGTCTTTAGTTCCATAGTGATCTTAGATTTTGCCATTTCATATTACCAAATGCTTTGACATATTTGTCTATATCTATATTTATTTCATAGCCTGATGGCATTAGCCATCTTACCCTTGGAGAAGCTACTTGAAAAAAAGCATAATCAGCGTCAACTAGGAAACAAGCATCATCATAATGTTCTTCCACCAATGATACTAGAATTCTCAATCTTTTCTTCATAGATTTCTTAAAATCCTCAAAGTAATTAGTCATTAAAGATTCAATATTTTAACACAATTGTTGAATGAACTCACCTATCTATACTACCACTGACCTATTTGTTTTCCATGCCATAGTGTGAAATGTAGGAATTGTATTTTGAACATAAAAGAAAATACATAACTGAATAGAACCAAATTTGTACTAAGCACTCTTTTTTTCCTTATTGCTCCTAGATTTTCAATCAACTTTTTTAGTTGTATCTCAACAAGATCATACATATGATCTTTCTTAACAATCTTATAACCAACATCTATGACAATATAGGACACACTGTTCAATCTGGTGGATCGGTAAAACTTGTGTGAAATTACCCTTACTGGAAACTCTATCAATGGATCTGTGATGGTGTTAACGATCATTCCTCTTTTATTCTACATGACTCCTTTATTCTCTTCAATAACCTCTTTTGAATCACTACTTAAAGTCTTAGGACAATCTAGGGTTGGTACCCTGTTAGCCTATGGATTAATCTTTTGGTTATTTTGATAAGCCCATTGTCTAATTAAACTGAATTATCATGAATTATGCTCAATACAATCCTAATCCATTGGGTTTTGAAAATATTTGGGAAATCTAGGGCATGAGTTAACCCTTTCTTCTCTAAAATTTTGAATTCTTCCCTTAATACACCATTTATACATAGTCCATCATATGCTTGTCTAATATCCATGTCTCTAATACTTCCAATCTTATAGTTGTAACATTTCCTAACATCTTGAACCATTAAAAATTTTGGTGGTATTATGTACAATGCACTAGAGGGGTCTTTTTTATATGTAATATTAGGTATGGCTTTCAAAATTGGTCGTTTGACCTCATTACTAACCACTTGAAAATTCAAAACCTCCTTACCTTCTACATCCTTTGAACTAGATGCCATTATGCAAAACTAGGGTTTTTGAAAATAGAAATAGCATAACTTGGCACACAATAAATACCTTGCAAGATCTAATGAAATGGTGTTGAATCATTTTTCAAATCTTTTGCAATCACTTTTGATGAATTTCCTAATCACCTTTAGCTCTCATTGCTCTTTCTCAATTTCAAAGTGATGTAAAATGAGCTGAAAATTGATCAAATACCCTTTTGAAAACACTACAATTAATGTTGAGTGGTTACATAGTTGTAAGCCCGGCATCAACTAATTTTAGGCTCACTCAGCATCCACTAATTTTTTTAATCATTTGACAGCTATTACAAGCTTGGCATCAACTATCCAATCTGTTATCTCAGCATCCTCTTGCATTTCAGTCAGCAATCATAGGAAACTTTTCATTCTCAATAGTAACATGAAAAACTTAAAGATTTTTCTTTGATTCCTAGTAACATCTTGCATCTTTATTCATGCTTATGTATAATTTTTAGTACTAAATTATTTTGAAACTAATGTATGATATAACTTATGAATATCAGTCCCACATACCTCTTTGTTGCTTAGTTTGATGAGGTGTGATCACCTAACCCATTGGGTGGAGTGATCTCTTCTCCACTTGATCTGTTGCAATCCTCCTTTTTCTTCCATGTCTTGCTCATTTCATTTCTATCATTTTCAACATCTACCTTGCCTTTTTCTTTATCAAACTCACAACTTGGTTCCTTTGACTTTGTTGGACAATATCAACTAATGTGACCAATCTTCAAATAGCTAAAACATGTGGTTTGACTTAACCACCTTTTGTAGTTACTTCTGAAGTGTGTCCTAATATAATTTTCAAGAACATGTCCGTACTCTTGACAATAATGATAGCTATATTTTGTATTATAATTACATTTTTAAGAGTTTCCATTGTACTTTAGCTGTGTTTACATGTTTGGTGACCATATGGGTTTGGATCTACACTCGAAAGCTCTATGTCCATACTTGACATAGGCAAAGGAGGAATAACTAGGGCCAAAGGCTCACCCAGCTATCCAAACCACCTTGCAAGAGTTAACAAAATGGAAGAAAACACAAGGGACATCAACTGAAGGAGGAATAACTAGGGCCAAAGGCTCAACCAGTGTATGTCGAGTGTCAGCATTTGGATGTGATTTTTGCAAGCCAAATTGCAGGATTTATTTTTTATCATGACATTTATGTTAAGATATTTTCTTGGGATGTGTCTAGACCATTATTGAGTTGGCCCTTCCCTTATGTAATGTTTTAGAATAATCTGTAATCCATTTTGGCAAGTATATATAGAGTTTTTAGGCTTAGAGTTAGGCAAGTTTTGGGTGAGTAGATGGTAGAGCAAAACTAAAAGTGCAAATTTGTAGTTGGATCTTTGAATGTGAATGTATTTGTAATTGGTCATAACCTAGAAGGCCTTATAGTTGGGTATGTATGAAGATGATTTGATGAATCAATAAAAGTATTTCACCTCCTTTGGTTGTTGTCCCTTGTGTTTTCTTCCATTGTGTTAACTCTTGCTAGGTGAGCCTTTGGCCCTAGTTATTCCTCCTTTGCGTATGTTAATACTTCTGACAAGTATAACAATATCCTTCAAATCTTTATGTGTGCGTGGTCATAGTTCTACATTCATATGCCTAATAACCTTGTTTGTTGCACTTATGGCAGTGAACCATGCTCTTATACTTGACATTTAGATTTACAGTCTTGCTCGTACACACATTAGTAGTATACCCTTTCTTACCACACTTATGATAAGTTGTTTTGGAATTATTACATTTGTTGTTCCTTTCTTCAGCAATTTTGGATGACTCTCCTTCTTTAGTACTTATGTATCCTAGTCTAGGTGTATCATTATTAGATCTAGGGGATCTAAATAATTTCTCAAAGTATTTGATGGCTTCACTTGGTTTATTAAAATTTTCAACAAATTCCTTTTCCCTTTTTAGGTCATTATGCAATTTATCATTTTGCAACCTTAATATTGCTATCTCAATATCCTTGACATTCAATTCATAGTTGGCATTCATCATTTGACTCAAAGTATCCAGTTGCATGTTGGAAATCTTGGTTAGCTCTAATGATTTCTCTTCCAGTCTATTGGTCAAAACTCTTTTGTCTTATTCAATCATGGCTTTGTCTTCCATAGCTTTCTTCTTCTGTTTAGTCATCTCACATAGTAGTATGGCTTGTGATTCTTGCTCTAACTTGAGATTTCTAATTTCCTCTAATTGGGCTCTATTATTTTCCATTGTATTTGCAACTACTACATCAAAGTCATTGGAGTCTCCATTAGCAAATGGATTAGTAGTGTCCATCTCTCTATATTTTGTGTTATTCTCTTCAATAGAAATTCCCTTTCTTCTCTTTAAATATTTCTTTAGTTATTCTCTTGCTTCATTCAATTGATGTAGAATGAGTTGTATTTCACTTCCCTAATTCTCGATGATCTTTCCCAACTTCTAGACTTCCATTTTCAAGATCTTTCCTCAAAGCCACAAAGCTTCTCTTTCAAAGAACAAGGCTCTAATACCAATCATTGGAATTGGAATAGGAAATGTAAACTTCTGAGGTGGGGGAGTGAATAAGTATTTTAAGCTTTGACTCATAAAACATTCACCACACATCCATCTCATACATTCAATAAGTAAGCTAAAATATTATGTAAAGCATGTACATATAAATCATGTAAACAAGTAAACATTTAGACATATATGACACCAAATATGATTACCTAGAAACCCTCTAATGAGAAGGTAAAACTAGGGTGGGGATGACACCTAAAAATCTTCATGACTACAGTAATCAAGTGTATCCTAGGAAGCTTACAATATTTGATCATGAGACATGATCTACCTTGTGAAAGGTCTTTCCCGTTAAAGGCTTACAAAGACTATTAGGTCTTACCCTGTTAAAGGATTTCAACACCCTATTAGAAGTGTGCCTTGTTATAGGGCTTTAACTTACAATTAAGTAAGTACCCTATTAAATGATTTCAATACAACCTATTAGGACTACACTTTCAAGAGATTTAACTAATTCACATATTAGAATAACTTAGCATTGATCATGTGGTTAGCACTTGGTTGCTTGATGATAGATCACCTCTACATTGATGTATTCTTGATACTTCTTGATTAGATGTCTCTATGTTGTATGTTATTCCCTTCCTCTATTCTCCTTTAATTGTTTCTGCAATGCAATTTCACTTCACAATTTCTTAGCCACCATGAATGCTCTATTTTCACATGCAAAAATTATCTCTTTTTTTCTTCCATACACATTTGAATTTTAGGGTTTGTCCTCCTTAAGAAGACTTAGGTGACTTAGGGTTAGGTATGAATCAACAGTTGTGATTCATCCATTTTGCTGCTTAAACCTTCCCTTTTCCTAATTGGCTACATGCAATTCATAGGGATTCCAACTTAAGATTCATCCTTGTCTCCAAAATATCATTGTTCAATATTTAAGTCAACTCAAAAATGGTTAACATAGTATTTTCTGCCATTACAAAAAACTACGTCAAAACTATCTTACTTAGCATCTAAAGTCACCAATGCTTGACAAATACTAATTTCTATACTATGACTCAACATCTGAATAACTTAGAATACACTTCTTACTCAGGTCCTATATCACTCAGCATATACTGTTAGCTTGGAACTTGAGTGACTTGGCACACGAGTGACTTGACACCCACTATGGACTCGACATGCTCTATCTTATATATGTTGTGCTCAACATTTTCTACTTATTTGGCATGAACTAAGTGAATGACTTAAGTGTATAGACACTCACTTGCTGAAACTAATTTGAGATCAATAAATACCACCTAAGTTGATGGTTGGTTGTTTTCTAGACTATTGAGCAAAGGTCTAGCTGTGATCTCACCATTCATACCCAACATATCTCTCTTGTAATGAACAACAGTTAATGAAATTATAGAGATAGTCCTACTCTATTCAACTATTTTATGAGTTACTTTCATGCATCCTTTATGTATTTATTTTAAGGAAATGAATAAAATGAGAAATGATTTTATCTTCAATTTGAATGTTGTCTCTTGTTTTTTTAATTTGTAACTCTTTGTGGTTTGTGAACAAAGAGAACAAAACTAGTTGTAACATGTCTTAGGTTGTATGTGTTAATAAATTTTGATTCAAGGAGTCATGTAAATGCTTGGTTTATCATCGCAAGGTTACAAATTTCATGAAGGGATAGGTTGAGTATGAGATTCATAAATGATTCATATGTCTAGTTCACAAGGTGAATGGATAGATCTAGAGTCTTGATATATGAGATGTATTAATGACTTCCAAGGATGTGTGTTAATACCTTGTAGAATTTTCCAATAGATAAGCCATTAATCAGTTACAAGATCTATGTGTTTTGTTGTTCATGTCTTTGTTATGTTAAAATCAACATATTAATCAATATCTTTTCCAATTTATGTTGAAGAGATTGAAGGATTTTCCCTCACTTAGTTTGTCAAGTTCATAGATCATGTTATTAGCTATTTAATTTATTTTTTATTTGCATAAGCAGTAGAAGAATTAAGGTTTCAATCTCCTTTATCTATATTCAAATAAATGTTTTTGCAACTAGTACCATATGAATGAATTTGAGGTTCATCTACCTAGGTTTTCTAGAGCTTGAAGAAGGAGTATAGCCTAGTTAGCCTCAATGTTTGAATAGGTATGTTGAACATGGGATTTGGCTAACCCTTGATGTATTTGTTCCTATCATTGAGTTATTGAAAAGATGTTAATTTAGGAGCTAACAAAGGGTTGTGAAGGGAATCAAGGACCAAGATGACAATGGGGAATTAATCAGTGAATTAGTATGTGAACTAAAGAATGACCTAAAACTAAAAAAGTCATATAGATCAAAACCCTATTATTTCCTTTCTAATAATTGTAAACAATTTTTATTGAAATCCTTTTAATAGAGGTTGACCTAAAAGTGATTTTAAGGACTTCATAGTCTATGTAAATCCATTAGCAAGGTGACAATCTAAATAGGGTGATTAAATCCTCTAACTAGCTTGTATTTAAGAGTGTGTATTGTAACCTTTAATAGGGTCAGCTCTTAAAAAATCTCACTTGGAAAGTATGAAAAATTTGTGACATGTTGCTGATGGTTTTTCCCAAATTGGGTTTCCACATAAAATCCTAGTGTCAAACTTGTGATGATGTTTTATGATGTTTTATGTGTGATAAATTTTACATTTAGAAAGTATGTTTTGTTTAGGACAATATTTTTTTATTAGTTTAGTATAGATCGAGCAACAATAGGATAATTAGAATAATTATTGTTTAAATTTTTTATTGTTCAAATGTTACTTATGGACCTTGAGTAACAAATTCCCCCCCCACGCCCTCAGTCATTGTAAACATTTCTAACAACTTGCACAATTTTCTCATAGGTTCCAAACCTACGGACCTCATCATATCTTGCTAATTTTATAATTATTTCCACATAACCTTTGACTTTCTCATCAGTAACCTTGTTACCAAGTGGTTCAACCCATGCAATTCTTGGTTTAATTGGTTCTATGTAAGTAAAATCGCTATCAACCTTAAAGCATATATCATCCTTGAATTTCCTCACAACTAAAGGTGGGATTTTGTACCTTCAAATGTTTCATTTCTTCTTGGAAGGTATTCACAATAAGACTCACACTACTCTCAATCTTATCAACTAGATATCTTCTATACAAATTAGTTATCTTTCAACAATGTATTGATCATTGTTAATAAATTTAGTCATAGATAGGAATGGAAATCTCTTAATCAAATAGAAAAACATGTAAATGATTAGTGATTTAAATCTAAACTAATTGTTCTCTACTTTCTTAATCACAACCAAGTTCTTTATCAACTACACTCTCAATATTTCGTACATGTTTACCATTAATTTTTCTATACACATCTTATAGGATACATGCATAAAACCTTTTGCCATGTCATTCTCTCTAGAACTAGAACATATTTTAGATGTCATGATACTATATATGAATCTCACATCATGTTTCTTTATCTTGCTTATCACAATTCCTCTTCCATTCTACTCAGACTTGGTTTTTTCTAATAAAATTTTCTTCAAATTCTTTTCATTAATTAGAACTACCCATTATGAATCTTGTTCAATATTACTTTTGCACACTTCTCATTGTCAACATCATGTGAAAATAAAAAACTTTATCATCTCATTTAGTTTTAAGTGTTCATAACCAATTTTAAATCTCATGTCTTGGTTTTAAACATGATCAAATTCCTTTGATATAATTCCCTCTCCTATTATTTTGAAATTTCTTTTAAGATAACTTCCTACATTCTCCAAAGACAAAATTTTGTCTAGAATAATAGAAAATGTTGTCAGAGGGTCTTCCTCTATGAGTTGAGGAAAGTTAAGCTTGGTCTTAGGTTTTGCCTCATCCTCAAAATTGTTAACAAATCTCCAATACATGCCTACCACAAATCCTAAACACAAATTCAAAGATAAAACTTTCAAAATTTGATGAATAACTTAATTTTGTGAAACTAGGGCTTCTTCTAGTCGCAGTTAAAAAACCTTTCAACTTTTCCTTAAATTCACTCCAAAATACTTCTTCAACACTTTCATTGTCAAATGATACTCCATCAATTAATTTGGATTCTTAAATTTCTTTCAATTTATCACTCCATTAATTGCACAAGTATGCAATCACCAAAAAGGTACTTTTGGTTATCAAGAAAATCAATTTCTTTTACACATTCACATATGATCTTCAAATAATATGTGCTCTTAAATACAAATTCACTATATTATATTCTTCCTTATATTGACTACACAAACCTTAACCCTCTCTCTATCATCACTTTTACCTTTTTGATGTTTGATTTCCTATATAAAGTACTTATTTCAAATATAATGAATCAAATACAATTGTTGACTTCAATCTACCTTCAGTGCTTCAGATGACTATTCCTCTAACACTACATATGACTTGCATGGATCTTTGGCTTTGATAAATGCCTCTTTGAAATCCTCTACATGTTCCTTTAAGCTTTCTTTTTTACTATCATTGCTTTTATCTCCTCTTCAGACATTTCTATTCATATTCCTTCCGAGGTTTGGATCCCTGTTAATGTTCCTCATATCCATTCTATACAATCTCTCTATATCACCAAGGTTGTTACACAACTAGCATACTAGTGTATTATTTCCAAATTTGGGTCCAGACTAGCTTATAGGTACCTTATAATTTATGGTTATGTGTCCAAATTTGTTACACTTGTAACACACAATGTTATTTCTTGATCCATTGTTTCCCTCTTCAAATCTTCTTCCTACAGGGTCAGTGTCTCTAAATATTCTACTATTTCTATTATTACTATCAAACTTAGGTTTCTTATAATTTATTTCTCCATGACCAAAATCATGACAATTATAAGAACATAAAGCAATAACTAGTTTAAATGGCTTACATGTGTAGTTCTTTTTTCATATAACCAACTTCATTACATCTATAACATCTACCTTTGAATTCATATCTCACTTCTTTAGGTGACTTAGTTTTCTTAGATTGCTTCTGTTCATCAAATTGTTCAAGTTTCTTGACCTATTCAATCTCCTTAGGTGTATCAAGTGATTGATTTGACTCAAGGGCATATGCACCAAGTTGTGGGGCCAAAAAGGTGACAAGGAAATTTTTTTTCATATTTTAAAAAGCGCATACGCGCTTTAAAAAAATAAAAAGTATATATGATGGGCTGTAAACCTACAGCCCATCATTTTCATCAGCATTTTCTTCCACTCCTATAGCAAGCAATGTGTACGCGACTTGAAGACTCAACATTTGCACCACCATTTTCCAAAATACCTCCTCGTCGACGAAATCCAAGACCACAAGCGCACCCACAACGATGCTGTAAGTGATATAAACCTAACTTTGCATTGTTTGATATATTTTTCATATTGTTTTGTAAGTTTTTTATATTCTTTTGTAGGGCTTTTACAAATTTCATTTAGATTTGTTTATTTATTTGAATTTCAATTGATTTTTTATCAAGAAATGTTCATAATCAACCAGAAAATCCACAAGAACATCAAAACCCTCAAGAGCCCCAAAACCAAAACCCTCCTCAAGAAGAAGAACAAATTCCACAACCCGAACCAATTGCAAGACCTCCACCAGGCACACAAGAAAATATAAGAAATGAAATAGAGAGAGGGAAAACTGAATTAGAAGGAATCATTTCTCAGTTGAAAGAATCGGGACAAACCAATCCAATGAGGGCTCAATTGGCATCATCCCTCGTAACCATTAACACTCAGATAGCCTCAGTTACTGGTCAGTTAGATATTTGGCGGGCTAAGAGGGATGAACAAAAAAGATTTTATGCAAATAAATTGTCATATGAAGATGTCAGAAAAAAGGAAATACCAAAAGGTAGTATATGTACATTATTTAGAAAACCCAGTGAGCAAAATACTGTTAGAGAGGGTACTAAATGATTCCCCATCCATTGGTGCATACATGATTCTATTAGAAATAATTTTTGGGATAGATGGTGGATGGTTTTTGATGCCCCTCCTTGCAACAATCACGAGGTCCCCATGTATTTTTTGAAGAAATTATATTGTGAGTTTGTCCTTGGGGAGATCCCCAATTATTTTGATATGTTAGACTCCCAGGGTAGAGGTGGGGGGTCATCATTTGAGAGGCCAGGAGCACGTCGTGACCCTAATGTAGTTAGGGCAGCCGTGGTCCATCCATAGTGCGAGCATGTGATTATTCCTTCAGTTATGAAGGAATATGTAGAGGCCAGCACTCTAGGGACCATTAATGCTTTGACATAGACCCTCATCCATTCCATGAGCCCATTAGTTGAGGGGGAGCCTTCTATACATCGTGGTCACATGTGCACTTCATGTGGATCCTTATGCACATTTGGCACTCATGTCGGAGATGGTGCAGATGATGGGCTTGTCACCGATCAGTTCTTGAACGAGACATTTGGCATTGACACATAGGTAAATTACTAATTTGATCACATTTCATACGTATAGTGAATGATTAATTAATTAGGATTTATTGACATTGTTCAAAATTTAGGGTCACAGTGTTCCTGGGTCTAGCAGCAATCCTCCAGGCCCATTTTTTGTCCCTTCGACGAGTCCTGAGGTATGTATCAATTTAATCATTTTAATTAATACATATATTTATTACGTAATCATATTAAGGATTGACCAAAAAAAATATGCATGTGCATCAGTTCTCCGCAGGACCCTCAACCTTTACCACAAATGTAGAGCAGAGACATCATACGAGCTTCACACAGGTACAGTTGTTTCATGTTAATTTAATTCATTTGATTATATTTATTCCATGTTTCATGTTAGATATAACGTGTATTGTATGACGTGCAACTCATGATGTCAGACACACCTCCTCATCTGCGACAGTCTGTTGATAGTGGAGTGGCCGCAGCTGTGGCTAGCTCACAGCCATTGACGCAGGTATGAAAGAATTTTCTTCGTTTTAGTTGTTGTTTATAATAGTTAATCTTAAAATTTCTAATGTTATTTATAAGTGATTATATTTATTGAATTGTTGTAGGGTCTTGTCATGCTTGATCGTCCACGAGCATTTGAGGTGGACTTACAGAGTGACTATTTGTTGGCGGTAAGAAAATAATTGATTTTGTGAGTACATATATTTGATTTCAACATATAATAAATATTGATTCATATCTACTTTCTTTGTATCAGTTGGACCTGGAGAAGAGCCTCAACAAGAGGTCAAGTGAGCATGTCAGGAAGGCCCCGTCATCTCCACTGTCTCCCTCCACACGACGGCAGAGGATGTCGAGAGACTTGTTTCCTTCCCCTTGTGGGGTGGAAAAGATGTAGTTGAGATATTTGATACATATATATATATATATATAGAGAGAGAGAGAGAGACTTGTTTCCTTGCCCATGTATATATGTAGGCATCTAAGAGACATATTCGATACACATTTGATGTACATATGACATTCTATATTTGATGTATGACATATTTGATGTATGAAATTATTGGTTAATATATGATATATTTGTTCATATACGACATTATTGGTTATCATTTTACATTATATGTTTGTTCATGTATGATGTTAAATTAGATATGTTCATCTATGACATTAAATTAGATATGTGCATGTATGAAATTAAATTCAATTGCTAGAGAGTTGTCATTATGTCTACCAACTAGTAGATGTTCTTTTTTGCTTTATTAGTATTTCTCAAAAACTGCAAAGAACCTATTTCTAGTGAATAGTTGTAAACAATTGTGATCATCGACTTCATGTACTCATGGCTTTGGCTGCGAACACTTGTAACTTTGGCTATAAGCATCCATGGCTTTGGCTATGTGCACTAGTGGCTTTGGTTGTAGGCACAATATAGCCTTGGCTGTAGGTTGTCTTTCTTGCTGCATGTCGAGGTTACCTTCAAGTATATCATTAGTCTAAGATCATTACAATTATTATACTATGACATAATACCTTGTAAATAATAGTCTTTAACCCATTACTTTATTTGTTAAAACATCATGTAGTATCTACTGTAGTCCTTCTACTCAAATATGTTTTCAAAAATACTAAGTATGGAAAAGAAATGCCTATGGAAAGCTTGTCAAATAGGATATTGAAGAACTAAATGTGGATAGTCATTAGTACCCATCAATAAGAACACAAACATCTTTCTCAAGCAAGCCATATGACATTAGCAAGTAATTTATAAATTTCCTTTGCAAATAACTAGAAGATGCTATGAATCTTAATACAGGGTTAATCACGAACTCATTATTCCATCCAAGAACCATATATCACCCTAAGCCAATTAACCGACAGGATAAAAATTAATTCAATTTCAACAAAATTTTGAGTATAACAAGCATCTTAGGGATTCTTACAAGAATTAACACGATGTTCACAAGAGCATTACAAGTTCTTGTAATGCTATTTCACATATTGTTATCATATTCAGTTTTGAATGGCCATTTGTGTTACAAGCATAAATGTTCTTTAAGGTCTTTTAATTCTAGACATGAATTTTATTATGAAGCTTTTTTATGACAACCCACTCAATGCATATATTGTTGTTCCACATTATGCTAATTTGACTTTCATTGGTTGATTTGGGTCTAGACATGACGTTATTCACTACCTTTTTTATATATTATTTTTTTGTAGTGAGGTTCTGGCCTGAATGAATGTATTAATCATCGAAGTTGTGAACCTTGGTCGAGATCCTTACAAATATATTTTCAAATTGGACCTCAAATAGTTTTCTCAGTCACCCCCTGTACACAGATACTGAAATTGTAGTTAATTACAAAATTAATACTTAATTAATAGAAGTTTAATTGAGAAGTATTATGTACCTCAATAGGCTAGATTATTATTGATCGGGAAGCTTTATTTTAGAGCAGTTGGTTTCCTAAATCTTTAGCGCAATGAAAGTCTTGTGGAATGTGGAATTAGGTCTGCTAGCTAAGGAACATTCTTTAAAAGGAAGAGGAAACTCAAGACTCACGTTTTTCCGATCAACATAAATGTTTAAATCGCTTCTCTAATTTTTCCTATTTATGATCTTCTTAAAACTTAACTTTCTAAATGCATTGATGGGGAAATAAAGATCTTCTAGGAACTAAAGGCTAATCATGTTTAATACTTACAATTCTCTATTTTTATCTAATAATTTAAAAAAGATTGTACAAGTGTTTTCAAAGAGCAACACTTGTCACTAACATCATAAGAAGGAATATCCAAGGAGACTTACCACTGATCCCCCACCACCAAATTCAAGAGAAAACAAAATTCCACTACTAAAGAGATAGTAAAAATGATCATCCCTAGTCTCTCCCTTATCACAAAATGATTACCATCAAAAT
The DNA here is from genome assembly GCA_028749045.1 of Cupressus sempervirens. NCBI lineage: Eukaryota > Viridiplantae > Streptophyta > Pinopsida > Cupressales > Cupressaceae > Cupressus > Cupressus sempervirens. The sequence continues at coordinate 226,648,422 of CM053791.1, forward strand.
TTGCATTTCTAATTGTGTCATGTGCGTTGAAGCGATAGTAACATTTTCACTCTTTTACCTAATGTCTCCCATTTCTGAAACTCCTGGGGAAGGGCAAGGCCATCTTCTCAGTACTTCAAAATACAATGAGTTCCATTTTTCCACATATTGATAATCGTTGACTTAAAGTATAGTCGAAGTATTGACAGCCCATAGATATGCCCGTCAAAGATCACAGCCCTGTGGCACTTAGTGACCCTTAGGGACATTCTGGTTCAGCGTGCTTGAGAATGTTCGAGCACTGAAGGGGACAGGAAGAGATTGGGGATAGGGTTTACCTAGCCACCCAGAGCTAATGGAGTAGACAGTTTGATCCCACGACGAAAGATGAGAGAGATTTGGCAGTTGGCAACTTTGTACTAGCCAACACTACAAGTTTCAGCATCACACGAGATGGCATTGTAGAATGAAAATGGAATTTGATCTCCAAAAAGAGAGAGAGGTTATTGTAGGTATCTGCAACACAATCTTGCAAGAATTGGAATCTAATCCATATCTCACACGAGCTCTGAGATATGCCCTGTCAAAGATCGCAGCCCTGTGGCATTTAGTGACCCTTAGGGACATTCTGGTTCGGTATGCCTAAGAACGTTCGAGCACTGAAGGGGACAAGACAAGGTTGGGGATAGGGTTTACCCGGCCACCTGGAGCTAATGGAGCAGATAGTTTGATCCCACGATGAAAGATGAGAGAGATTTGGCAGTTGGCAACTTTGTACTGGCCAACACTACAAGTTTCAGCATCACCCGAGATGGCATTGTAAAATGAAAATGAAATGTGATCTCTAAAAAGTGAGAGAGTTTATTGTAGGTCTCTGCAATATTGTCCTGTAGGAACTAGAATCGCATCCATACCTCACACGAGCTCTGAGATATGCCCCATCAAAGATCACAGCCCTATGGCATTTAGTGACCCTTAGGGACATTTTGGTTCAGCGTGCCTGAGAACATTTGAGGATTGAAGGGGATAGGGTTTACCCAGCCACCCGGAGCTAATGGAGCAGACAGTTTGATCCCACGATGAAAGATGAGAGAGATTTGGCAGTTGGCAACTTTGTACTAGCCAACACTACAAGTTTCAGCATCACCCGAGATGGAATTGTACAATGAAAAAGAAATGTGATCTCCAAAAAGTGAAAGAGGTTATTGTAGGTCTCTGCAACATGGTCCTATAGGAATTAGAATCTCATCCATACCTCACACGAGTTCTGAGATATGCCCCGTCAAAAATTGCAGCCCTATGGCATTTAGTGACCCTTGGGGACATTCCAAATTGGCGTGCCTGAGAACGTTTCATCACTGAATCGGATAGGATGAGGTTGGGGATAGGGTTTACCTAGCCACCCAGAGCTAACAGAGCAGACAATTTGATCCCAAGACGAAAGGTGAGAGAGATTTGGTAGTTGGCAACTTTGTACTAGCCCACACTGCAAATTTTAGCATCACTCGAGATGGCATTGTAAAAAAAAAATGGAGTGTGATCTCCAAAAAGTGATAGAGGTTATTGTAGGTCTCTACAACATGGTCCTGTAGGAACTAGAATCGCATCCATACCTTGCACAAGCTCCGAGATATGCCCCATCAAAGATTGCAGCTCTATGGCATTTAGTGACCCTTGGCGACATTCTAGATTGGCATGCCTGAGAACGTTCGAGCACTGAAGGGGATAGGATGAGGTTGGGGATAGGGTTGACCCAGCCACACGGAGCTAATAGAGTAGACAGTTTGATCTCACGAGGAAAGGTGAGAGAGATTTGGCAGTTGGCAACTTTATACTAGCCGACATTGCAAGTTTCAGCATCACCCGAGATGGCATCGTAAAATGAAAACGGAGTGTGATCTCAAAAAAGTGAGAGAGATTATTGTAGGTCTCCAAAAAGAGTGTTTAAAAATGCAAAAATAGCGGGGGGTCCTTTGTATGGTTTGGGAGTTTGACTGTTAAAACTAGAAACTGTCCTAGTAGTAAGTGCTGGTAACAGTTTTGAAATTTGATTGTTGAGTGTTGAGAAACCTCAAGTTTGAGATTTTTCTTGTTGTTTTGAGTCTATAATAACCATTTCCATCTGAAAAGTTGAGTGTTGAAACCATTTAAGAAGTATTTGCATAGTTTTCCCTAAAATTTGAGTGCGTAAAAAGGGGTATGTGATTGCTCCCAAGGTGGATTTAGTGTTTTCTCCAAACAAGAGTTTCATTTTATGTTTGAATTCATCTAATATAACCAAAGTGAAGGTTTTTGAACCATTTTGGGGTTCTAGAGATATTGCAAAGTAAGAGTTCTAGAAAGCCCTAGGGTAAAGGGGCTAGAAAGGAGGGTTTTGTAAAAACCATTGTAAAGTTGATCATGAGACCAAAAAAATAGAAGAATCCTTGCATTTGAGTCATGTCTTAAGAATTTTTTGGGTCATGGGAGTTCCAAAAGTCAAGGGATTGTGAGTTGCTTTGTAAATGGCCTCAAATTAGGCCTAGTTGGCAGACTGAAATAGCCAGTTTTGAGTGATATTTTACAAAACAAGTGTAGTTGATTTTGGAGTATATTTTAGAGTGAGGAAAAGGGTATTTTAATCACCCAATAGTTTAGGAAGTTCTATGGAAAATTTTGGAGAAAACAACAAATTAGTGACTGGCAAGGGCTAGTTGGAACAAGCCTAGAAGAGCCAAAATTGAGAAAGTCTAAGAGATGAGTTGCTGAGAGTGTGAAAGGAGTTGGAACATGTTAGATGAGATGTTTTGAGATGATCCAAGGTGTTGAGGCCATGATATGATGCCAAGGATGAGTTTTGGTACTTGCATAGGGTGTTCCAACCAAGCTACAAATGCATAGGATAGGACCTTGTAAGGTACTTGCAAATTATGGTTCTAATGCCGACAAAATAGAACTCCCACCAAACTTGGAAATTTACCTTATCTTTAATGTCAAGGACTAAGTTCAATATAAAGGGGCTACATTCATAGAAGGACAAACAAAATCAAAGGTTGAAGAAGTCACTATCCCATTATAATCTCAACCAAAAGCTGAAAAGGTTACGGATTCAAGAATCAAGAAGAAGACTTGTCATGGCACCTATATGGAGCATCTTATCAAATGGAAGGATCAACCAAAATCTGAAGTAACATGGATAGATGCGAGTGATTTTGGAAAGCAAGGTATTCCTACAAAATTCCTTCAAATTTATCCACCATGAGTTCTTTGTCACATGGGCAGAATGGTGCAAGAGCACCTAGTGAGTTTGAAAATTTTGGCCTAATTGGGGCTCTAGACCTAGTAGGTCAAGTAAGAAAGAAAATGACATCTATGATTTGGGTTGGTGAGTGGAGTCTTGTGATGATTAGGAGAGTTTGGAAATATCAAGTTGAGGACCATATAATAACCCTAGATATTGCATTGGGGTTTGTGCCCAATTTTTCCTAGTAGAGAGAAAATTCCTTCATTTCAATATTGTGGTGATTGAAGTTGACATAGTCAATTGGTGTGCATATATCCTAGGGAAGGGGATAGTTGGGAGATATCCTCTTGGGAATAGGGTCAGGAAGAAACTCTATAGGATCAGAAGAAGTCATTGGTTAGTTTGGGCATAGTGGCCTAAACTAGCAGGGTGGGTCTCCTTACATTACTGTTGGTTAGAGAATTCCAATTTTTATTTGTTCAAGGCTAAGAGACATATAAAAAACTACATTTTCAATTATGATCTCAAGGCCTGCATGGCAGTCCAAGTACATGGATGGATGATGAAATAATTATTCTTGAATTGGCTATACCACTTTGTAAGAACAATTCCATGTGGGGTGTTTCTCTCAAAAAGGTGTCTTCTAGTATTTGATGATCATGGAATCCATATGACATGGAAAATAATTGATAAAGCAAAGAAGTTGGGCATAGATTGTGTGTCACTTGTAGCGTATACCATCTTTAGGTGTCAATCATTGGATGTTAGTTTTTTCTCACCATTAAAATCTTACTTAAAACATATTTGGAATGTGTGGTTGGCTAGGAACCCTCAAATCAATATTGGTCATGAGGAGTTAGGAATGTTATCCAGCAAAGCCTCCAATTTGGCACTTACACCCAATAACATAATGAGTGGTTTCCATAGGATAGGGATATGGTCTTTGAATAGGGAGGTTTTAGTGAATGATATAGGCCCAAGAAAGTGCTTCATTGTTGATGAGGATGGAAAATAGGGATCTAAACCACAACCCACAAGTAGTGGATCAGAAGAAACAACTATTGTAGATGATGCAAATATTGATGAGTTGTAAAGCGAGGGGGAGGAAATCACTATTGAATCCTTCCTAAAAATCAATGGCTTATTAGATGAACCAATTAACACTTTGTTGAGGAGTTATGGACAAAATATGAAGGGACTAGGTGCAATTGCACCTAAAAATACCCAACCAGAAAACCTGAACCAGCCAGTGGACTATTATAGGAGATAAAACCTTGAGCATACAACAAGCATTGATATTAGATTAAGCTTGCTAATGCAAGATTCACAACCAGATTGGTTGTAGGAGGTTGTCACAAACCTTGGGTAACCAAATACTTGTGGGGATGAAAATGTTTCCCTTTTAATTCCATCCCCACCACATGTTGACCCCAAGGATGCCATCTAATGCTTTGCAAATGGTGGCAACCACGATGAAATAAATAGTTAACAATTTTTTGATACCCAGGCCCAAAATGACTATGATGGAGATGTTGATTTTATATGTTACATGCCACTAGACAAAAAACAACATAGTGGTTTACCCAGTAGATTCCTATAGCTACCAAAGAAAAGGATACAAAATTCTAAGGAACAAGAGAGACTAAGAAGTTATTTGAGGCTAATGCACTTTACATGAAGGAGAAGATCAGGGATAGGAAAGATGGGAGAGAGGAAAAGATTGCAAGAAATGAGATCTTAGATGCTATAGAGAGGGGAAAATGAGTTGTGAAGAAGGTTGCACTAAAGGAATAGAAGAGGAAAGAAAGAGAGGATAATCTAAATGTTTGAAAGAGACATAGACCAAATATTGGAGGTGCACCTTCAACAACTATAGAAATTATATTTACAACACTAGTGGAAGGAGATGTAATTGCACTAGCCCTAGAATCAATTAGTATGCCCAACATAGCTCTTCTCCCATAGCATAAATCACATTCTGATATGTTCAATGCTCTAATCCCTAGATTAGGAAATATTCTTACTTAATAAGTGTAACCCCAAGCATTGTGACCATAGTTGGCAACAAATGGTGAGAGTCCCAATCAACTAGTGAAAAAAATGACTAAGTTGATGGAGTTGAATCCTACATTACACACATCTCCTAGTAGTGGACAGGAGGATGTTGGGATTGGGAGCATAGCACCTATTCCCTTTCCCAGTTTTATGGACAATTGGGAGCATAGAACTTATTTTTTATGTGAACTAAACCATTCTTACATTACTATTTAAATGTATTTGTATTGTTATAATAGTTTGATTGTTGGTCATGGTGTACTACTAGTATACCTAAAATTTTAATTAATTTTTTTGGTAAATTAAGTCGAGAGATATCTAATTTAAAATATGCAAAGTTTAGAAATATAAATAGTTCATCATAGAGAAATTATAGAATTAATTTATTTTAAATAATAGAAATAATCATAACAAATAGATAGAAATAAAAAATAATAATTTTATACAAAAAGTTGTAATTTATTTTAAATAATTAAATAATAGAAACATCATAGAATTAATAATTTAGTATAATCATAATAAATAGACACCAAACAATCCCAAATTCAAACATACGAAGGTCCAACTAGAATAATGATTTTAAATAACCAAATACCAAAGCCAAACAAAGGAAATGGGACTTTTACCTTAAATGAATAAATTACATGAAGAAGGATAGCTGGCTATTTGGAAATCTACTTATTTTTCTTCTCTCCCTCCTGTCATCCAAGAGAACATGCAATGAAAGAAAAATATTGTCACAATAAGAAAATATGAAAAATATTGTTCTAGCTTTAAAAAAATTGGAGACATCAAAACATAAAATCTAGATTCTAAACAAATCAAAACATAAAATCTATGATTTAAACTAAATCTCATCACTTACGCATCATAACAATACGATCCACCTTAGTCATGTGGACAATCTTGGGGAAGAGGTTGCAACAATGTATTTGGATCTAGTTGATCACTCTTTCTCTCTCTCCCTCTCTCTATATTCAATCTAATGAGCCAACTGGATCTACTCAACATTTTAATGTCTCAAGTATTGCCTCATGGTCTGACTCGCGAACTTTCCAAAGATTCTTATTATATGGTTTTCCACCATATTTTATCAAGTAGACATTTGATGTGATAAAAAGATTTGAATAATGAAGAATCTTCCTCTCTATTTTCCAATCCTCAAATAACCACAAGTTAGGGTTCTTCATAGAATATCGTCTAAGCCATGTGTTGGTTACAACCACCACACCGACATGGTACTCTAAACCTTCACCATCTATAACCGAGTGATCCAATTTTTGTTTGGCTTGAACACAATGACACAAATAATAATCTGTCCCTTCTTCATTGTCTTTAGGTGCAATAACAAAAAAAACATGGCCTACAGTGACAAATGTACAAAATATGATCATTAATTCAAAAAATACTTGCGTAAAAGTTATAAAGTTACATATTGAAATTACAAAGATATATAAATATGTATATTACCAGGTTGCACTAGATCAGACAAGTGGTCAAAGTCAATAGACGATTCCATCTGTACCATTTCTAGTGCGTGTGGGGGATGATAGGTGTCAATTGGGTCCAAAACCCGTATATCCCATTTGTCCACCCATTCAGTCGACTCATAGTCATCCCAATTTTCTTTTGCACATGATGGACAATAGCATGCCATTTTTTGTGTGTGGATACTCCATGAACCTGCATCAGAGCTACTAAAAGGGTGCAACTCACTGGATCCTATTAGTGTGCAACAATCCTGATATGGTGCAATGTTAGTATTATCTATCAACCAAAAAAATCTATGAACCGTAGACTCACCTTCCTTACTTGGACCCATTGTAGCATTACACCACTAGACGATGGATTTTGCATTTGTCAATACTGCTCCATCTTTGTACTTTAGTTCTTCACGAGCTAAGGCTCTTTTGATGCATGCACCTGCACCATCGTGCTCTCCCTTTCCATGACCAGCCTCTGTGAAATTCCACATGTATTGAATTCTACACAACTTGTGCATCCTGCTCAACCAATAGAACATCCATGCATTCTTGAATTGAGATGCAAAATTATCTGACCAAATAATGTGTTGACGATATGTGATGCCCCCATTAGCCAAATCTCCATAAAATAGTTGAAAACAACCATGTACGAACTCCGTAGAATGTGATCGATCATCGGTGATGTAAAAATGGTACTCCCTCAAAATCTTCTTGTCATCCTCTGTACTTGTAGCTGAATGCATGAATGTTATGTGAACAAATATGGAAACTTGTTGAGAAGTATAATAGTTTTCTTGCACCTCATTTTGTGGTTGTAGTGCATAGTTCTCTACGAAATCTACAACTGACACAATGGTATCCAGTGGAAATGTATCCTTGCACAACTTGAATTGCAAATCTAGCCATCGAGCTCTATGAGTATGCCTTGCATACTCGTAAATAATGTTTTCACGAAAAATATTCATGAACTCATACAATGGAATCTTTTCAATGACTAAATCACATCTTTTACCATGTTTCCCATCTTTTAGAGCATATGTCACTGTCTTAAATTTTATCATAATCTACTATTTCATTTCCAATTGCATGTGTACTATCCATATGTTGACAAGTTGATAAAAGTTGTAAAGAACCACAAAATAAGCACGTACCATCCAAGCATGATGTCTTGTAAAATTTTTGGCCATCCCTTATTTCACATAAAATATTGGATATGAATTCCCTTGAAGATCTTGGTGGCTCATTTATGTCACAATCCTGCAAAACAAACTGAGAATGCAAAATTACGCATATATGCCTAAAAACATCAAAATGGTTAGAAAATTCAATATGTATCCTACAACAACAAGTTGTGTGTGTTGATTTATCTTCACATAAAAAGGTTTACCCATCTCAAAAAAATTTTGACTTATTCGAATTTGAGGATACATACCAATAAATTTTGTAAAAAATTGTGTCTGAGTTGTGTCCAAAAAATGTTTCGCATGTGGCTCACGATTTTGGCTACCAATCCTCCTTCTTACAACATCTCTTTGATTAGGTAAAACACGTGTGTTATTTTTCCAAAAATCTTCGATCAATGATTTCAAGACTTCACTAATTTCTTTATCCTTTTGCGGTAGTCTACCGCTAAATGTCCATAACTCATTTTTTGTTGGATCTTCCAATCTCTCACGCCTTAGCATGGCTCTCCTTAGAGTACCTCTACCAATTTTTAATGTTTTTCTTGTCTTTCTCATGAGTCAAACTTTCTTCATTTGGCTACTTACTATTGTCGATGTAAGTACTCGTCTTGCGATATTACTATCTTTGGTGCGTGATTTAGAACCCACTTTGTCATAAGCATTCATTAGATTCTTTACAATGTTTTTTTCATTTGAATCATCCATCGTTCTTAGCCCAAGAATCTTCATGATAGGCCTAAATTTTAAATTTCTCATCATTTTAAAAAATAATTGGCATTGACCTGTAATATTTAATTAATCAAAAAATAATCTCCACATACGATTAACTTTTCTTTGACAAGTATGCTTGCTAATCTTGTCAGGCATTGATTTCAAAATGTTACTATCAATATCAATCAAATATTTTGGTCTTCTAAAATGAATTCTAGAAGGTGTTATAATCTCTTCAATTCTCTCAACATTTTGAACATCAACATAAGGTTGAGTGTATTGCGTACCTTGAACCGAAGATGATGTGCCTTGGCAATAAGATGCAAAAGATGGAATATCACCTACTTGATGTGTTGATGTTGTGCCTTCAACATGACATGATGGAGTGTGTATATTGTCGGATCTACAAATTGGTGTCTCTTCAACATGAGAGGAAAATATGACTTCAACATTGGAAGATGGTGTAGCGGACGATATGACTCCAACATTAGAAGATGGTGTAGCTTCACAATTCAATTGTCTTCTTGAGTGTAACAGTCTCATTCATTCTCTTTGTCTTTCCAATTCTTCCTCTTTGTTTCTTGGTACCGGTGGTTCTTGATCCTCTTTGAAAGTCAATTCTTCATTATTTCTTTGCAATTTTCTTTGCTCATGTAGTAATTTCATTTTATCTCTTTTAATTGCCAAATCTCTCTCTCTATCTTCATTTGTTTGATTTTTTGGTTTCTTCCTTGGCATGATGATGATTTCAACATGTCAAATTATTCAAACATTTGAATTACTTAAAATGTGTAAATTACAAATTATTCAAATACATATAAAAATTATAATTATTTGAATGAATACACAATATATATATAAAACAACTTGTCAAATTTCTAACCATTTCGAAATAACATTTCATTGAAACATACAAATTTCAATGAATTCACTATATATTAAACAACATGTCAAATTATAATCAAATTTGTATCTATATATCAACAAACAATATTTAAAATAGATTGCACTAACCTTTTCTATACAAGGAATATTCAAAAAGTCTTCAAGTCGTGTATCCAATGATTGAATTTGGTGTTTGCTAGCTTCCAAAAGTGTTTGCCACCTTGAAATAGTGTTTCTTAGCTTGAAATAGTGTTTTCCACCTTGAAAGAGTGTTTACTGTGTTGAAACCCAAAATTTCTGTCAGGATAACAAAGTGCAGAATAGAACAAAAGCAGAGAATGAATGAAACAGGCCCCAAAGTTGCTTTTTGACCATTTTTAGGTGATTTCACATAATGCGTACGCGCTATAGCGCATATGCACTATATGAGAACACATCACTCTCCACCCTCCCTACTCTCTCTCTCTCTCTCCCTACTCTCTCTCTCTCTTCCTACTCTCTCTCCCCTCTCTCTCTCTCTCTTCCTACTCTCTCTCCCCTCTCCCATCCCCTACACACTCTCTCTCTCCTCTCTCCCATCCTTTACTCTCTCTCGCTCTCCCTCTCCCACCGCCTACTCTCTCTATCTCTCTCACCCTCTCTCCTCTCCCATCCCCTACTCTATAGATCTCTCACACACACTCCCATCCTCCCTCTCCCACTTCATACTCTCTCTCTCTCTCTCTCTCCCCCCCATCTCCCTACTCTCTCTCACACTCTCGCATCTGCTACTCTCTCTCTCCCATCCCCTAAACTCTATCTTTTATAGATACACACTCCCATCCCCCTCTCTCTCTCCTCTCCCATCCCCTACTCTCTACTCTCTCTCTCCCATCCCCTACTCTCTCTAACACACTCTCCCATCCCCTACTCTCTACTCTCTCTCTCCCATCCCCTACTCTCTCTCACACACTCTCCCATCCCCTACTCTCTCTCTCTCTCTCTCCCATCTCATTCTCTCTCTCTGCCACCTCCTACTCTCTCTCACACTCTCTCCCATCCCCTACTCTCTCTTACACATAGTACCATCCACCCCTCTCTCCCATCCACTACTCTCTCTCTCTCTATCTTGGGCTGCTCTCTCTCTCTCTCCCCTCTCCCACCACCTACTATCTCTCTCTCCCTCCCTCTCTACTCTCTCTCTCCCATCCCCAACTCTCTCTCATCTCGTACTCTCTCTCTCTCTGCCACCTCCTACTCTCTCTCACATTCTTTCCCATCCTTTCACTCTATCTCTCCCATATTGTACTCTCTTTGCCACCCCCTACTCTCTCTCACACTCTCACACTCTCTCCCATCCCCTACTCTCTCTCTTTCACACACACACACACACACACACACACACACTCCCATCCCCCCTCTCTCTTCTCTCCCATCCCCTACTCTCTAGATTTTTCACATGCACTCCTATCCCCCTCTCTCTATCTCCCCCTCCCTACACTCTCACACTCTCTCCCATCCCCTACTCTCTCTCTCACACTCTCTCCCATCCCCTACTCTCACTCTCTCTCTCCCCCATCCCATTCTCTCTCTGTGCCACCTCCTACTCTCTCTCACACTCTATCCCATCCCCTACTCTCTCTTACACACACTCCCATCCACCCCTCTCTCCCATCCGCTACTCTCTCTCTCTCTCTCTTGGGCTACTCTCTCTCTCCCCTCTCCCATCCCCTAAACTCTCTCTTTTGCAAATACACACTCCCATCCCCCTCTCTCTCTCCCCTCTCCCATCCTTTACTCTCTAGATCGCTCACACGCACTCCCATCCCTCTCTCTCCTCCTCTCCCACTCCCTCTCCCACCAACTACTACCTCTCTCTCTCAAGTTCTCTCTCTCCCTCTCTACTCTCTCTCTCTCCCATCCCCTACTCTTACTCTCTCTCTCTCCAATCCCCAACTCTCTCTCACACTCTCTCCCATCCCCTACTCTCTTTGACACTCTCTCTCATCCTTTCACTCTGTCTCTCTCATCTTGTACTCTCTCTCTCTCTCTGCCACCTCTTACTCTCTCTCTCACTCTTTCCCATCCTTTCACTTTGTCTCTCCCATCTCATACTCTCTCTTTACCACCCCCTACTCTCTCTCACAGTCTCACAGTCTCTCCTATCCCCTACTCTCTCTCGTTCATAGACACAGACACACACACTCACACTCCCATCCCCCCTCTCTCTTCTCTCCCATTCCCTACTCTCTAGATTTGTCACATTGCACTCCCATCCCTCTCTCTCCTCCTCTCCCATTCCCTCTCCCAGGTCACCTACTATCTCTCTCTCTCAAGTTCTCTCTCTCCCTCTCTACTCTCTCTCTCCCATCCCCTACTCTTACTCTCTCTCTCTCCCATTCCTAACTCTCTCTCACACTCTCTCCCATCCCCTACTCTCTCTCACACTCTCTCCCATCCTTTCACTCTATCTCTCCCATCCCGTACTCTCTCTCTCTCTACCACCCCCTACTCTCTCTCTCACTCTCTCCCATCCTTTCACTCTATCTCTCCCATCCTTTCACTCTATCTCTCCCATCCCATACTCTCTCTCTACCACCCCCTACTCTCTCTCACACTCTCATACTCTCTCCCATCCCCTACTCTCTCTCTTTCATAGACACACACACTCTTATCCCCCCACTCTCTTCTCTCCCATCCCCTACTCTCTGCATCTGTCACGCACACTCCCATCCCCCCTATCTCTCTCCCTCTCCCTCTCCTAATGCATACTAGATCTCTCTCTCTCAAGTTCTCTCTCTCCGTCTCTACTCTCTCTCTCTCTCTCCCATCCCATCCCTTACTCTCACACTCTCTCTCTCCCATCCCCTACTCTCTCTCACACTCCCATCCCCTAATCTCACTCTCTCTCTCCCATCCCGTACGATCTCTCTCCGCCACCACCTACTCTCTCTCACACTCTCACACTCTCTCCCATCCCCTACTCTGTCTCTCTTACACACATTCCCATTCCCCCTCTCTCTCTCCCTCTCCCTCTCCCTCTCCCATTGCCTACTTTCTCTCCCCCATCCCCTACTCTCTCTCTCTCCCCTCTCCCATCCCCTACTCTCTCTCTTTCATCGACACACACTCCCATCCCCCCCTCTCTCTCTCCTCTCCCATCCCCTACTCTCTAGATTTGTCACACACACTCCCATCCCCCCTCTCTCTCTCCCTCTCCCACTCCCTCTTGCACGACCTACTATCTCTCTCTCTCTCAAGTACTATCTTTCCCTCTTTACTTTCTCTCCCATCCCCTACTCTCACTCTCTCTCTTCCATCCCCTACTCTCTCACCCTCTCTCCCATCTCTCTCTCTCTCTCTCTCTCTCTCTCTCTCTCTCTCTCTCTCTCTCTCTCTCTCTCTCTCTCTCTCTCTCTCCCCCCCCCCCCATCCTGTACAAGCTCTCTCTACCACCCCCTACTCTCTCTCAAACTCTCACACTCTCTCCCATCCCCTACTCTATCTCTCTTATACACATTCCCATTCACCCTGTCTCTCTCTCTCACACACTCCCTCTCTCATTTCCTACTCTCTCCCATCCCCAACTCTATCTCTCTTACACACTTCCATTCCCCCTCTCTCTCTCCCTCCCACTCCCTCTCCCATCACCTACTATCTCTCTCTCTCTCTCTCACTCTCTCCCTCTCTCTCCCATTCCCTACTCTCACTCTCTCTCTTTGCCACTCCTACTCTCTCTCACACTCTCTCCCATCCCCTACTTTCTCTCTTACACACACTTCCATCCCCCCTCTCTCTCACTCTCCCACTCCCTCTGCCATTGCCTAATCTCTTTCTCTTCCATCCACCCTCTCTCTCCCTCTCCCACTCCCTTTGCCATTGCCTACTCTGTTTCTATCCCATCACCTACTCTCTCTATCTCTCTCTCCCCTCTCTCATTCCCTACTCTCTCTCTTTCACACACACCCATCCCCCCTCTCTCCTCTCCCATCCTCTACTTTTTCTCTCACTCGCTCTCCCTCTCCCACTGCCTACTCTCACTCTCTCTTGCTCTCTCTCTCTCTCTCTCTCTCTCTCTCTCTCTCTCCCTCTCTACTCTCTCTCTTCTACCCCCTACCCTCTCACATTTTCACACTCTCTCTCTTTCTCTCTTACACACATTTCCATCCCCCCTCTCTCTCTCCCTCTCCCACTCCCTTTCCCATCGCCTACTCTCTCTTCCATCCCCTACTCTCTCTCAAGCTACTCTATCTTCCCCCTCTCCCATTCCTTACTCTCTCTCTTTCACACACATGCATTCCCATCCTCCTCTCTCTCACTCTTCCTCTCCCACTCCGTCTCCCACCACCTACTCTCTCTCTCCCCCATCCCCTACTCTCAATCTCTCTCTCCCAACTTGTACTCTCTCTCACACTTCCTCTCTCTCCCATCCCCTACTTTCAATCTCTCTCCCCCATCCTGTACTCTCTCTTTGCCACCTCTACTCTCTCTCTCACACACACTTCCTCTCTCTTGCATCTTGTACTCTCTCTACCACCCCTACTCTCACATTTCCTCTATCTCCCATCCTATACTCTCTCTTCCACCCCTACTCTTTCTCACTTCCTCTCTCCCCTCTCCCATCCCCTACTTTCTCTCTATCTCTCTCACACACACAAATAGCCATTCCCTCGTCCCACCCCCCCTAGCTCTCTCTTGGTTTTGGTTTGCAATTTAGGTCTCAATAGTGTGTGCGCACTATAGCACGTGCACACTATAGTGTGTGCGCACTACTTTGAATTCAATAGCACTTTAATATCGTGTGCGCGCTATAGGGCGCATGCGCTATTCAAAACTTTGCATTAAAACCAAGCCTAAGTCTTGGTTTTGCCTTGGAGATCCAACCCAAAGGTTTGGAGTTTATAAACAGGTTTGAGACGTGTTTTCTAGCAAACATACAAAAAATGATTGATTTTTCTTGTGTGCTCCCCTTCAAGATTCCTTGTGGTTGGGTATCGATAAGATTAGGTTACATAACATTATAGGTCTCTGTGTTAGCTATCTAACCATATAATTTATTTTTAATTTGAACTATTTTAAGTCTTTCATCTGGGCATATGCACCGAGTTGTGGTGCCAAAAAGGTGACAACAATTTTTTTTTTCCTATTTTAAACAGCGCGTACGCGCTCACTTTCTAAAAAATAAAAAGTATGTATGATGGGCTGCAAACCCGTAGCCCATTATTTTCATTACCATTTTCTTTTACTCCTACAACGAGCAGCGCGTACATGAGTTGAAGACTCAACATTTGCACCATCATTTGCCAAAATGCCTCCTCGTCAACAAAATCCAAGACCACAAGCACACCCACGACGATGCCGTAAGTGATATAAACCTAACTTTGCATTGTTTGATATATTTTTCATATTGTTTTGTAAGTTTTTTATATTCTTTTGTAGAGTTTTTACAAATTTCATTTAGATTTGTTTATTTATTTGAATTTCAATTGATTTTTTATCAGGAAATGTTCATAATCAACCAGAAAATCTACAAGAACATCAAAACCCTCAAGAACCCCAAAACCAAAACCCTCCTCAAGAAGAAAAAATTCCACAACCTGAACTAATTGCAAGACCTCCACTAGGCACACAAGAAAATCTAAGAAATGAAATAGAGAGAGGCAAAACTGAATTAGAAGGAATCATTGCCTGGTTGAAAGAATCCGGACAAACCAATCCAATGAGGGCTTAATTGGCATCATCCCTCGAATCCATTAACACTTAGATAGCCTCAGTTAGTGGTCAGTTAGATATTTGGCGGGCTAAGAGGGATGAACAAAAAAGATTTTATGCAAATAAATTGTCATATGAAGATGTTAAAAAAAAGGAAATACCAAAAGATACTATATGTGCATTATTTAGAAAACCCGGTGAGCAAAATACTGTTAGAGAGGGTACTAAATGATTCCCCATCCATTGGTGCATATATGATGCTTTTAGAAATAATTTTTGGGATAGATGGTGGATGGTTTTTGATGCCTCTCCTTGCAACAATCACGAGGTCCCCATGTATTTTTTGAAGAAATTATATTGTGAGTTTGTCCTTGGGGAGATCCCCAATTATTTTGATATGTTAGACTCCAAGGGTAGAGGTGGGGGGTCATCATTTGAGAGGCTCGGAGAACATCATGACCCTAATGTAGTTAGGGCACCCGTGGTCCATCCACAGCGTGAGCATGTGATTATTCCCTCAGTTGTGAAGGAACATGTAGAGGCCAGCACTCTAGCGACCATTAATTCTTTGAAATAGACCCTCATCCATTCCATGAGCCCATTAGTTGAAGGGGAGCCTTCTATACGTTGTGGTCACATGTGCACTTCATATGGATCCCTATGCACATTTGGCACTCATGTCGGAGATGGTGCAGATAATGGGCTTTTCATCGATCAGTTCCTGAATGAGACATTTGGCATTGACACATAGGTAAATTACTAATTTTATCACATTTCATACGTATAGTGAATGATTAATTAATTAGGATTTATTGACATTGTTCAAAATTTAGGGTCAAAGTGTTCCTGGGCCTAGCAGTGATCCTCCAGGCCCATTTTTTGTCCCTTCGACGAGTCCTGAGGTATGTATCAATTTAATCATTTTAATTAATACATATATTTATTACATAATCATATTAAGGATTGACCAAAAAAAATATGCATGTGCATCAGTTCTCCACAGGACCCTCAACCTTTACCATAGATGCAGAGCAGAGACATCATACGAGCTTCACATAGGTACAGTTGTTTCATGTTAATTTAATTCATTTTATTATATTTATTCCATGTTTCATGTTAGATATAACGTGTATTGTATGATGTGCAGCTCATGATGTCGGACACACCTCCTCATTTGCGACAGTCTGTTGATAGTGGAGTGGCCGCAGCTATGGCTAGCTCACAGCCACTGACGGAGATATGAAAGAATTTTCTTCGTTTTAGTTGTTGTTTATAACAGTTAATCTCAAAATTTCTAATGTTATTTATAAGTGATTAAATTTATTGAATTGTTGTAGGGTCTTGTCACGCCTGATCGTCCACGAGCATTTGAGGTGGACTTACAGAGTGACTATTTGTTGGCGGTAAGAAAATAATTGATTTTGTAAGTACATATATTTGATTTCAACGTATAATAAATATTGATCAATATCTACTTTCTTTGTATTAGTTGGACCTGGAGAAGAGCCTCAACAAGAGGTCAAGTGAGCCTGTCAGGAAGGCCTCGTCATCTCCAATGTCTCCCTCCACACGACGGCAGAGGATGCCGAGAGACTTGTTTCCTTCCCCTCATGGGAAGGAAAAGATGTAGTTGAGATATTTGATACATATATATAGAGACTTGTTTCCTTCCCCATGTATATATATAGGCATCTGAGAGACATATTCCATACACATTTGATGTACATATGACATTCTATATTTGATGTATGACATATTTGATGTATGACATTATTGGTTAATATATGATATGTTTGTTCATATACGACATTATTGGTTATCATAATATATTATGTGTTTGTTAATGTATATGACATTATTGGTTATCATTTTATATTATATGTTTGTTCATGTATGACGTTAAATTAGATATGTTCATGTATGACATTAAATTAGATATGTGCATGTATGAAATTAAATTCAATTGCTAGAGAGTTGCCATTATGTCTACCAACTAGTAGATGTTCTTTTTTGCTTTATTAGTATTTCTCAAAAACTGCAAAGAAGCTACTTCTAGTAGTATCTACTATAGTCCTACTCAAATATGTTTTCAAAAATACTTAGTATGGAAAAGAAATGTCTATGGAAAGCTTGTCAAATAGGATATTAAAGAACTAAATGTGGATAGTCATTAGTACCCATCAATAAGAACACAGACATCTTTCTCAAGCAAGCCATATGACATTAGCAAGTAATTTATAAATTTCCTTTGCAAATAACTAGAAGATACTATGAATCTTAATACAGAGTTAATCATGAACTCATTATTCCATCCAAGAAGCATATATCACCCTAAGCCAATTAACTGATAGGATAAAAATTAATTCAATTTCAACAAAATTTTGAGTATAACAATCATCTTAGGGATTCTTACAAGAATTAACACGATGTTCACAAGAGTATTACAAGTTCTTGTAATGCTATTTCACATATTGTAATCATATTCAGTTTTGAATGGCCATTTGTGTTACAAGCATAAATGTTCTTTAAGGTCTTTTAATTCTAGACATGAATTTTATTATGAAGCTTTTTTATGACAACCCACTCAATGCATATATTGTTGTTCCACATTATGCTAATTTGACTTTCATTGGTTGATTTGGGTCTAGACATGACGTTATTCACTACCTTTTTTATATATTATTTTTTTGTACTGAGGTTCTGGCCTGAATGAATGTATTAATCATCGAAGTTGTGAACCTTGGTCAAGATCCTTACAAATATATTTTCAAATTGGACCTCAAATAGTTTTCTCAGTCACCCCCTGTGCATAGATACTAAAATTGTAGTTAATTACAAAATTAATACTGAATTAACACAAGTTTAACTAAGAAGTATTATGTACCTCAATAGTCTAGATTATTATTGACCGGGAAGCTTTATCTTAGAGCAGTTGGTTTCCTAAATCTTTAGCGCAATGATAGTCTTATGGAATATGGAATTAGGTCTACTAGCTAAGGAACATTCTTTAAAAGGTAGAGGAAACTCAAGACTCACATGTTTCCAATCAATATAAATGTTTAAATCACTTCTCTATTTTTTTCTATTTATGATCTTCTTCAAACTTAACTTTCTAAATGCATTGATGGGGAAATAAAGATCTTCTAGGAACTAAAGGCTAATCATGTTTAATACTTACAATTCTCTGTTTTTATCTAATAATTTAAAAAGATTGTACAAGTGTTTTCAAAGAGCAACACTTGTCACTAACATCATAAGAAGGAATATCCAAGGAGTCTTACCACTGATCCCCCACCACCAAATTCAAGAGAAAACAAAATTCCACTACTAAAGAGATAGTAACAATGATCATCCCTAGTCTCTCCCTTATCACAAAATGATTACCATCAAAATTTGCATTTCAAATTGCGTCACGTGTGTTTAAGTGATAGTAACATTTTCACTCTCTTACCTAATGTCTCCCATTTCTGAAATTCCTGGGGAAGGGCAAGGCCATCTTCTTAGTACTTCAAAATACAACGAGTTCCATTTTTTCACATATTGATAATCGTTTACTAAAAGTATAGTCGAAGTATTGACAACCCATAGATATGCCCCGTCAAAGATCGCAGCCCTATGGCATTTAGTGACCCTTAGGGACATTCTGGTTCAGTGTGCCTGAGAACATTTGAGCACTGAACGGGATAGGAAGAGGTTGGGGATAGGGTTTACCCGGCCACCCAGAGCTAATGGAGTAGACAGTTTGATCCCATGACGAAAGATGAGAGAGATTTGGCAGTTGGCAACTTTGTACTAGCCAACACTACAAGTTTCAACATCACCCGAGATGGCAATGTAGAATCAAAATGGAATGTGATCTCCAAAAAGTGAGAGAGGTTATTGTAGGTATCTACAACACAGTCCTGTAGGAATTGGAATCTCATCCATATCTTGCACGAGCTTTGAGACATGCCCCGTCAAAGATTGCAACCCCATGGCATTTAGTGACCCTTAGGGACATTCTGGTTTGGTGTGCCTGAGAAGATTCAAGCATTGAAGGGGACAAGACAAGGTTGGGGATAGGGTTTACTCAGCCACTCAGAGGTAATGGAGCAGACAGTTTGATCCCACGATGAAAGATGAGAGAGATTTGGTAGTTGGCAACTTTGTACTGGCCAACACTACAAGTTTCAGCATCACCCGAGATGGTGTTGTAAAATGAAAATAGAATGTGATCTCCAAAAAGCGAGAGAGGTTATTGTCGGCCTACACAACATGGTCCTGTAGGAACTAGAATCACATCCATACCTCGCACAAGCTCCGAGATATGCCCCATCAAAGATCGCAACCCTATGGCATTTAGTGACCCTTGGGGACATTTCGGATTGGCATGTCTAAGAACGTTCAAGCACTAAAGGGGATAGGATGAGGTTGGGGATAGGGTTTACCCGGCCACTCGGAGCTAACGGAACAGACAGTTCGATCCCACGACGAAAGGTGAGAGAGATTTGGCAGTTGGCAACTTTGTACTGGCCCACACTACAAGTTTCAGCATCACCCGAGATGGAATTGTAAAAAAAAATAAATTGCGATCTCCAAAAAGTGAGAGAGTTTATTGTAGGTCTCCGAAACACTATCTTGTAGGAACTGGAATCGCATCCATACCTCGCACAAGCTTTGAGATATGCCCCGTCAAAGATTGCAGCCCTGTGGCATTTAGTGACCCTTAGGGACATTCTAGTTCAGCGTGCCTGAGAACGTTCAAGCACTGAAGGGGACAGGAAGAGGTTGGGGATAAGGTTTACTCGGCTACTCAGAGCTAATGGAGTAGACAGTTTGATCCCACGACGAAAGATGAGAGAGATTTGGCAGTTGGCAACTTTGTACTGGCCAACACTACAAGTTTCAGTATCACCAGAGATGGCATTGTAGAATGAAAATAGAATGTGATCTCTAAAAAGTGAGAGAGGTTATTGTATGTCTCTGCAACACAGTCCTGTAGGAATTGGAATCTTATCCATATCTTGCATGAGCTCCGAGATATGCCCCGTCAAAGATTGCAGCCCTGTGGCATTTAGTGACCCTTAGGGATATTCTGGTTCGGCGTGCCTGAGAACATTCAAGCATTGAAGGGGACAAGACAAGGTTGGGGATAGGTTTTACCCGGCCACCCGGAGCTAATGGAGCAAACAGTTTGATCCCATGATGAAAGATGAGAGAGATTTGGCAGTTGGCAACTTTGTACTGGCCAACACTACAAGTTTCAACATCACCCGAGATGGTGTTGTAAAATGAAAATAGAATGTGATCTCCAAAAAGTGAGAGAGTTTATTGTAGGTCTCCACAACATAGTTCTATAGGAACTGGAATCCCATCCATACCTCGCACGAGCTTTGAGATATGCCCTGTCAAAGATCGCAGCCCTATGGCATTTAGTGACCCTTCGAGACATTTCGGATTGGCGTGCTTGAGAACGTTCGAGCACTGAAGGGGATAAGACAAGGTTGGGGATAAGGTTTACCCGGCCACCCGGAGCTAATGGAGGAGAAAGTTTGATCCCATGACGAAAGATGAGAGAGATTTGGCAGTTGGCAACTTTGTACTGGCCAACACTACAAGTTTCAGCATCACCCGAGATGGCGTTGTAAAATGAAAATAGAATGTGATCTCCAAAAAGTGAGATATTTTATTGTAGGTCTCCACAACACAGTCCTGTAGGAACTGGAATCCCATCCATACCTCGCACGAGCTCCGAGATATGCCCCGTCAAAGATCGCAGCCCTATGGCATTTAGTGACCCTTGGGGACATTTCGGATTGGCGTGCCTGAGAATGTTCGAGCACTGAAGGGGATAGGATGAGGTTGGGGATAGGAATTACCCAGCCACTCGGAGCTAACGGAACAGACAGTTCGATCCCATGACGAAAGGTGAGAGAGATTTGGTAGTTGGCAACTTTGAACTGGCCCACACTGCAAGTTTCAGCATCACCCAAGATGGAGTTGTAAAAAAAAAAATGGAGTGTGATCTCCAAAAAGTGAGAGAGGTTATTTTAGGTCTTCGCAACACGGTCCTGTAGGAATGAGAATCGCATCCATACCTCACACAAGCTCTGAGATATGCCCCGTCAAAGATCACAACCCTATGGCATTTAGTGACCCTTGGGGACATTTTGGATTGGCGTGCCTGAGAACGTTTGAGCATTAAAGGGGATAGGATGAGGTTGGGAATAGGTTTTACCCGACCACACGGAGCTAACGGAGTAGACAGTTCGATCCCACGAGGAAAGGTGAGAGAGATTTGGCAGTTGGCAACTTTGTACTAGCCGACATTGCAAGTTTCACCATCACCCGAGATGGTGTCGTAAAATGAAAACGGAGTGTGATCTCCAAAAAGTGAGAGATTTTATTGTAGGTCTCCAAAAAGAGTGTTTAAAAATGCAAATACAATGGGGGGTCCTTTGTATGGTTTGGGAGTTTGACCATTAAAACTAGAAATTTTCCTAGTAGTAAGTGTTGGTAATAGTTTTGAAATTTGATTGTTGAGTGTTGAGAAACCTCAAGTTTGGGATTTTTCTTGTTGGTTTGAGTCTATAATAACTGTTTCCATCTGAAAAGTCGAGTGTTGAAACTATTTAAGAAGTATTTGCATAGTTTTCCCTAAAATTTGAGTGCGTAAAAAGGGGTATGTGATTGCTCCCAAGGTGGATTTAGTGTTTTCTCCAAACAAGAGTTGCATTTTATGTTTGAAGTCATCTAATATAACCAAAGTGAAGGTGGTTGAACCATTTTGGGGTTCTAGAGATGTTGCAAAGTAAGAGTTCTAGAAAGCCCTAGGGTAAAGGGGCTAGAAAGGAGGGTTTTGTAAAAACCATTGTAAAGTTGATCATGAGACCAAAAAAAAAAGAATCCTTGCATTTGAGTCATTTCTTAAGACTTTTTTGGGTCATGGGAGTTCCAAAAGTCAAGGGATTGTGAGTTGCTTTGTAAATGGCCTCAAACTAGGCCTAGTTGGCAGACTGAAATAGCCAGTTTTGAGTGATATTTTACAAAACAAGTGTAGTTGGTTTTGGAGTATATTTTAGAGTGAGGAAAAGGGTATTTTAATCACCCAATATTTTAGGACTGGCAAGGGCTAGTTGGAACAAGCCTAGAAGAGGCAAAATTGAGAAAGTGTAAGAGATGAGTTGCAAGAAACAACTACTGTAGATGATGCAAATATTGACGAGTTGTAAAGCAAGGGGGAGGAAATCACTATTGAATCCTTCCTAAAAATCAATGGCTTATTAGATGGACCAATTAACACTTTGTTGAGGAGTTATGGACAAAATATGAAGGGACTAGGTACAACTGCACCTAAAAATACCCAGCCAGAAAACCTGAAACAGCCAGTGGACTATTATAGGAGATAAAACCTTGAGCATACAACAAACATTGATATTAGATTAAGCTTGCTAATTCAAGATTCACAACCAGATTGGTTGTAGGAGGTTGTCACAAACCTTGGGTAACCAAATACTTGTGGGGATGAAAATGTTTCCCTTTTAATTCCATCCCCACCACATGTTGACCCCAAGGACGTCATCTAATGCTTTGAAAATGGAGGCAACCATGATGAAATAAATAGTTAACAATTTTTTGATACCCAGGCCCAAAATGACTATGATGGAGATGATGATTTTATACGTTACATGCCACTAGACAGAAAACAACATAGTGGTTTACCCAGTAGATTCCTATAGCTACCGAAGAAAAGGATACAAAATTCAAAGGAACAAGAGAGACTAAGAAGTTATTTGAGGCTAATGCACTTTACATGAAGGAGAAGATTAGGGATAGGAAAGATGGGAGAGAGGAAAAGATTGCAAGAAATGAGATCTTATATGCTATAGAGAGGGGAAAATGAGTTGCAGAGAAGGTTGCACTAAAGGAAAAGAAGAGGAAAGAAAGAGAGGATAATCTAAATGTTTGAAAGAGATATAGACCAAATATTGGAGGTGCACCTTCAACAACTATAGAAATTATATTTACAACACTAGTGGAAGGAGATGTAATTGCACTAGCCCTAGAATCAATTAGTATGCCCAACATACCTCTTCTCCCATAGCATAAATCACATTCTGATATGTTCAATGCTCTAATTTCTCCCTCTCTCTGTATTCAATCTAATGAGCCAACTGGATCTGCTCGACATTTTAATGTCTCAAGTATTGTCTCGTGGTCTGACTCGCAAACTCTCCAAAGATTCTTATTATGTGGTTTTCCACCATATTTTATCAAGTGGACATTTGATGCGACAACAAGATTTGAATAATGAAGAATCTTCCTCTCTGTTTGCCAATCCTCGAATAACCACAAGTTAAGGTTCTTCATATAATATCGTCTAAGCCATGTGCCGGTTACAACCACCACATCGACATGGTACTCTAAACCTTCACCATCTATAACCGAGTGATCCAATTTTTTTTTTGGCTTGAACACAACGAAACAAATAATAATATGTCCCTTCTTCATTATCTTTAGGTGCAATAACAGCAAAAACATGGCCTGCAGTGACAAATGTACAAAATGCGGTCATTAATTCATAAAATACTTGCGTAAAAGTTATAAAGTTACATATTGAAATTACAAAGATATATAAATATATATATTACCAGGTTGCACTAGATCAGACAAGCGGTCAAAGTCAATAGACGATTCCATCTGTACCATTTCTAGTGCTTGTGGGGGACGATAGGTGTCAATTGGGTCCAAAACCCGTATATCCCATTTGTCCACCCATTCAATTGACTCACAGTCATCCCAATTTTCCTCTGCACATGATGGACAATAGCATGCCATTTTTCGTGTGTGGATACTCCATGAACCTGCATCAGAGCTTCTAAAAGAGTGCAACTCACTGGATCCTATTAGTGTGCAACAATCCTGATATGGTGCAATTTTAGTATTATCTATCAACCAAAAAAATCTATGAACCGTAGACTCACCTTCCTTACTTGGACCCATTGTAGCATTACACCACTGGACGATGGATTTTGCATCTGTCAATAGTGCTCCATCTTTGTAATTTAGTTTTTCACGAGCTAAGGCTCTTTTTATGCATGCGCCTACACCATCGTGCTCTCCCTTTCCATAACCAACCTCTGTGAAATTCCACATGTATTGAATTCTACACAACTTGTGCATCCTGCTCAACCAATAGAGCATCCGTGCATTCTTGAATTGAGATGCACAATTGTCTGATCAAATAATGTGCTGACGATATGTGATGCCCCTATTAGCCAAATCTCCATAAAATTGTTGAAAACAACCATGTATGAAATCCGTAGAATGTGATTGATCATCGGTGGTGTAAAAATGGTACTCCTTCAAAATCTTCCTGTCATCCTCTCTACTTGTAGGTGAATGCATGAATGTTATGTCAACAAATATGGAAACTTGTTGGGAAGTATAATACTTTGCTTGCACCTCATTTTGTGGTTGTAGTGTGTAGTTCTCTGCGAAATCTACAATCGAAACAATGGTATCCAGTGGAAACGTATCCTTGCACAACTTGAATTGTAAATCCAGCCATCGAGCTCTATGGGTATGCCTTGCATACTCGTAAATAATGTTTTCACGAAAAATCTTTATGAACTCATACACTGGAATCTTTTCAATGACTAAATCACATATTTTACCATGTTTCCCATCTTTTAGAGCATATGTCATTGTCTTAAATTTTCCATAATCTACTATTTCATTTCCAATAGCATGTGTACTATCCATATGTTGACAAGTTGATAAAAGTTGCAAAGAACCACAAAATAAGCACGTAAAATCCAAGCATGATGTCTTATAAAAATTTTGCCTGTCCTTATTTCACATAAAATGTTGGATATGAATTCCCTTGAAGATCTTGGTGGCTCATTTATGTCACAATCCTGCAAAACAAATTGAGAATGCAAAATTATGCATATATGCCTAAAAACATCAAAATGGTTAGAAAATTCAATATGTATCCTACAACAACAAGTTGTGCGTGTGTGATTTATCTTCTCATAAAAAGGTTTACCCATCTCAAAAAATCTTTGACTTATTCGAATTTGAAGATACATACCAATAAATTTTGCAAAAAATTGTGTCTGAGTTGTGTCCAAAAAATGTTTTGCATGTGGCTCACGATTTTGGCTACCAATCCTCCTTCTTACAACATCTCTTTGATTAGGGGAAACACGTGTGTTATTTTTCCAAAAATCTTCGATCAATGATTTCAAGGCTTCACTAATTTTTTTATCCTTTCGTGGTAGTCTACCGCTAAATGTCCATAACTCATTTTTTGTTGGATCTTCCAATCTCTCACGCCTTAGCATGGCTCTCCTTAGAGTACCTCTACCAATTTTTAATGTTTTTCTTGTCTTTCTCATGAGTCAAACTTTCTTCATTTGGCTACTTACTATTGTCGATGTAAGTACTCGTCTTGCGATATTACTATCTTTGGTGCGTGATTTAGAACCCACTTTGTCATAAGCATTCATTAGATTCTTTACAATGTTTTTTTCATTTGAATCATCCATCGTTCTTAGCCCAAGAATCTTCATGATAGGCCTAAATTTTAAATTCTTCATCATTTCAACAAATAATTGGCATTGACCTATAATATTTAATTCATCAAAAAATAATCTCCACATACGATTAACTTTTCTTTGACAAGTACGCTTGCTAATCTTTTCAGGCATTGATTTCAAAATGTTACTATCAATATCAATCAAATATTTTGGTCTTCTAAAACGAATTCTAGAAGGTGTTATAATCTCTTCAATTCTCTCAACATTTTGAACATCAACATAAGGTTGAGTGTATTGTGTACCTTGAACCGAAGATGATGTGCCTTGGCAATAACATGCAAAAGATGGAATATCACCTACTTGATGTGTTGATGTTGTGCCTTCAACATGACATGATGGAGTGTGTATATCGTCAGATCTACAAATCGGTGTCTCTTCAACATGAGAGGACGATATGACTTCAACATTGGAAGATGGTGTAGCGGACGATATGACTCCAACATTAGAAGATGGTGTAGCTTTACAATTCAATTTTCTTCTTGAGCGTAACAGTCTCATTCGTTCTGTTTGTCTTTCCAATTCTTCCTCTTTGTTTCTTGGTACCGATGGTTCTTGATCCTCTTCGAAAGTCAATTCTTCATTATTGCTTTGCAATTTTCTTTGCTCATGTAGTAATTTCATTTTATCTCTTTTAATTGCCAAATCTCTCTCCCTATCTTCATTTGTTTGATTTTTTGGTTTCTTCCTTGGCATGATGATGATTTCTACATGTCAAATTATTCAAACATTTGAATTACTTAAAATGTGTAAATTAAAAATTATTCAAATACATATAAAAATTATAATTATTTGAATGAATACACAATATATATATAAAATGACTTGTCAAATTTCTAACCATTCCGAAATAACATTTCATTGAAACATACAAATTTGAATGAATTCACTATATATTAAACAACATGTCAAATTATAATCAAATTTGTATCTATATATCAACAAACAATATTTAAAATATATTGCACTAACCTTTTCTATACAAGGAATATTCAAAAAGTCTTCAAATTGTGTATCCAATGATTGAATTTGGTGTTTGTTAGCTTCCAAAAGTGTTCGCCACCTTGAAATAGTGTTTGTTAGCTTGAAATAGTGTTTGCCACTTTGAAAGAATGTTTGTTGTGTTGAAACCCACAATTTCTGTCGGGATAACAGAGTGCAAAATAGAACAAAAGCAGAGAATGAATGAAACAGGCCCCAAAGTTGCTTTTTGACCATTTTTAGGTGATTTCACATAGTGCGTACGCGCTATAGCGCGTACACACTATATTAGAACACATCACTCTCCACCCTCACTACTCTCTCTCTCTCCCTACTCTCTCTCTCTCTCTTCCTACTCTCTCTCCCCTCTCCCATTCCCTACACTCTCTCTCTCCCCCCTCTCCCATCCTTTACTCTTTAGATCTCTCACACACACTCCCATCCTCCCTCTCCCACTTCTTACTCTCTCTCTCTCTCTGCCACCTCCTACTCTCTCTCACACTCTCTCCCATCCCCTACTCTCTCTTACACACACTCCCATCCGCTACTCTCTCTCTCCCCTCTCCCATCCCCTAAACTCTCTCTTTTGCAGATACACACTCCCATCCCCCTCTCTCTCTCCCCTCTCCCATCCCCCTCTCTCTAGATCGCTCACACGCACTCCCATCCCTCTCTCTCCTCCTCCCCCACTCCCTCTCCCACCACCTACTATCTCTCTCTCTCTCTCAAGTTCTCTCTCTCCCTCTCTACTCTCTCTCTCTCTCTCCCATCCCCTACTCTTACTCTCTCTCTCTCTCTCCAATCCCCAACTCTCTCTCACACTCTCTCCCATCCCCTACTCTCTCTGACACTCTCTCTCATCCTTTCACTCTGTCTCTCTCATCTCATACTCTCTCTCTCTCTCTGTCACCTCCTACTCTCTCTCACACTCTTTCCCATCCTTTCACTCTATCTCTCCCATCTCGTACTCTCTCTTTGCCACCACCTACTCTCTCTCACATTCTCACACTCTCTCCTATCCCCTACTCTCTCTCTTTCATAGACACACACACACACTCACACTCCCATCCCCCCTCTCTCTTCTCTCCCATCCCCTACTCTCTAGATTTGTCACACGCACTCCCATCCCTCTCTCTCCTCCTCTCCCACTCCCTCTCCCAGGTCACCTACTATTTCTCTCTCTCAAGTTCTCTCTCTCCCTCTCTACTCTCTCTCTCCCATCCCCTACTCTTACTCTCTCTCTCTCTCCCATTCCCAACTCTCTCTCACACTCTCTCCCATCCCCTACTCTCTCTCACACTCTCTCCCATCCTTTCACTCTGTCTCTCCCATCTCGTACTCTCTCTTTGCCACCCCCTACTCTCTCTCACACTCTCACACTCTCTCCTATCCCCTACTCTCTCTCTTTCATAGACACACACACACTCACACTCCCATCCCCCCTTTCTCTTCTCTCCCATCCCCTACTCTCTAGATTTTTCACACGCACTCCCATCCCTCTCTCTCCTCCTCTCCCACTCCCTCTCCCAGGTCACCTACTATTTCTCTCTCTCCCTCTCTACTCTCTCTCTCTCCCCCATCCCATCCCTTACTCTCACTCTCTCTCTCTCCCATCCCCTACTCTCTCTCACACTCCCATCCCCTAATCTCACTCTCTCTCTCCCATCCCATACAAGCTCTCTCTGCCACCACCTACTCTCTCACACACTCTGACACTCTCTCCCATCCCCTACTCTGTCTCTCATACACACATTCCCATTCCCCCTCTCTCTCTCTCCCTCTCCCACTCCCTCTCCCCCATCCCCTACTCTCTCTCTTTCGTAGACACGCACTCCCATCCCCCCTCTCTCTCCTCTCCCATCCCCTACTCTCTAGATTTTTCACACACACTCCCATCCCCCCTCTCTCTCCCTCTCCCACTCCCTCTTGCACCACCTACTATCTCTCTCTCTCTCAAGTACTCTCTTTCCCTATTTACTTTCTCTCTCGCATCCCCTACTGTCACTCTCTCTCTTCCATCCCCTACTCTCTCTCTCTCTCTCTCTCTCTCTCTCTCTCTCTCACCCCCATCCTGTACAAGCTCTCTCTACCACCCCCTACTCTTTCTCAAACTCTCACACTCTCTCCCATCCCCTACTCTATCTCTCTTATACAGATTCCCATTCCCCCCCTCTCTCTCTCTCACTCCCTCTCCCATTGCCTACTCTCTCCCATCCCCAACTCTATCTCTCTTACACACTTCCATTCCCCCTCTCCCTCTCCCTCCCACTCCCTCTCCCATCACCTACTATCTCTCTCTCTCTCTCTCCCTCTCTCTCCCATCCCCTACTCTCACTCTCTCTCTCTCCTTGCCACCCCTACTCTCTCTCACACTCTCTCCCATCCCCTACTTTCTCTCTTACACACACTTCCATATCCCCTCTCTCTCCCTCTCCTACTCCCTCTACCATTGCCTAATCTCTTTCTCCTCCATCCACCCTCTCTCTCCCTCTCCCACTCCCTCTGCCATTTCCTACTCTCTTTCTATCCCATCCCCTACTCTCTCTATCTCTCTCTCCCCTCTCTCATTCCCTTCTCTCTCTTTCACACACACCCATCCCCCCTCTCTCCTCTCCCATCCTCTACTTTTTCTCTCACTCACTCTCCCTCTCCCACTGCCTACTCTCACTCTCTCTCTCTCTCTCTCTCTCTCTCTCTCTCTCTCACTCTCTCCCTCTCTATTCTCTCTCTGCTACCCCCTACCCTCTCTCACATTTTCACACTCTCTCTCTTTCTCTCTTACACACATTTCCATCCCCCCTCTCTCTCTCCCTCTCCCACTCAATCTCCCATTGCCTAATCTCTCTTCCATCCCCTACTCTCTCTTCCATCCCCTACTCACTCTCAAGATACTCTATCTTCCCCCTCTCCCATTCCCTACTCTCTCTCTTTCACACACATGCACTCCCATCCTCCTCTCTCTCACTCTTCCTCTCCCACTTCGTCTCCCACCACCTACTCTCTCTCTCCCCCATCCCCTACTCTCAATCTCTCTCTCCCAACTTGTACTCTCTCTCACACTTCCTCTCTCTCCCATCCCCTACTTTCAATCTCTCTCCCCCATCCCATACTCTCTCTTTGCCACCTCTACTCTCTCTCTCACACTTCCTCTCTCTTGCATCTTGTACTCTTTTTGCCACCCCTACTCTCTCACATTTCCTCTATCTCCTATCTTATACTCTCTCTGCCACCCCTACTCTTTCTCACTTCCTCTCTCCCCTCTCCCATCCCCTACTTTCTCTCTATCTCTCTCACACACACAAATAGCCATTGCCTCGCCCCACCCCCCCAGCTCTCTCTTGGTTTTGATTTGCAATTTAGGTCTCAATAGTGCGTGTGCACTATAGCGTGTGCGCACTATAGCGCGTGTGCACTACCTCGAATTCAATAGCGTTTTAATAGGGCATGCGTGCTATGGGGCGCACGCTCTATTCAAAGCTTTGCATTAAATCCAAGCCTAAGGCTTGGTTTTGGCTTGGAGATCCAACCCAAAGGTTTGGAGTTTAGAAACAGGTCTGAGACGTGTTTTCCAGCAAACATACAAAAAATGATTAATTTTTCTTGTGTGCTCCCCTTCAAGATTCTTCATGGTTGGGTATCGATAAGATCAGGTTACATAACATTATAGGTCTCTATGTTAGCTATGTAACCATATAATTTATTTTTAATTTGAACTATTTTAAGTCTTTCATCTATAAAAAAAAAATACACATTATAAAATTACTCGAAAAATTTGGGATAAACTACATAGTGTTAGGTAACTTTTGACCAGAGCGATTAAAGAATTTCAAAAAAAAGTTAAAATTTTAGGGGGGCAACACTTTGTACTATGTTATGATTTTTTGGAATAAATAGTACCACTTTCTGTGGCCCCCTTTTTTGAGGACCTAAAACTAAACCATTTTGAAAAAAAAATAGTAGTTTAGAAACTAGATTCAAAGGACTACGACTTTTGTTTTTGTCATATCTTAAAATTTTGAGCGTAACTATCTTCAAATTCTTGTTGAAGTCCAGAATTTGCTGATTTTAGGAAAAAGGTGTCCACTTATACCCCCCTTTTGGCACCACAACTTTGTGCACTTACCCATCTATCATTTCTTTTGAATGTATGTTCATTTTTTGTCAAAAACCACCATGTACTAATTGGGCTGTAGATTTTAGCTCATTCATCGAATTTTGTAACAACATAGTTTTTTAGAAACTAGACTCTATTCTACACACTTTGAAAAAAAGAAGTTTTGATTTTAGATTAGTTTTCAATCATTTCTAGGGGGGGCACACAGATATTTCACGTTTTTGGGATGGGTCTAATTAAAAAATTCATTAAAAAAAAAATACACATTATAAAATTACCCAAAAAATCTAGGATAAACTACATAGTGTTAGGTAACTTTTGACCAGAGCGATTAAAGAATTTCAAAAAAAAAGTTAAAATTTTAGGGGGCCCACACTTTGTACTATGTTATGTTTTTTTGGAATAAATAGTACCACTTTCTGTGGCCCCCTTTTTTGAGGACCTAAAACTAAACCATTTTGAAAAAAAATTAGTAGTTTAGAAACTAGATTCAAAGGACTACGACTTTTTTTTTTGTCATATCTTAAAATTTTGAGCGTAACTATCTTCAAATTCTTGTTGAAGTCCAGAATTGCTGATTTCAGGAAAAAGGTGTCCACTTATACCCCCCTTTTGGCACCACAACTTTGTGCACTTACCCTCAATTTTGTTCAGATCTTATTTTTCTTGCATAGGTTGATGAATTTTAGGACTATGTTCCTTTCTAATTTAATATTTATTAGCTGCCTTTCTTCCAATAAAATGTCCAAGACTAGTTTTATCATAAGAGGGTCTCTAAAAATATATTTTTTTATCAATATTCTCACTACTAGAATATAACTTCTCTATTTTTCTCTTAGTCCAGGTTAACTCTCCTTTCATAATGGTATTGAGAGTATTTTACTTCTCAAGTTCTACATACTACAACATGGTAGATTCAAGTTTAGATGTAAATTTTTTAAGGTTGAATCATAGACCTACATTCCAAGATTTTAGATCTGACTCAATTTTGGTATCATCTTTTGCCAAGCTCAAATTTAGATTAGTAATCTGTAGTTAATGCACTTTAATGTCTAATATTATTTCTTCAATCTAGAAACTTCATCATTATCCTTGGTTTGATCATTAGGCTATATCTTGGATTTGAGATGATCATTTTTTTCTTCAAGCTTTCCAATGTAGTCTTTAGCATATTCATATCTTTCTCTCAACATATTTATTTCTTAAGTGAGAATATCAATCTGCTTAGGAGATTCATCTAGGTTCTATTGTAACTATTCAATATCCATAGGGATCTTACTCAAGTTAATAAGCCTCTTATGATTAGTTGAGCTTTGATACCAATTGTTACAAATAGGAAATACAAGGGGAGGTGAATTGGTATTTTACAAACTTTAGCACAAATTTGGATATTATTAGCAACCTTATAACTTGCATATGAAAGTAAATTGATCATGTTGAACACTAAACATAACCATGCAATAAGACAAATCATAAGGCCATTTTTTTAAAATTAGGGAAATCCTGACTAACGAAAAACTATTGTGGGGATGGTACTGACAAAATGATCCACTAATCAAAAGTATTTGGTTAAAAATATTGATTCTATTAGCAGTATATTACATCTGTAAAGTTTCTTAGTCCTTGTTAGAGGAATTAGACCTTTTTAGAAGCCTCAACCTTGTTATATACAAATACAAAATGTATGCAAGATGACCTGAGTTCCCAAATATGCAATATACAATATAGTTCCTTAATACAAAGAGATAGAGACAAAAACCTCTTTTACACTTGTATTGATATCTTCAGTATTTGATATTGCCTTTGTTGCTCAACACAAAATTTTATGTCACTTTTCATTCCATTGATCATACATCAAAATGAACATATTATACATTCCTTATATGCTTCAAAAAAATTCACATACTCAATCTTTCCTTTATTGTCCAGTCAGCCCTCATACATTATTACACTTTACAAATGCATTATTATGTTTCGTTAACTTAGGATTAACATCAAATATTTCATCACTAATTAGTTAAGAAATAATTTTGTAAAAAAAAAATTCCTTAACCTAAAATATACAATTCTTTGTTATGCTTTCTTCTTCCTGTATATTGTCATATCTGATAAAGTGTCCATAACTCTTGTTGTGATGTCCTTAATGTTTTGTGCTCTTGTTTATGTCATCAACATAGTCTATACCACATTTCCTCAAGTGTGTACATTTGCCAATATGACTTTTCTCAATTGCATTGATCCAAACTCTATGATATATTTGTCCTGCTAGATAAACTAAGTTATACTTGGACAATTTTCTATGTATAAAAATCATGACTTATTCCTCAAGATTTTCTTTCTTCATACTAAAGATATGGTACCATAAATGATAAAATCCACTATCTACCTTAGCTAAATTGACAACAAATACTACAAATATTATTAAAAGAACTTTGAAGTTTTATATACTCTAATTGATGTCATATGAATTAATTGAAGATTCGGTCAGCTTCTTTAGGATGTTGATTTTTCTACTTTGTTTGGGGTTTTAACATTTTTTATGCTATAGTAGATGACCTAAAACATTTTTATACATCCATATTTAGAAGAATTACTTGAAATAAATAATACATCCAATAGTCCATTAAGATTTTCTAATGGTTTGATGCAATTTAAAATGCCTTCAAGAGTTGTATCTAGACAAAACTTGACTACTTCGAACATTTGTTCAGCCTCCAACTCTTTTTAGTAAGCTTCCCTTCCAACAAATTTTATTGATGAGTTACTAGGAAAATGATTACAAAAATGAAGACTTATCATTCATTTTTCTCTATCATCCATCTTGGTCAATTTTTTC
This sequence comes from Cupressus sempervirens, assembly GCA_028749045.1. Taxonomy (NCBI): domain Eukaryota; kingdom Viridiplantae; phylum Streptophyta; class Pinopsida; order Cupressales; family Cupressaceae; genus Cupressus; species Cupressus sempervirens. The sequence goes on from CM053791.1 coordinate 226,682,145, forward strand.
CTAAATGAGTTCAAATATTCCTCCCCTTCCCTTATTATCTTTCAATTTATAATTAAATATGATAAATTTATTGATGCACAAATTTCATTGCTAGCTAAATAGCTATCACTATTTGGGTTGATTATGTGTATAATCTATCTTGCATTTTTCTCAGAATTAAAAATTTCTTTGACCTTCTTAATATTCTCTTTGATACTCTCACAAATAGCTAAAATATTTTGATGCAATTCAAACCAATTATACAACCAATCGACATTCTCCATGGTTTTCTTCCCCCTTCCCCACCCTCCCAATGTTTTCTTTAATTTTCTTAAGTAAATTTTTAAATTTTTTTTGACTCTATCGAGTTATTTTCGTAGGTTGTGATTGTTATCACCTAAAATAAAATGTAGAGCACTAATAAGTAGACTAAATAAAAGGATATTAATTCTTTAATGTATAAAATTGAATGGATATATATGTATATGATGATATCTATAAAATTCAAAATTCATTAATTTTTTTTATCAATTCATGTAGTATTCTAATTACTCAATGTCAACATACTTATGTTGTCAATAAACATGACTTAAGAATGCAATGGTTTGGAAGCATCAAGGTGTCATAGTTATGGGGGTTTTTTTATATTGCTAGGATACTTTATAATTGATAGATATTTTTAAGTTTATTAACTAAATATTAGTTGATGTTCATTTTGATTTTGATTAAGATATATTAAATTGGTATCAATAATTGTAATTTATATATGCATGAGATACATAGATTAGAAATAATTTTTTTAAAGAATAATTTAATTATGATTCAACTATATATTAATATGATATTACAAAAATTAAGGGTTCTTTCATCCAAAATTGTATTATGCAAGGAAAAGAATTTACTTCCATAGATAGTAGATAAATGATGTGGAATGGTGCATTCAATTTTTAGAGAACAATAGGTTAATGTTCAGGCCCTTAGGGGAAACTATCACTTTTAGTCAATTTTTGGAAAGATGAAAACATTATATTATATCCCTAATCTATAGCTATTAGATTAATCATAAATGGCTTAACCTTGCTTAGATTGATCCTCCTCTTGCCCATTTTATGATGTTTGTTTAGTCATAGACAATTAGGTTGAATATTGAAGACTCTCTTTAGTCATGGACTTACTATGGATATTCTTTTTGAAAAAGGATTTTTTAATGCCTAGTAGATGTCATCTCTATGAATACAACAAGGAATTGACTCCACATCACTTTCTCAGTTTCTCTTTCTCTTGGGAGGTTTGGATGTAGCTTCTCAAGAATTAGAATCTTTGCTAGATTTTTTCTAGCTCTATGAAGAATTTTTTTAGTTAGTGGATGTTTGTTGACTCTTTTGTGGATAGTTCTTTCTAGATCCTCATTGCTCTTGATGATTTTGAATATATGCAAGGAATGAAATAACCAAATGTTAAGGGATAAGAACTTTCCATATTTTTTTTTTCATAATTCCTTTCAGAGGATTAAGGAAAATTGTGTGAGATTTTTGAAGTCTAAGTCAATTTTGGTCTCAAACTTGAATCAAGTTTTATCTAAAGTTTCACTATTTGAATATTAAAGATCTTTGAATAATAGTAAGAGAGAAGGAATCATCTAGTGTTCTTCTCAAAGTTGGGTAAAATTTAATTTTGATGATTGAAACAAGGAAAAGCCTGGTCAAGCTATCTATCGAGGAAATTTTGCATAACCACTATGGCAATTATCTAGGCCTATTCACACAAATTATTTTGTGGAGGCTATGGGAGCTCTCCATTTTCTAAAGTTTCTCATGTACCTTCAATATAAGAATGTGTGGATTGAAGGTAACTCAAATAATATAATTTAATATTTAGGGGTGAATTTAAGGCTTTGTGTTCTATCAACCACATTATTTTGAAAGCTCCTTTTATTATGAATTCTTTTGATATTATTTGTAGCTCACACGTGTGTTGATAAACCAACCCAGTGCATGATTCTTTTTCCATCCTAGGCATCAAATCAATTGATATGATTACTTGAAAGACAAAAAGATGTTTAATGGTCATTTTCTATCCCTCATACAATTTGATAAGGCTAATAGTAAAATAGGATTTCTTTTAGATAAGTATGATGATTACACATAATTACTTTGGGATGTTTTAGAGATTTACTTAATCACCTTAGAAAGAGGGATATTATGAAGGTAATTAATTGGCAACATTGTGTTCATTTAATTTATCCACTATCAAAGTTTTGTCAAAGTTATTCATCTTTCTTATATAGTTAATGCCATGGGTGGTAATACGATCCATACAGAACTACCTATCTATGATAAATGGAAGGAGCTCAAGGTTTGGAAGAACCTAAAGAAGGGTGGTATTATGCCATTTCTTAAGAAAATCCATGGTTTTGATGTTGATATTACAATATAATTTGTAGAGAACTAACATTAATGGTATGAGGTTTTACAAGGTAAGAACATTGCACTGAATGATGAGTTCATTTATGATATTATTGGTCTACAATACAGATGTATAAAATTTTCAATGGTTAGGAAAGCCTTTGATAAAACTATTAAAATAATTGCTAAAAAGGATAGTGAGCATAATAAAAATATTAAATTTATTTTATTGGTTATAGTTTTAATCTAAACCAAATAATGCTTATTTCAAGAAACACTCAGATAGACCTAGATAAATAAATCACTTTTGATGATCATTATACAAGGGTCCATATGTACCATTTTATTCTCTTGAATCATTTTAGACATAAAATACATTTTTCTTTTTGACATTATCTTTTGTGTTGTCTTGATAACAACATTAGGGATCATAAGAAGAAGGTCTATATATTGGTTCTACTTGAAAGGATCATCTACCTTATTTATGAGTATGTAAGGGATAAAGCTCATAATGTTGTTACTAAGCATGTTTCTTTTAAGGAAGATAATTGGAAAAGGAAAATTAAGTATGTAGGTACTAAAAAATTCCCTATTGCTCATGAAAAACATAAGGACACCCTTTAAAGTAAAATACATTATGAGGATGAATAGATGGAAACTAAAGATGATGATAATAAAGTGTAGTTAGCCCCAAATTCCTCTCACAAAACCCCTCCGAAGAATATGATTTAGGAGGGGTAAGGCATTATACTAAGAATGACAATATTGAAGGGAAAGAAGAATACCAACCAAAAGACTATATAGTTCCAAGTTCTCATAAGCGTGATGAGAAAGAAGAATAGTAGCATGAGGATAGTAAGGAGTTGAGTATTCCTAGTAAGAATGATAATGATGCATTGGGTAATTCAAAGAACTCTCATATTTGTGTCTCTAACACTTGTGTAATCCAAGATTCTACAAAAGATCATACATATAATAAAAAGGGTATGGAGGATGAGAAGGTTCCTATCTTTATGGCTTAAGTCAGCTCGATGGACCATGAGATGCCAATAATTCTAGATAGGTCTGAGGTGTCTTCGGAATCTTCAAAGGGTTAGAAAGCCCTTATGTAGTATATTGATCCTAATGAGGCCAATGTGAGACTCTTGTGAAAGAAACTTCAAAATAGGTTTGAGCCTACCCTGAGTGTTTCTCAAATGGTCAAAGCTATTTCAATTTACTCCTTTCACCTAGATAGATAGACTTATTAGTGGATCAAGAATCCTAATATAAAATACAAGGTCCTCTCTATTAAGTATGATAATATCATGGAGGGTAGTTAGGGGACTTACATTATGGCTAACAATAATTTGAATGAGGTGAAAATAGAGGACATGAGCTCAAGGGTGGACCAAATAGAGAACACTTTAAGGAAGATCCTTTGAGAAAGTCATGATAATGCTACAATTATAGGATATAGCATTAATGCTATGGTGGGGAAGCTGTAGGACTCTCTTGGTGAGAAAGATGTTGTTAAACTTAGGACTGATCTTGGTGAGGTTGTTGGTCAGACTTCTAACTTGGGAAAAGACCAGAGCTAGTATGAAAAGTAAAGTCTCCACCTTTCCTATGGAAATCATTGATGTCTAGGCTGAAGTTCAAAAGATGTACAATCTTCAAGAGGTGATGATAGGCTCCCTTAGGGACTTTCCTTAATGTTGGCCTCCTAACATTTTTTCATTTTCTGTTGGTTATTTTGTCTCTACTGGAATTTTTTGTTTGTCTAATTTTTGTGTCCCCAAACTTCTGACAACATTTTGCCTTGAAAAATTTTTAATTGTCTTTTTATAACTGAAAACTTATTTTTTCCTTTAATCAAAAACATATTACATTATGTTACTTAATCTTTAACACTTCAATCAATTGTGATAATTGGATTTAATTCTAAGTGGGATCATGATAAGTGGCTGGTAAATTTTGTGGTATGTTGGTTTGACAGCTTGGTGGATTTTTTTAGGTATGTATAAAATGTTCCAAAATGCAGATATCTTACATCAGTTAGTTGCTTCAGTGTCACCATTAGTTTTTGCATTTATAAATGCATGATAGTACACTGGTTGCTTTTGTTGACTCCCTAAACTTCGGTAGATCAGCATTGAATAATAGTATTCATTCAATGCACACTAGATCAACATTTAGTGAAGAAAATAAAACTATACTATTCATTGAATGATAGTACACTGGTTGCTTTTGTTGACTCCCTAAACTTCGGTAGATCAGCATTGAATAATACTATTCATTCAATGCACACTAGATCAACATTTAGTGAAGAAAATAAAACTGTTACTAGTAGCAGTGAACATTAGTTATTTCTTATGTATCTTTTCGGCTACACTGTTGTTGCTAGCTTCAAACACTTGATTTTTTGTAAGACGCCCAACTTCTAGCTGAAGAATTGTTCCTTCGACCCGATTGTTAATACTCCTGAATCTTGTCAGATTCTTCGCCTGGCCAATAGAAGGTGAAATCTTGAATTGAAACTTATTATTGTTTAGAACATTCCCTTGAGTTTGGCAGCACCCCATAGCCCCGCTGGAATCTCACCGCTCAGCTTGTTTTCGTCGAGGTACAGATACTGCAGAGATTTCCAGTCTGCAAAAGGGAAGGCAAATTACCGTCGAGCTCATCACAGGTTATTCCTTTCCAAGCGCATGGAGTTTGGCGAGACTCCTTCCAGTTGCTCAAAGCATTACTGTTATCTCTCCAATCTCCCTTTACGATATTATTCAAAATTAGTCCGTCGTGTAAGAGGGAAGCACATGAATAGGGAAGCAGAAGGAAATTGCTGAGAATCAGTGAAAAGAAAACAAGCATTGGGTGGATCACTGTGTTCAACAAATTCAAATCACGATAAGAAAATGCTCACGTTGTAGATACAATGGCATAGAGCTTCCAGATTTCTATCACATTCTCTTCGTCACGTCAGCGCTGATGTCAACTTGGAAAAACCAGAAAGTTTCCAGCGATGTGAAGAAGCCTAACTTTCTTAACAAATATAAGAAACCTTTTAGTTGGTGCGGGCTGTGTAGGATTCAATTTCTCCTTTGACATAATTGTGCTTTATAGGTTCTGATGTTAGTCGGTACTGAAAAGCGACGAAAGATGCTGAGAGGTCAACGACACGTAATGCATTTGATCATTTACATTTCGACACACTGAATGTTAGAAGTACTGTGTGCCTCAATGCATGAGTGTGTAACAAAAATATCATATTTAGATCTGGTTCATGGAATTAGACAAGAATTGATATTTTTAATTTTTAAACATTTCTAATTTTCTATTTGGATGTGCAAAATTAGAATTGGAATTAGAACAAAAATAAAATATAGTATTCTCATTTATTCTCAAATCTAGGATTTGTCTTCCATCTAAATAGGTCGAATTGCTTGAGTTCCCATTTTGATTCCAATTTGCCAAGAACTTAGATTATATATGAATTCCACTAGAATTATTTTTAGTGTGCTTACCTGACATTTGTAGCATCTCACCTTCAACCAGTTTTTCTACCATTTGTGTCAGTTTCTCATTTTCTTCTTCCCACTTACAATGACCTTGGAATTTTTTTAGATAATCTTGATATGCATCCTTCTAATTGTCACAAATTTATAGTAGGATCAATCAATAGGAGGAACTTCTCTTATCAATAACCAAGGATATTCAAGTGTAGGTGGCCTTGTCAATGTTCCTTTAAGCTCAGGTTTGTACTATTTCATAACAAACATAAAGATTGTTCATTATTGAAAGGAGACAGGCATTCAAACCTATAGATTAAAGAGTGAAAAAAATCTAACATGTACATCACATACAAAAGCTTGAGATTAATGATTAATCCAATTGTAGATTCCTCTCTCCTAAATTATTTAAATATGATATCCTTTTATCTCTTAATTCCCAATTCCTCTTCCTAAGTGATTTCAGTTTGATTTATTTTTCTGTGATGACTAACTCAATCTTGACTAACACATTTCTACATTCCTTGTCCCTAAATGAGTTCAATCTGATATCCTTTTTCTCGTTATGAGTAACACAATTCCATATTCATCTCTTCTAAGGACCTATTTGGTTGTTGGAATATGATTTGGGAATTCACATTTGAAATTTATGATTTGGATTTTTGGAGTTTGAAATCTAGATTCTAGTATTTGAAATTTGGTTTGGACCATTTAGTTCACCAAGAATTAATAATCAGAATATACATTTCCTCTTTTCGGTAACACCTTTTTAGAAGTGGAATACAAACCAAAATAAGCATAAATAAAATGTCTTTTTAATATATTGTTACAATGATAAACTTTCTAAGTTTGGACATGTGTTTTTAAGCATAAACCAAATCAAAGAAGATAGTGAATCAGTTGCTCCATGAAATGTATTGGGTATATGTGAAAGAAAATAATAGGAAAATGTTCTTCCACTAAAAACTGTAGGAGATAACAATGTGGAATTAATTAATAAGACTTCCTCTCATGTGGGTTTCAACACCTCCTCTATTTTCCTTTGTGATAGTCTTCAAGAAACCAATTAAAAAAAATGCAGAAGGATGTAGAAAATGAGAAAATGATCCTAAGGAAAAATACCCTTATAAAATGTTTAAAATGATCTTAAGAAATGTGAAAGAGTGTCTGCTGCTTATTGCAATGGTTGTTGTGAATTATAGATGCCCAAAAATTGTTGCTCTATCAAGGGTTCCACTTGAGAGATCAAGATCTATAAACACACACATCATTTATGTTTGCATAAATGTCTCCTTTTAATATAGCACTTACAAATTCATTTCTTTTCATTTATGCAATGGACAAAAATTAAAGCATAGCTCTTGGTTTATTTCCCTCATTTTTTCAATCTATAAATTCCATCAAAGTGGGAAAGGCAATTATCCATAACTATACACAGGTCGTTGTCTAGATACCGACCTTGAGTACTCCATGTCAAACATTGTGGCTCCTAGTCCATTTCACTTTTGTTGACATTCAGTCAATTTTGAAAAGGCTTCACAAATTGGCAACTTTGTTGATCAAGACTCAAGACAAAAGTGCAAAAATAGTGGAAATTTTTGAAATTTTGTATTATTTTATGTATGTTGATCTCTCAAACAATTGAATTCTCATACATGTCATTGAGATTTTATACATTTAATCCATCAAATTAACTTTTTGGTTTTGTAGTAAATCTTTTGATTGATTGTACATTATGCACACATTAGATTGTTTCAACTCTTCAATCTCAAGGTTTGAATGCATGTCTCCTTTCAATGGTGCACAATTTATAAGTATTTTATGAAATGATACAAACCTAAGCTTAAAGGAATATTAAAAAGGTAACCTTTACTAGAACATCCTTTGCCATTGACAAGTTAAGTCCCTTCTATGAATAGACCCTATTGTAAATTAATGACAATCAGAAGAATACATATCAAGATTATTTGAAAAATTCCAAGATCATTATAAGTGGGAGGAAGAAATTGAGAAACAAAGGCAAATGCTAGAAAAACTAGTGGAAACTAAGATGTTGTAAATGTCAATTAAGCACAGTAAACAAGTTTTAATTTGAATTCATATGTAATCTATTTTTTTAGAAAATTAGAATCAAAATGGGAATTAGAGAAATTCCACTAATTTAGATGGAAGGAGAAATCCTTTATTTGAGGGTAGATGTTCATATGAAACTCTATTTTTGTCAATTCCTATTATGATTTTGTGCATCCAAACAACAAGTTAGAAATTCATAGGAATTACAAATGATGAATCCTATCTAATTCCAACAACCAAATGGGCCTTAAATGATCTAAATTTGATATTTTTGTTATGCAATCATGCATTGACACACATTTAAGACTTCTAAATGTAAATCATTAAATGCAATATGGGTCATTCATGTCTCTACATCTCTCATCACTTTTTAGTAAAATTGGAACCTCTAAAGTGCAATTATATAAAAGGAGAAAAGAATATTATACAACCTGCACTAACTAAAAAGCTTCTTGTATTTGTTGACAAAATTGGGCTTCTTCACACCACTCAAAACTTTTGAGTATTTCCAAGTTAACATTGACATTACTGACGTGACAAAAATAATGTAATTTAGAAATCTTGAAGCTCTTTTACATTGTATCTACAAAGCGAGAATTTTCTTATGGTATTTTAAATTTTCCAAAAATAATACAACAATCATGGCCCACCCCAGACTTAGTTTTTTTCATTCATTCTCAGCAATTTTCTTTTTCTTCCATATAATGCTTCACTCTTACATGATATAGTAGTTTTAATTGATGTAACAAAGGGAGATTAGAGAGATAACAATAATACTTTGAGCAACTGGAATGAGTCTCACCAAACTCCATGTTCTTAGAGGGTAATTTCTTGTGATGATCTTGTGATGATCCTGATAGAATCATCACTGTCGATCTCACCAATGCATTGATTTCTAGAAATTTGACTTCTTCTATTTGCAACCTTACCAATCTCAAATATTTGGCTCTTCAATTTTATGCTTTTAGTATTATTTCCTTAGACAACATCCTCAATTTTAAGCATTTGTAAAAGTTCAATTTGTTGAGAAACAATTTTATTAGAATGCTGCCAACTCACATGTCTGAGATGAGTGAGTTGAGAGTTCTGAATTTTTAATATAATTCTTATATATTCTCAAATTTTCCTACTTTCCATTGCTAGAGATCTTGGATCTTATAGAAAATGATATTTTGGGTAGACTTTGTACCAGTTTGATGTCTCTATCAAATTTGACAAAACTCTCTCTTTACAAAAATAACTTGTTAGATGAATTCTGGTGAAAATTGGTAACATGCCAATGTTATTCACTTTGGATTTTGGGCACAATAATTGGAAGGCAGAGTTCTTGATAACAAATATTTCTCTCCATTTTCTTGTTGATGTGAATTTTCAATTTGGATAGCATAGGTCTTAACTTTGCATGCTTAACAATTGCACAAATATTTGTCATTGCTCTACCAATGTCTTATAGTATTGAAGCCCACAAAGAACTGTTCTATGTGATCTCTTCCCTTCCAATGTGCTCAAAATGGTTTCATCTATCTCTATTAACCACTTTGGTGTTCTACTAGGTTTGGGGTTAGATGTTTTTCCCTCTTCATTACAAAGGAATTCATTTCAATTATAAGTAGGAGACATGTAAGGTTCATTCCCAACATTATAAGTGTCATTCTCAATTGTCATATTTTTCTAGTCAAGCTTCATACTAATTTTTTTTATGAATACATTGTCATTCACAATATTAACTTGATTTTTATTATGAAATGCAACATCATCATCACTAGAAACTACTATTATGAGATCAAATTCATTCACATTTAACATACCTTGTCTCCTTTTATGATGGTTTTGCCTATCATTTTATCTATATTCTTCTATATCATCATTTGTTACCTTCTTCTTCCATTTAGACTTCTTCCTACTACTACTCCCCATAGGGTCAACAATTCCAAGAACCCTAATCAACTAATTTGATAACTTTCTCAAAGTCTAGGCCCCTATTTTTGGCTTTTGCCTTCAATACTCTCAAATCTTTTATAAACAAGTGCTTTGATTTTTGCACGTCTTGGGCTTGGGGAGCCATAGTTACTTTAAAAAAAAGTTCAGTAGTTAAATACCAAGTACTTGAGGAGTAATAAAGTTGCTAGGAGGTCCAACAAAATGCTTAAAATAGAAAAATTTAAGACATCCCCCAAACAAGAGGTGAGTTATGAGTCCATGGAGAGTGAAAGGAGATCAACCATGAGGAAGAGGATACTTCGATATTGGTAGTGGGAGGAGTAATAAAATTGCCAGGAGGTCCAATAAAAGGCTTAAATTGGAAAAGCATAAGACACCCCCAAACAAGAGGTGAGGTCTGAGTACATAGAGAGTGAAAGGAGATCAACCATGATGAAGAGGAAGATTATAAACCCTAGCTCTATGAGTAAGGATGTTCCAAGTCCTTCCCACATTTTAGACACCTTGGAAGCCAACCCATCCCTAGATAAAAGCTTTGGGGAATATATCACCTCCCCTATGAAGGATGTTGCTAAGGGTGGGGGGAAGAAAGGGCATCATAGCCATGGGAAGGACCAAAGTTAAACTTATTTGGATAGGTTGGAGACATCAATGCATGACCTAGCTGACAATTAGGAAGCCCAATTCCAAAAAGTCAGAACCCTTGCTAAGATCTCTAGAAAAATCATGCATTCAACATCCACCACTCTCTACTTTTTGTAGGTGAATGAGGATGAGAAGGAAGTGGGAAAAGAGAGTGTGACCACCCACTCCCTCTACAACTTCTTGGTAGACAATTGGCTCAAGACTCTGCTCAAGAAACCCATCAAGAAGGAGGTGGAGAAATTGACCATGCAGGAGCATAATGAAAAGGAGGAGGAGGAACTAGAAGAGAATGAGGGGAACTAGCCCATGTTCTTTTATTTCTTTTGATTATTATTATGTTATGGTTAACTGTGAACTCTATGTCCTATGTGGCACTCTTGATTAATGTGGATATCAATCATTTTAACAACATTTGTAATTTATGTTGTTGGTTGCTTTTTGGAAAGATATGTATCTTAGGGGTAGTATGGTTGATACTAATATTTTGAAGGAACCTTTTACGGTCTTACCCATGAAGATGTTTTTGATAACTAGAAAAGGTATTGATTAGATAGTAGTGGGTAAATATTGGTTGGTCTCTAGCCTTCTATGCTACAGGGTCAGCCCTCTTCCTTTGGCTTCTATCTAATACATCAAAAATAGATACTCGATATATCAAGTACATCTGATTATCTAGTACCCAATACATTATCACCGAACTAGTGAAAAGAAACACATGAAAAATGAAGGGTGTGGATCAAAAGTTAAGGAGGGTACTAGATTATCTCCTTCATGATTCATGCGATATACAAGTCGTGTCTTTTTTATTATTATAAATGAGATCCTAATCATTAATAAGATAATATATTAAATATGATATCATAATATATTATATTATATTTTAATATATTATATCATATAATATAATATGATATGATATTATATTACATAGGATATAATGATTAATTATTATAATATAAAGTCACCCATTAGAACAAATATAATATGTCCCCAGGGGTCGTAGGACCCCTAGGCACATATGTTATCATTGAATGGGTTCAAAGGGGTTCAAGAAGATATCAACTTCTATTTCTAGTGTGTGTGTGTGTGTGTGTGTGTGTGTGTGTGTGTGTGTGCACGCACGCGCGCGCTTGCACAACACTCTTCATGATTGTGTAGCACTTTAGACTTGATAAATAAGTTAAACCTTAATTTTTTGTATGAACCTACAATTGGATAGTTGTTTGTTATCAATGAAGTATCATAGGTTTTGGTTACATATTTTTTTTATTTGATGATAGGTGAAGTTGGTTATATAGGATTACATAATTTGATATAATTGTATGCTTTTATAATAAGACTTTCATTGACTTTTATTTCAATATTTATAGACTAGTATACTTGTACTGTTATTCAAGTTGTAGTTCATTGACGAATTATATCAATTGTGTTCTATCAATGGTTCATATATTTTAGAAATCAAGTTATATTCTTAGTTGTGAGTTTTAGAACTTTTCATAAATGTACTATTCATGCCATACATATTTAGTATAATATATATTTAGGTCCTATTACAGGTGCATTTTTGTTTAGACAAACCTAGTAGGAGACCACTTCTAATGTTTTCTATAAGAGGAATTCAAGCATCTATTCTAGCACTATTAGATTGTAATACTAGTTACTAGGATGCTCCATATGATCTTCTTTACAGCTGCTTGGATGGAGGCTATCTTTGGTTGTTCTATTGGTATAAATTGCATCATTTTCACTAGGAATTGGTTGAACTCTATGGGTTAAAACTGATTACTAGTAGCTTGGTGTCATTTCACATAGTGCAGTGATTGAATTATTAGTCACTTTTAATTCTCTCTTAACTTGGAGTGCAATATTTCTAAATTCATCAATTCCTCTATGTCCTCTTCATCAAATTAATGTTTAACCTAGCTATCTATATGGAAATACAATTATTTCCTTGTGTATGCTTGAAAGACTATTTTACCAAATACAAAAAAAATTATTTTATGGAAACATGAAAGTTGGGTAATTTGTCAAAGAATTGTGAAATGAGGAAATTTGTTTTAGTAAAATGGGTAGCTAACTACATTGAATTGCATCTCTTATTCCTATTAAATATTTCCTTTACCAAAATAGCCCTAAAGAAGTTCAATAACTAAACAACAATATTAAAAAATGATACAACAATAGCAATTGTAATTTTAATCACTTTCCCCTTTTATACAAGCATGTAACATTGCACTATCTCTTCCCCATTTCTTAGAAGTGAAGTCTTCAATTGGTTTAGGGGAAAATCCATGCGAGGATATATTTCAAAGCTAACATTAAAGATAACCTTATGAAAATTCATTGATCTAAAGTTTTATCTCTAGGTTATTCTAATAAGACAAAAGTTGTCAAAGATTATAAGATTATTGTTGCACTACATGTTTTAAAGTGGATTTTAATATTATAGTGTTCAAATATATTTATCAAAAGAAGGACATAGCATATGATGTGGAAAGTTGTCCAAGATAATGAGAGTGTCTTAGTCTAGGTATTAACAACTAGCAATACACAATATTAGAATATGTGTAGTTATCTGATTTTAAATATGAAATCTTTTGTATTGCATCTCCTAACAGTATTGGGATGCCAGCCAATCAAAGGCGCTAACAAAATAGTCTAACATAAAACTCATAAAACTACTACTTGACACTGAAACATGCTAGTTGAAAGATATAGTACCATTGATTTGGCTTTTGAAGCCAAAAAAAATTTCAATTTGGTACAGTAGTGATGGATATCGATCTTCCTTAATACAAAATCTATACTTGAGAAAAATGTTTGTTCTGGGGATTAGAAATAAATAATCAATACTTATAGTTATTGGTATTTATGCACAATATGATGTTGTAGACTGATATAGTAGACTAAATATATTTTCTATGAAGACTATATTGTGTATATTAGTTGTACTTCCAAGATATGCCACTCTCTACATACATGTTTTATTTGTACTATAGTTTGTTGTACTTCATAGGGCTCTATATTACTCTCCTCTAATATGTTTTCGACTCACATATTGGATTTTCATGATAATATTCTCTTGGCTCATCTACACATATAGTTCAAATTGATAAGGGAAGCTTTATTACTATGGCTTAGTTGGGGGATATATTCTAATGGTTCTATGTGTGACTCACGTAGGTGTCCATGACTTCTTCTTTATCGTATTGGGCTCCACATCTACTACTTTGTGACATTGTGAGCTTCATTATTGGGGTGGGATTATTTTTTGGGACAAATATGTATGACATTTTCTGCTCCATGTAATTGGGAAGGGCAAAGGCTTATATACTCAAATTGGAAATTGTATTATGATTTAGATTTCTAAAAAAAATTACATCTGGCCTCCTTCCATATGACCAATTTTGTAAACTTTAGTAGTTTTAGGTTTGTTTGGCAATAAGTTATAATCATGCTCTTTTTCTGTACTTTTTAGTTACTTTAGAATTTTAATGAGCAAAAGTGAAGGTTTTCTTGTTGGGTTCTTTCCTTCATGAGTCGTTATTGAACTCGTATATGAAAAGTAAATATATAAAAAATGTAGTGGGTATGTCCACTTTTGTTAAAAAAAAAGTATATATATTAAACAATTATATTTATAAGAAAAATCTAATCCCATATTCAATTTGTGTTTCACAAGCCATTTGACAAAAACAACATTATAAACACTATGATACCAATTATATAAATAGGAAAAATTTAAACACATTAAATTTATATCTAACCAACCATATGACAAGACACATTTGAAACACTATTATAATATTATTAATATTAATGGAAATAGACTATTAAATTAGACATAGAAGGCAGTGTTATTTGATTTGAAATTCCAAACTTTCTCAAGTAGGCTTTGTTTATTATCTTTAGACCCGACTTAACTGGCACACTCGAAGCTTTGACTTCGTGTATGTCATAAATGTGGAACCCACTTATTTGGCTATCGTTTCTCTTTTTCATTATGTAATGTTCAAAGTTCACATTTTTTGTAGACAGAATATCAAGATTTGTTAAAATAAACTATTTAATATTTCTCATGTTTGATTATATTGATTATTTAAAATGTATTTTTATTATTCATATATTTTAATTTTCAGTAACTAATTTTTGTTATGCATGCATTTTAATTTTCAGTAACTAACGTTAGTAATCTCTCCACTACTTTTCTCATAGAAGGCCGCTGGTTAGGCACTCTATTTTTGCAAACCAAACCCAAATGCAAGACACACATCATTAGTTCTATGCAATTATTTCCCACCATGCGATCGTCAAACACTGCCTCTTGTCCGCCCATCAGAATTCTGTTGCGTACCCATTCCACGATGTCCCCGTCCTCTCCATACTCCGCCTCACCCGTAGGTTTCTTTCCGCTAACTAGCTCTAACATCACCACTCCGAAACTGTACACATCACTCTTCTCGTTCACCTTTGGCCTATTCGCATATTCTGCATCACAATACGTTCTTAAAATATAATGAAAAGAAAGAAGAGAATTTCTGCACGAAAACTATAATATGTCGATCAGAAAGAGTGAGTTTTGATACCTGGGGCGATGTATCCGTGTGACCCTACGTAACCAGACGCCGTGAATTCATACCCCAGCTTGTTTAGCTCTTTGGACACCCCAAAATCTGAAATTTTAGCCCCAAAATTCTCGTCCAGCAAGATGTTACTGGATTTCACATCTCTGTGCAATAGCGGAGGGCAGCAATCGTGATGCATATAACTCAGCCCACGGGTTACACCAAGAGCAATCTGATAACGGATCGACCATTGGAGATTTACTTGTGGTCTAGATCGATTTCCGTGCAGGCAGTCGAACAAGCTGCCCTTGGGCATGAATTCGTACACCAACAGCTTGAAATCGGAGTCTTCACTTGAAATGGAACAGAGAAGCTTCAAGATGTTAGCATGCCTGATGAGACCCAATTTGTCCACCTCCACTTCCCCCATTTTACTCTCTACTTCGTGCAAACCTTTTCTCTTGCGATTTCTTCCTGATCTGCTCATGTTCCGGCTGTTCTGGATCTTCGTAACAGCTACCGCTTGCCCGTTCTGTAGAATGACCTTGTAAACTTTTCCAACGCCTCCAGAGCCAATCACGTTACTCTCTCTCAAGTTGCGAAGGATGAATGCCTCATCCACATCTGTAGAATGGAATGGCGCCATCTTCCACGCCTGGTTGTCTGGGTAACGCCGCTTCCAGAAGCGACACGGATAAATAAAGAGCGAGGTTACAATGGCTAATATAACTAGAGATGGCACTAGAATGATCGCTAACCTCTGCGGTGACATTTTACTTGACGAGGAGCACGAAGGTAGCATCACATTCGTCCTCCGCAAAGAAACATGGTGACAGCAGATAACAAAATTATTTCATTAATCTGACTGCACACAATGTGTTACAATTTCTTTCTATTTATAGAGACTTCCAACACCTATAGATTTGTAGAGCTTCTCTGAATTCATGTTGAAAATAAACTAACTTCCTCATACATTGCAGAGGATCTGGTATTATTTTGATAGCACTAACAGTCAATGGCTGGAAGTATGACAGACTGGCAGTTTTGTTGTAACTAACCAGCCACATGGGTTTGACTACTTCTAACATCCTCCCTTAATTTCTACACTAAAGACTCTTTCAGTGGGAGAAATTACAATAAGAAATTTAAACATGATAGGTCCCAGCATTAAGCCTTTTGAGGTACCCATTTACAACATAGAAAATTCATTTTTCTTGTTAAGTGGTTTTAGCTTACCACAAACTCTTCGGAAAAAAATGCTCTAAGATCTTTCACCCAAACAAGTGGTTTTTGTTTACCACAAACCCTTCAAGACTTTTAGGTTTTTCACCTAAATAAGTGGTTTAGGCTTACCACAAACCATTCAATAGATTTACTTAAACAAGTGGTTTTGGATTACCACAAACCCTTCAAACTTCACAAAACCATTGCTCCAATGATAGGTAAACCAACTCTAAACTTTTCTCTAGCATACTAATATTGAGTCCATATAAAAAATAATCCATCTACCGAGTCACATGGGTACCCAGCCGCTGTGCTCACTAGCTCTGTAGGAATATTTTCCAGATACATTGTTCATCAATATAGTAAAAACTTTTGAAGTGTCAGGTACAACCGATAGTGCACCTCTTGCTACAACCATCACTATTTTGATCTTCATATTGCAAACATTGACTTCAATGATCAGCCTTTCTTTTCATTTGACAACAACATATCTTCTCTAGCTTGCTCCAACTTGCATTTCCACAACTCCTTTTCTCTATCAGTTTGTTGAGGTTCTCCAATTTCTTTATTTACTAACCTCCATAAAGCCTTCTCTCTTAGAGCATTCTTGACTGCAATCTTCCAATCTGCAAAAGCACTTCCATCAAAGATAGGCAAAACTTCATTTGAAGAACCCATGTTAGCAAAAAGATCAAGTTCAAACAAATCTAGCAATACTCCAACAGCATAACAGCCCTGCAACCAAATATCATTCCAAAAAAAAATCAGCCCTGCAAATAAACCATTTCTAGCAATATATTTTCTTTCAACAAAACCCTCTAGCAATATTTCTAGCTAAACTTCTAAATGAATCTCCAGCTGAACTTGGCTAACCTAGGCTCTGATACCATATTGAAAATTAAAACTATAAAGAAACATGGTGACAGCAGATAACAAAATTATTTAATTAATCTGACTGCACACAATGTGTTACAATTTCTCTCTATTTATAGAGACTTCCAACACCTATAGGTTTGTAGAGCTTCCTTGAATTCATGTTGAAAATAAACTAACTTCCTCATACATTGCAGAGGATCTAGTATTATTTTGACAGCACTAATAGTCAATGGCTGGAAGTATGACAGACTGGCAAAACAATCAATGGCTAGAAGTATGACAAACTAGCAGTTTTGTTGTAACTAACCAGCCACATGGGTTTGACTACTTCTAAAACACAAAGCTGTCCATGTAAGCTGGATTGTCTAAGCCATCAGGAATCCGCCCAGACAAGTGATTGTTGGATACATTGAAAATATTCGGATTCATTCGTCCCAATTTGGCAGGAACGCCTCCAGAAAGCAGATTATTTTACAAATCAAGACTATCTACGTTGGTCAAAATCCCAGGGATTTCTCCTGTTAGTCGATTGTAACACAAATTGAGCTGATTGAGATTCTTCAGTGACATTATTTTCTCGGGAATTTCTTCAGAGAGAAGATTGTGGTCCAGCTTGAGAATGTTGAGTAGACTTAAGGTTGCGAGCTCAGGTGGAATGGGGCCTGACAAGCTGTTGTTGCTTGCTTCAAATTCTTGAAGTTTCGTGAGCTGTCCAACTTTTGGAGGAATTGTTCTGTCGAAACAGTTATTGCTTATCTTCAATCGACTCAGATTCTTCGCTTGGCCAATCGTAGGATAAATCTTGCCTTGGAACTTATTGTTGTTTAGAAATAACCCCTTGAGTTTGGCAGCACCCGATAGCCCCGTTGGAATCTCGCCGCTCAGCTGGTTGTCGTCGAGGTACAGATACTCTAGAGATTTACAATCTGCAAAAAAGGAAGGCAAAGTACCGTTGAAATTGTTGGAAGAGGCTGCGAAGCCATACAACACTCCTCCCTTGCACAAATTCTTCGACAGGGGACCTTCCAATCCGCTTTGAGACACATCAGAGATAACGAAGTCAGAATATGTGCCCAAACTCGGGGGCAACCAACCGCTGAAGTTATTTTAGTATAGCATCAAGTTGCTCAAGTGGGACATCTTGCCGATCTGAGAAGGTATTTTTCCTGTAAGCCGATTCTGCTGCAATTGAAGAAGTCTCAGATATGTGAGATTGCCAATTGCATTGGGAACTGTGCCTTCAAGTTGATTGTGGCCCAAATCCAAAATAGATAACCTTTTGAGCTGGTCAATGTTCTCCGGAATTCGTCTAGACAAGTTGTTTTTATAAAGAGAGAGTTGTGTCAGATTCGAGTGAGCCATAAAAGTGGTAGGAATGGTGCCCGAAAGATCATTTTCCGATAAATCCAAGATCTCCAACCGCGTTAATTTGCCCAAGAAAGTGGACGGAATGCAGCCACTGAAAGAATTATCTGAGAAATTCAGGACTCTTAACTCACTCATTTCTGAGATATGACTTGGTAGCGTTCCAGTGAAGTTGTTAGTCGACAAATCGAGCTTTTGCAAACACTTGGAGTTGAGGAAGGCGTCTGGGGAAAGAAGAGTGAAAGCATTGGCCTGGAGAGTCAGTTCTGTAAGATTGGGAAGCCTGCAAATGGTAGAAGTCAAGTTGCCATAAATCAACGCACCAGTGAGATCGACTGTAATAACTGTGCCAAACTCATCACAAGCAATTCCTTTCCAAGCGCATGGATTTTGATGAGACTCGTTCCAATTGCTCAAAGCATTATTGTTGTCTCTCCAATCTCCATTTTTGATATCAAGTAAAACTGCTCCATCGGGGGAGAGGGACGAGCAGTGGAAAAGCAAACGGAAACAGATTAGACCGAATGAAAACAAGGCGAGCATTGGGTGGACCATGATCGTTGCAAATTCAACTTATCATAAGATAAACGCTGGCTTTGTAGGTACAATGGAGAAAACCCTTCCTAAGCAGCCTGAAATATGCACCTGATACAAGGGAGAAGACCGTTGCATAAACAGACGAAGATATGCCCCTATTTGACCATTGCTTAAATTTATTAATTAATTTAATGTTCACAGAACCACTGTTATATGATTTTTAATTTAATGGGTTTCATGTTTCCGCTACCATCTTTTTATGATGTCGAGGCTGATATCAAATTGTAGAAACCAGAACACAAGTGGTGTGCACTTGCCAGATTTTTTCAACAAATAAAAATAAAGGAAGCTACCGAGCACAGCCTTTTTAGGATGCAATTTCTCCTTGAATGTTACGTGGTGCTGAAAAATGATGAAAAGTCAGCTTTTTAGGTTTTACAAAGCGACGGAATAGGAGGAGACATGAACGACCTGCAATGCTTTCAATCCTATTCGTCTACAAAAGTTCTCGATGTGCGTGTAAAGGAATCTCCCATTCGTTTACTCCTCATTTGATATATTATATCTTTGAAGCTGCAACGATAGTGTTATATATTAAATCATGTCGCTATAGTGCTGATGTACAAAGCAAAGTTTGCTTGCATACTAAAATATTAGTAAGATAATTTTTATTTTTATTATTGTTTCTTCTCTTGTACACGTTGAATACATCATATTAGACTTTTCCTTGTTTGAGATTCATCCTATCTTTTTCTAGAATTTACCTTCTTCGTAGGTTTATCTTTGCACCCTATTAAATCCACAAGAAACTTCACAAGCTCTTTTTTCTTCAAAAGAATGGAAACATCAACAAGAGTGCAATTCACTAAGCACAAATTGTTGTATGAAATATGAAACATTTGTGCTATCAAAATTGTAGATGTACTATATTTGACCCTTCAAGTGGTGCACATGAATGTTGGAACGAGTCATCATTGAGAATGCACAAACCTTACAATAAATATTGTCAATACACATGATGGTAGCAAAAATGATAATTTTTGTGGCATATTTCCCTACAAAATTTTAAAGTTTTATTTTGAATATTATACTTAGTCAAATTTAATTGGTAAATGTATTTTTTGAAATTGAATTTTACTAGATTTATATTTAACAAGATATTATATTTTATATAATTATATATATATAATAGTTTATAAAAAAGAAATAACATATCCAATTATTAATATTGTAATTTAGAAATTAACTTTTTAATAAAATATATTTCATTTGTGTAAACGCACAAGTCGAGAGAAGATAATACAATACCATATTAAATAATGTATAATAATTAATACTAAAAATGAAAAAAAAAGAATATATATATATATATATATATATATATATATATATATATATATATATATATATATATATATATATATATATATATATATATATATATATATATATATATATATATATATATATATATATATTACAGTAGAAATTATGCTAAAATAACTCCAAATATGCTAATAGTTTATTTTAAAATTGAATTCATGTTGGCAATTGTAGAAGCCCAATGGTCTGACCTCTTATATTTGGTAAGAGACTTCACACACTCAAAGGTAGAGCTCGTTGTGGTTTTGTAATAGAGCTACAAATGGATGACAAGTTTGCCATAACAATTTAGCATTGAACATATATCTCACATTCCTCCCTTCAGAGTAAATATTTTTTTAGAAAAGTTTGATAAGTATGGAACAGCCAATGCATCTTTCCATTGCATAAATATAAAGCATGAATACTTGCACTCAAAGTTGATAACAAGTATATAACTTGCAAGTGTTGACAAAAAGTAGATAACTTGTTAGTGTTGCTTTTATTTCAATCATCTTGCACCAATAATTATGATATTTGATATCAACAAACAATTTAGCTTACAACTTTTTTCTTCTAGGAAATCATCTTAGATGCCCACATTTCTTTAAACAAAAAAATAACTTTCCAAATATAAAAATTATATACTAGACTTAGTTAGAGATTTGAACATACCCACTAAAGTTTGAGTGAAATCCATACAATTGCATTCCATCATGGTGATCTAAAGGAACCACTAAATTTGTAGTAAAAGCCGCTACAACTACAATCCAGCATGGTGATCTCAAGTTAGATTCCTTTAGCAGCTTGAGTTAGATTCCTTGAGCAAAGTTTTGTCACTTTTTTACATCTTCCATTACCAATTCAATGGCATTTTTTGTCACTCTCCAAATTGTGGAATTATAAGCCACAAGAGCACCCACATTCATTGTTACAGGGCTATCTTCATATTGTGCTAAAAAGAAGCATCCACAATATATATAAAAATCATATTTTACATGTAATTTTCATAGTTTTAGTAGAAGCATATTCAATCAGAAGAAAACACAATTTACACATAATTAGGGTGTGAATTGGTAGATTCAAATACAAAATGATAGTATATTCACTAAAAATAATTGAGATAACTTACTTTTCTGAATGATTAGATGGCCTCTCAAATTTTGGGAGGTTGGACATAAAGCTGAATTGCTTGAAATCTTGTGTCTACCAATGTAAGTCATGTGATGACACCATGAATACCAGATTATTTTATGAAACCCATGTTATAGAAGCACCTCCAAGCTATAATAGTGTGTCTAAACCTATACACAAATTTCATCAATCCTTATTGTTAAAAGAAGGCCATGGACTATTGTTAAACTAAAATAAATACATACTCAAATCAAATTAACAAGAAAATACAAATTGTAAGCTCAGGAGAAAAAGTAATTAAAACAAAAATAAAATTTAAACTACAAGCAAATATCATATATATCATTTCCTAGGTATACAATATATGAAAATATTATAACTAAATAATGTTTAAAAACAGTATAAATATTAAGCTTAATGATAGGAAGAAACATGCGGAACAATCGAATCCATTATAAAACTTTAAAAATAATGAAAATTGCGTAATTAGTATAAGCCAATATTAGAGTATCATTAGTTTCCCATAAATTTGACACAATTATCTCTTATTGTAGGGTGAAATATATGCAACCATCCCATAAAATCTTTAACAAAATGAGCATTGTAGGACACTATCTATGAAGCTACAACCATTCCTACTTGTCCTTTGTAATAAGGTTAGTTGTTGTTGGAGGATGAGCAAGGAATTTTAAATTTCTTCATGTCTGTCACACTTGTTAAATTTTTATCATTATGCTCATTTATCACACACTTGTTAAAATATTATTTTTATACTCATTTATCAATACATGTTGTTGCATGCATTCTCTAAGAACTAATACAACTTTATGACAACAATGAAAGGGGAACAAAAAATAAATATACCTTTTCAATTAAAGGGAAAAGTAAATATTATTTATAACAAAAGTGTCCAAACTCACTACATAAGAAAAGTAACTTAATGACTATAGGTACAAGGCATTATTCCTATGATATCAGAGCCCATGAAACAACATATTTCTTATGAAAATTAAGGAATATGCTTTAATTTTAGGAAGGGATTGTAGTGGCTATATGCAAAGAAAATAAGGCTACTCAATATTATATTGATCCATTTTACTACTTCTGTAGAGAGAGAGGAATAGAAACATAATATTCTATCTTTAAGTGATTGGGCAATGTTCCAATCAAATACTATTTCATTCCCTACACAATAATTGACTCTAGATGATAGCACATAAAGAGAAAATGTCTTGTGCCTTCGTAAATACAAAAACATCTTAGAACATTACCCCTACTTGAAGTTTTTTGCCCGCACACAAATCTAAAACTATGGTCATCAATACCTTTTATAATCAACCACCACCCCATTTCATTTGATGGTTCACTACTTTTTAAAAATTAGATGCAATAATTTATGCATTCATCATACAATAGATCTAATGCTTGAATACAATCTTTGACTTTTTTTGAAACGTGGCAAGTTTCTGTTGATTCTCCTAGTGCAATGTAACAAAGGGGATTTTACTATCCCAAGTTTTGGAAAGTTACTTATATCAAATGGAATAAAAAACTATTATGTATTTTTGCCATGCCAATAATTAATGAATTTCACTCAAAAATCAAAATATTTCATTGCAACCAACACAACTTAGGATTTTCCATGTACATCTATAATAACTATTATCTAAGAAACAAAATTCATACCAGCAAAAAAACATGCAATCACTATTTAAACTATGCAAAACTCATTTTTGTGTCATGAATCATTTATTATGTCAATGCCCAACAATCTCTTCCACTACTTACAACACAATTCTCTTTCATAATTGCTCAAATTGTTGTCATCGAATTTTTGTATTGCCCTTTAGACCCAAGATGATTCCACTTTCAAATCGATGTTGTGCTCATAAATCATATATTGGTTTTATCAAAATCCCCATGATTTCTCTCATAAGGAAGATTTATCCATAATTTCTCTAATGTAGCTCTAATACCAAATGTGGAAATCAAATTTAAAATATAGAATGCAAAGGGATGTTTCAATATATTTGAATGTATTTTACAATGTAAAGCTCATGACTTAATAAGTCTATATTTATATGAATAACCATCTATGGGACTACAACTACCTAATTGACTTGGGAACTATATGTTAATTATTTTATTTAATCTAAACCTAAAACTAAAGTATTAATGAAATACTCCGATAGATTAGGAAATTAGACTGACTGAAATCGTGAAAGTCACAAAAATCACTTTGGTTTTATTGACATCTTTCTCACAATTTTACTTTATTGTTTCTTCCATGAACCTAATCTGTCACTCTTATTACCTAAAAAAGTTTCTCAAAGGCCTTTAAATACATATACACGTATCAAGCTTCTAACCTACTCCCCAAACCTATTACATAGCCTTTTGAGGCCTATTTTGCCTATTATGGAAATCTTTAACATCTTGATTAAATTGATAAATATCTTCTCTATCTTTGGAATTATTTTTTATGCATCCAAGGTTGCTCTTTCAATAAGGGAAAAAAAACCATTTCTTAAATCAAAATATGCTTTCTTATATTTTTGAAAAGTGCAAGTTTTTCATTATACTCTTTCTTCTTTTTTGTTTACTCCAACACAAATATTTTGTCAATCTTGAAAATCATTGCTTTATCCTTAATAGAGCATGTTATTTCCTTAATAGAAACTTTGATGCCATACTACTGTTGGAGTTGATGAAATCCAACTCTGAAGACTGACAAGAATCACTTGCATGCAATAACTTGTCAAAGGGAAGCCAAGGAAGGAAGAGTGTGGAGCTAGGGAAAAACTCTAAATGGACATGAGAGACAACAAGATATGCAAACACAAGAATAAATGTATTTACAATATGTTGAATGTGATATGAGTTACAATGACGAAGCTCGATTATAAAGAGCTCAAGGAATCTCCTAGAATAAGCTAGAAGATGCTAGGAGATAAGTGTGACAACTAAGCATACATCCACATGAGGTGGAAAGTCCTCGAACAAAGTGAGAGGATAAGTATGACTTGGGAGAGAACAAATTCTCGTATTGTCAACAACTTATAACTAACTCCTAGACTGCAACTAATAAATGAAATGCATTTACCTAAGTAAGCTTAAGTAATAGAATAAATAATAAATAATTATTTATTTACTCTAACATCCCCCCTTAAGTGCAACTTAGGGAAATGCCTTAAGCTCAAAAAACTAATAAATGCAGAAATGGGTCCCAGTAACAAGGCCATGTTAGGTACCCACGTACAAATGCAAAAAAATGCAACCTCTAAAAATAGGGAAAGAGAGAAAACCACGTGGAAAAAATCCTCCCCCAAAAAGAGGTAAGAACCTAGTGAAGAATTGAAGAAGCCTCCAACTAGGGAATGTCCCCTAAAATAGGAACAAAAAGTGATCATGAAGAGCATCACTGAAACATGAAGAAGCTACAAAATCTATCATCAAAAAGAAAATTGTTGATCTGAAGAACTTCCATGGAAGAAGAAGGCACAAACGGAGTGTGTCTATTGTTGGAAATGATTGAAAAAGATCATGAGGGAGATTGTTGAAAATGAATGAAGAGATTATACATAAAAAGTAATGGAGCTAGTAAAGAATGTTCTCAATCATTGTTTTGTCATTGATGTCAAACTTGCTACTTGCAGGAATGACAATTGCTTTAATGATCCAAATACTATCAATTGGTTGATTGACAAGGAGGAGGAAAACAATAAGATGTAACTAGAGTACCTAGAGAAAGGTTGAAGTTATGATGTTGTAATGAAATATAAGGATCAGCGAAGCCAATGATGAAAAAGTGTATTGATGACATACTCTAAGACATAAAGAA
Source organism: Cupressus sempervirens (assembly GCA_028749045.1). NCBI lineage: Eukaryota > Viridiplantae > Streptophyta > Pinopsida > Cupressales > Cupressaceae > Cupressus > Cupressus sempervirens. The sequence goes on from CM053791.1 coordinate 226,707,583, forward strand.
TGGGCACACTGAAACATATCAAAGATGTAAGGTTTTAGCTAAGTCATTTGTAAAGTCTAACTAAGTTCATTAGAGAGAGAGAGAGCCGAGCAAGAAACTTAGTGCCGAATAGATTCTTAGTTGAAGCCGAGCAAGTTCACTTTTAGAGTGTGTCGAGTAAATATCAAGTGCCAAAAAAAAAATAAGTGACGAGTAAATATCAAGTGCTGAATAGAAAACAAGTGCCAAGTAAATATCAAGTGCCGAGTAAAAAAAAATTGTTGAGTAAACATCAAGTGTCGAGCATGAAAACAGGTGCCGAGTAAAGATATAGATACCGAGCAGGATATAAGTGTTGAGTAACATAGAACAAGCCGAGTATCATTAAACCAATAATGCCGAGTTGCCGCTTTATTTTGAAATCAAAGGTTCACTAGATCTGACCCAACAAGGTTGTTACCTAGAAGTTTATAAACCATATAGAAGATAACAATGATGAGTTGGTGGCACAGAACACCATGTAAAAAGTTTTTTAGCGAATACAACTGGATGCTAGACAAGGTTTCTAGATGAAGAAGAAATATGGGGTAGATACATTGTATCCTACCTAATCCATTGAAACCCTAAAATTGGAGAGGGACAATTGAGCAGGAAAGATATTTCATATTTCTATTTAAGAAGTCATAAGGTCACGAAGCAGTAGTGTGGTGGTGAGAAAGTATGAAATCATGAGCTGCTGAAGAAAAGTGCTAAGGAGTAAGAGAACAAAGAATGCTCTGTTTCGCTAGATGACCACAGACATGATTGCATTGGTTTGATGAGTAAAGAAGACTTAAGGAAAAAAAGCTTGAGAGGAAGACAAGCTAATAGAACTGAAGTGATTAAAAACCAAGGAAAGGATTGAACTGAAGTGTGATCTGTAATCTGCAAGTTATGATGTAAGTTGAATCAGATCAAAGCTATTGTTGTTACTTTCTAGCAATTGTAATAGTTAAGATAAAACCTATGGACTTAGGTTGGTTTAATAGCCATGTTGTAAATCCTTTAACAGGGTGACATTCCAAGTGAATGTTCCAAAGTCCTTTAACCAGGCCCATTCCTAATAGTTTGGTGAAATCCTCTAACAAGGTCACATTTAACAATGTGTTGTAGCCTTTAACAGGGTAGGCTTTTCACAGGACAGACCATCATAAGTGGTTAAAATCAATTGCGCAATTATTTTGTGGGTATCATCCCCTCAATTTTACCTTCTTATTCTTGGAGGGTTTCTGGGTTATCAAATTCTTAGTGTTATGGTGTGATGTATGTTTACTTTTCTTAGTTGTTTCAATATTTAAATTGCATGCATGATAAGTTCAGTTATGCACCATTAAGAATTTTTAGAGAAAACAGAAAAAGTTTTATTATGGCATTTGGACCTTGAATAACTAATTCACCCCCCCTCTCAATTATTCTAAAGAATTATAACTATATGGTAGATGATCCATCTCACTGAAATGCATATGTAGCCAGCCACTGCAATCACCTCGTATATAGGATCAACCACTAAATACACAGTTCACACTATTGAACTATTGAACCACGAATGCATTAGAACAACAACATAACCCCCCCTTAATGCAGACAGGGTGAGATGACAGGAAACTAAGAAGGTGGGCCAGAAATCTCTTGTAGATGAACCAAGAATGATAAGAGAGGAAGAGGTATAAACACCTATAAAGACACAGACACAATGACATTGTATGGGAAAACAAAAGGAAGAAGACCTAAAACATAAAAACAACTATCCCCCCCATGGTGCTTTATAAAAAGGTGCATGTACAACTGATTAAAAAACAACGTTCATGAATCTGAAATGTAAAAGTGACACTTTATCTTAATGTGTATATAAAAGTGCTTACAAATGATGTTTATAATGATCAGAACAAGGAAAAAGATGACAAAAAAGAAAGTATAGCCTAAAACAAAAGAAACCATGCTAGGAAAATGATCCTTGGACCTGAAACACCCAAGATATCCACCATATAGAAAAAATGCCAAAAACATGATAGAAAGAGCATGGGCTTAAATCTAAGGAAAATGACTACATTTATGAAAAGATGACAAAACCAACTTTCCAAAAAAAATAATGTTTTCAAAAAACTGACATGGGACGCAAAAGATATGCATGCCGGAGTCAAAAACACAACTTCAAACTTCAACTAAAAAAATGGGGAATAAAACTACATCAAAACCTAAAAATACCTACACCAATGTCTCTATCTCGGAACCTTCTTTCTAGCACTTCTTTCAGATCGAAAAAATACCTCTATATGCTCAAGTTTTGGCCAGAAAATTGAAGGTAGCTCCAAAATGACCTTGAACGAGAGGTGCAAGAAGTGGATGATGCAGTGCTGATGTCAACATTTTACGCCATTAAATTTGATGCCCAATAGTCATCGCAGCCAAAAAAAGGAGGCCACATGGCAGCCACATGGCAGACTAGCTAATATGGCAGGGGCCATGTGGCAGCCTTGACACATGTCTCACATGGACTGGATTCTGCGTCAGTAATCATAGCAGCCGTAGAGCGACAGAGAAGAGGAATCCACCGGAGGCAATGGCACCCAAGAGGAAAACCCAGCTGCACCACTATCTTGGGTGGAGCTTGGGTGGCTGATCGGTGGTGCGCTGGCCATGGAGGAGCTGGGGTGTCTCACTAGCGGTGCCTCGCTTGTGAGCAGGACACTAGCAAGGCACTAGTGGAGTGCAGGCTACCCTGCGATGGCGCGTGAGCACTACTGCAGTGGCAACTCTTTTTAAAAAAAAATTAACTGTGCATTCGTACGGTCATACAACTGCAAATAGTGGGGCTTAAATTTTTTCAAAAAATTTCCTGTAGCCAAAAAAAAATGTTTTATATGAATCCTGACTGCAAACGGCCTTCTGAATCCAATGGCAATGTTCATTTGGGTCCAAAGTGCTCTGAAAAAATGTTGTTCCCTGATTTGAACAAAAATGCACAAACAAACTTTGTGACTTCAAATCACGGCTTCAAAAATTCTTCAACAAAGCAGTAGCAGGAAGGCTCTGATACCATGTTAGAGTTGATGAAATCTAACTTCGAAGATGCCCAAGAATCACCTGCATGCAATAACCTATCAAGGAAAGCTTAGGAAGGAAGAGCATGGAGCTAGGGAAAAACCCTAAACAGACATGAGAGACAACAAGATATGCAAACACAAGAAAAAATGTATTTACAATATGTTGAATGTGATATGAGTGACAATGAGGAAGCTCAAATATAAAGAGCTCAAGGAATCTCCTAAAACAAGCTAGAAGATGTTAGGAGAAAAATGTGACAACTAAGCATACATCCACATGAGGTGGAAAGTCCTCGAACAAGGTGAGAGGATAAGTATGACTTAGGAGAGAACAAATTCTTGTATTGTTAACAACTTATAACTAACTCCTACACTACAACTAATAAATGAAATGCATTTACCTAAGTAAGCTTAAATAATAGAATAAATAATTAATAATTAATTATTTACTCTAACAACTACAACTATTGTTCTCTTTGAAATGCTTTCTTTTTCTTTTATCAAAAATAATTGGTTGCTATTATTTTCTCAAGATTTGGCATTTTTCTCAATGAAATATGTCATTAACTGATAGATTTACAACTATGTCACATAAAATCAGTATTTTCTAATTTAGAGTTTCATTTTCCCTTTCTCAAAGAAGTTTCAAGTACATCCAGCAGAGCTTTATGTCAGTTTAAGTCTCTTTTGGATATTGAGGTCAAGTCAAAATAACAAAATACTATTTGAAACATGCTTGAAAACTACATACTTGGAACAGTTTAAACTTCTTGAAGTTTTTTCCTCTATCATTTATGTTTAAAAGATAATAGTTATGATACTTTGTCTGTATTCAATTACATTAGACAACATCTATGAACTTTATAAAAAGACCTAAGACTTGTTAGAAAGCCTATTTTTACACCCACAAAATAAAAAAAATGTAAAATATTCATGCATAGTTCATTTTGAGTGATCTCCGTGATTTGCAACAATCTCTATGTCTTTTCTTTATTGATGTGTTTTTCATATATGAGCATCATCACTTGATTAGTCATCTTATATTCTTATACTTCTTTTATCTTTTGGACTACAAGAAAACCATGAAGAATATGAGATGCTTACTTCTTGACTAAATGTTTCTATCCTTCGTCTACAAAAGAAATATGAAGAAAATGAGAAGCTTCTTGTTCATTTCAAAAACATTATTGAGAAATTGTATCCAAATGTAGTCATTCTAGATGTGACATGTTGAAAGAATACAACTCTTAGAGTATTGGAAATTAAACATTCCTTATGGCTTTCTTAATAAAAATATGTATTTAAATCAATGATCTTTTGTCCTACATCATTAAACTTGGTGGACATGTGTAGCGCAAAGGTGTCTTGGTCTATTTAAGTACTTCACCATGAGGCTATAGATTAAAGAGAAGTCAATATTATAATTCAATGATGGTTATGGCATATCCATGATACATTTTATTGATTGTGGTGGAGGAACTCCCACATCATTTTGTAAGAAAGAAAGCATTGAAAAAAATAAATTAATATAGTTTTTATTACCAAGTTAGTTTATTATGCTACTTTGTTGAGTGTCTTGTAAGAAACAAAACATTTAAAATAATTACAGTTAATATTGTATTAATTTTCCTATAGGAAAAGAATATTAAGTTAAAATATTTATTTAAAAATGACTTAAGAGAGAATAGGTTGATTTAAACATGTATTGTCTCTCTAGAGAGAGTAATTATTAAAGAAATATTGTCTCCAAAGATAAAAAGTTGAAATTGTCTCTAAAGAGAATAAATTACCTTTGTTTCATATTATCTTATAGAGATAATATTGTAACACACCCAATTAAAGACAATATTTTACACAATACACACTTTTATATTGTCTCTTAGTAAGGCAATTAATTAATTAGTTGTCTCAAAAACACAAATAATAGTACTAAAAAGTAAAGCATAAAACAATAAGAAACTTATAACAATAAGATTTTTTTTAAAATCTTAGCTACTTGGGAAACCCGAGTGGGGATGATATCCACAAAAATGTAATAATCAAAAGGTTCTATGTTGGGAGTTTACATCCTATTCAGAGTTATTATGTATACTTACTAGATAAGTTCTTGCAATAGGACTAGACCATGTTCAAAGTGTCAACCTTTTTAGGAGTTGTAATAAAATAGAAGCTCACTTTTCTATAATGATATTAAATCGATACAATGAGTAATATATAAATAGTAAAGTGATCGTACTGATATCTGAATATCTGATTAGTCCTTTTTGTATCTCATATTTGTTTCTAGCTATACAAAAAATACACACATTTTATCATCATAGCATCATCCATAAAGATCCCATAATGTCCACATTACATTACCACACTTTGCATGTGAAAATTGATCCACTTATACACCCTTTCAAATACTTTTTCCAACTAATGATAATGATGAAAGATGTAGCACATCCAAAACTATTTGTCAAAATTTTATTATAGAGGGAACACCTTAATATCTAGGATGTCATCTCTACATTTCCAAGTAATTGAAATGACAAGAAAATTCAATTCCTTAGGCAAAAATTCTCGAGCTCTATCACTTGCCATGTATAAATTACAATATGGAACTATCTTCATAGTTCTTAACTAAAATATGAACCAACTGCCTTATTAACTCATGAAAACATATTGGCCTCTTTTAATATAAAAAAGTAGCAAAACATATTGAAATTTTATTTAGATATGATACTGACTATGTCCAAAATTATGGCCAATTAAACTTACTCCGCTAAGCTCATTGAACAAAACAAGTTGACTGCTAGCATTTTTAATGCTAAATACTTGACATTTTTTCATACTTAACCTAAACCAAAAGTGGTTGTTCCTTCAAGCAATCTTACCATATGAATATTTTTCTATCAATGACAACACTCATGCCCTTATACTTGGTCACTTGCCAACAGGTTCTAATACCATGAATAAATTAGTATTATCTAAGAAATAAATTAGAAACACACCAATACAATATGAGAGCCGAAGTCGAGTATCAAATAATGCATAAAAGGAGAATACATATAGGTTCCAGTGCTTTCATGAAATGATATTAAATCCTCAAACATGAGGGGTCACAAATAAAAAATAACAACCCATTAACTAGGATGAGGTGTCAAAATAGAACATACACTTGTCTAATAGACTCTAAAATGATTACAACTTATGTAGGCAAGTGTCAAATAAGTATGGATGACTAAGTAGGATTAATAAGCCTAAGTATAATTAAATAAATACACTAACAATAAGAATAAAGGGATTACTTCTAATTTCTTTGATCAAGAATATAGCCTTGAGAAGCTCAAGTTTGGAGTGGAGGATCTTCAGCTTGGTGCTTAAGATCCACAACACCATAGTTAGAATTTTGGTGATTTTTTTCCCTTTCTATACCAAAATCTATTAACACTTTAATCTTGCCATCAAAAACAATTTCTGCGCTTGTTTTCATAAACAAAGCTTCCTTGGAAGAAAAATTGTTGAACCTCTTTAAACTTGCCTTCAAACTACCTCCCTTACCACTACCATACCACTACCACTCTTCGTCCTGTCCACTCTCAGTCTTAGACATTATCACTATTCAATAAATTCCATCCTCAGGTTTAGACATTATCACTATTCAATAAATTTTGGAGAGGGATGAAAATAACTTTCCCACTCTAATTTTATTTTCAGAAACAAACACACACATCATTCTAAAGATTAAAAAATCAAAAGAGAAATAAAAATAAAATTACGACATTATTCAAGTTCTGTCTATAAGAGTTGTCTCAAAACACTTGACTTTGTCCTATTGAGAGTGACTGGAGATATGAGTTGGGAGTGTTCCGGTGAAGCCGTTGCTGGACAAATCGAGCATTTGCAAACGCTTGCAATTGAAGAGGGCGTCTGGCGAAACAGCAGTGAAACCATTACTCTGAAGAGTCAATCGTGTGAGATTGGGAAGGCTGCAAATGGCAGAAGTCAAGTTGCCTGAAATCAACGCACCGGTGAGATCAACAGTGGTAACTCTGTCGAACTCATCACACGCAATTCCGTTCCAGTCTCTCCAATCTGCCTTTTTGATATTAATCAAAATTAGTCCATCATGTGAGAGGGAAGCACAGTGGGTAAGCAAAAGGAAATTGCTGAGAATTAATGAAAAGAAAGCGAGAGTTGGGTGGACCATGATTGCTGCACTATGCTATGCAAATTCAAATTATGCTAAGAAAACGCTGGCTTTGTAGACACAATGGCATAGAGCTTCCAGATTTCCATTACACTCTATTCGTCGCGTCAGCGATGATGTCAACTTGGAAAAACCAGAAAATATCGAGTGGTGTGAACCAGCCCAATTTGGTCAACAAAAATGGGAAACTTCTTAGGTAGTGCGGGTTGCGTAGGATTCGATTTCTACTTTGATATAATTGCGCTTTGTAGGTTCCGATGTTACGTGATACTGAAAAGCGACGAAAGATGCGGAGACGTGAACGACCCGCAATGCATTTGATCATTTAATAAAAATATATTTTATTAAGTCTATGAATTAAATCATGTAGAAGAGAGGATTTTGGAATTGTGTTTAGGTGACGTAGGTGTAAGGGATATGAAGAAGGTGCAAGGGATAAGTTTATAGGTTGTAGATGTGAGAAGAAAAAGAAATAAAGTAGGAAATCATATTTCAATATTAATGGATGGAAATGAATTTGACTTTTGCATAACTAGCTTATATATATTTTTATATATATAAAAAGTCAAGAGTTATTTTTCTAGAGGCACCTATTTTCATAAATTGCCTCAGTGTAATAGGAGCATTAATTCAAGATTCAGATATAGATATTGCGAAGTTTTTATGTTTTCTAATATGCTTTTGATTTTGATTTATTTAGTTTTACTTATCTTTTTATCGATAAAAATATTATTTTTTCAGTTTTACCAGATGCGAAATATGGTATCTACCAAATAGCATTTATTTTATGTACATTCTAATATTTTTTATAATTCTATTTTTTACTAATTTTTAGCATTGAATTAATTCAAATGAAGTATTTAAACAATGCAATGTAGTAATGTGTGCGTCTAATAGAATTTTTGTCTACAGACTCTATGTTAGTATTTTCTCCTCGTGCCTCCAATTTGAATTACTAATTAAGAGATGTTGTTAAAATCTGTATTAATACACCGGTTTATGCAAATTTAACAAATATTGATATTAAATGGAGGGAAATCCGAAACGTTAATATCAAATGGAAGGAAATTCGAAACATGGGCATGAATGATTGTGAAGGAGGTATAACTATTCAGCTACCTATCAATTTTTTTTTAAATGCTAAATTGTTTACAACAAAATCTGCTCCCATTGTAGAAGCCTCTCGGCTTAAAGAAAGTATAGTTGGGCACATGTTATGAGATTTGAATAGTTAAATACTACATATATTGTTGATAAATAGGAGATATTTTCCACAACAATATTAAGATTTAACTGTTTAGTTTTTGAGTCAAACTCATTGACCCATATATCATGAGTAGTTCACACATGAGTCCATCTCTCATGAGAACAAATGAAACACTCAACACTCATTGGATCTAGGTGATGCTCACATAGGTGAAGCACCGAGACTTCCTGGGAAGTCACCCATCCTGGTACTACTCTAGCTCAAGCATGCTTACCTACAAAGTTCCCTCCATGGTTAAACCCACTCTTCTTACAACCCCATTTGAAAACCCTTCACCAAGTGTTGTCCCTTATGAACCATTCACTAGAAAGCCCCTTAAGCTCATCAAGTGATAAGTAGGAGATATTTCATACACCAAATCAAATTGTAATATTGTGATATTTCCCTCAAGTTGTAGTAATATTGGTATGGGTGACCTCTCGTTGCTTCACCTCTATGAGCATCACCTACATCCAACGAGTGCTAAGTGTTTCATTTGTTCTCATGAGAGATGGATTCATGTGTGAATCACTACTCATGATATATGGGGCAATGAGTTTGACTCAAAAACTACATAGTTAAATCTTGATAGAAATATCACAAATTGACTTGCTGTGGAAAATATCTACTACTTATCACTTACTGAGCTTAAGGGGCTTTCTAATGAATGGTTCATAATGCACAACACTTCATGAAGGTTTTTCAAATGGGGTTGGAACCAACATGGATTTAACCATGGTGGGAACTCTATTTTTAAGCCCACTCAAGTTGAAGTAGTATTGGGATGGGTGACCTCCCAGGTAGTCTTGGTGCTTCACCTTTGTGAGCATTACCTAGATCCATTGAGTGCTAAGTGTTCCATTTTTTCTCATGGGAGATGGATTCATTTGTGAATCACTACTCACGATATATGGGTCAATGAGTTTGAGTCAAAAACTACATAGTTAAATCCTAATAGCAATATCACAATTTGACTTGTTATGGAAAACATTTCCTAATTATCACTTGATGAGCCTAAAGGGATTTCTAATGAATGGTTCAGTGGACACAACACTTGGTGAGGGTTTTGAAAATGAGGTTGCAAGGAGAGTGGGTTTAACTATGGAGGGAACTCTTTAGTTAAGTGTGCTCAATCTGGAGTAGTAGTGGGGTGGGTGACCTCTCGGGAAGTCTCAGTACTTGACCTCTGTGAGCATCACATAGATCCAATGAGTGTTAAGTGTTCCATCTATTCTCATGAGAGATGGATTCATGTGTGGATCACTACTCATGATATATGGGTCAATGAGTTTCACTCAAAAACTACATAGTTAAATCTTGATAGCAATATCATAGTTTGACTTGCTATGGAAAATATCTCCTACTTATTACTTGATGAGCTTAAGGAGATTTCTAATTAATGGTTCATTAGACACAACACTTGGTAAAGGTTTTGCAAATGGGGTTGCAAGTAGAGTGGGTTTAACCATGGAGGGAACTTTATAGTTAAGAGTACTTGAGCTGGAATATTATTGGGATGGGTGACCGTCTGATAAGTCCTTGTGCTTCACCTGTGTGAGAATCACCTATATCCAATGAGTGCTAAGTGGTCCATTTGTTCTCATGAGAGATGGATTCATGTGTGAATCACTACTCATGATATATGGGTAAATTTGTTTGACTAAAAAACTACACAGTTAAATCCTAATAGCAATATCACTACATACATTGTATTTTACATATTCAACAATTAGTATTGATAAAGAGAAAAAGTGGGAGATAGAACACAAGAAAGGTGAAATGTCAAAAACCATAGGAGAAGCTAAAGGTTTATTTTCATAGCGCACTCTAAATTTGCAAAAGAAATAAAAATATGTATAACTCCTTGAGTATATAAATTGAAGAAGACAACAAACTTTAATATTTTTCTTTCAATTGTTAACTTTCATAGATGCAACTCAATACTTGAAGGAGTGGATTTATAGTCACAAATAAAGGTTATTCAATAATCTTTTAAATGTGAACTACATTGAATAGAGTAATAAAATTATCAAATTTGCAATAGAGGACCATTTAAATATCTACAAGTTAATTTGTGAGAAAATATGAATGTTTGCAAAATAGAAGGAAGTTATTAAAGTGTCAATTTATGCAAAACTATCATTCTAGAAGGTAGTAATATAAGTGGGAAAAAGTACAAACATGTATCACCAATTTACAAAGGAACAGGCTAACATGAAAAAAAAGTGTTAAACTTCAACAATGTAAAAGTCATATTTTTGTTTTGAATTTTAAGTTATTGTAACTAATGAAATGTGTATAAAAGGATAAAGTTTGTGTATGTTATTTTTTAAAAAAAATTAAAAATAAAAATAGTATGTTTCTATAATTTTCAATGACCTTTTTTGAGAGTGTTAAAAATTGAGCAAATTAGGGGTTATAGTTCCCACAGTAGAAATAGCTGCAAATAAATGTATTTTCATCTAAATCTGAGGTATGTTGTTGACGACATATGTTCTTGTAACTATCAAAAATAATTTTTTAAAAATATTGTATATTTTGTCTGTTATAGCTTTTTTAAGTTGAACTTTTCATAATTTAATGGTTTTTCACTCCCACCATATTTTCCCTAGTAAATCTATCTTAATCATCACAAATATTATATATTATCTAAGAGGGCTCTCTCCTCTACAATAATTCATCTTTTTAAATATTTTTCATTATCATCTACTAATTTTTATATTTTTTCTAAATGTGCATCATCTTCAATGTTGAAATACCTACATGCATTATTTTGCAATTATTGTAATTGATATTGTGTCACCTATAAAAAATAATTATATTGGCATAATTTTAACTACAAGTTCTATCTTGTGATATTTTTCATTTTTTTTGAAACCCTACTTCTGCTGATGAAATTGTCCTCTAAAATGTTAAGTTCTTCAGAATTGCAAAAAACATGAAAGAAAATGCCACAACGGATGACACATAGACAGTTTTTGCTAGATCCAGTCTGGCTAGATCCGTACAACCCAAAACTTGTTCGCACAAGGTCACATGCGCGAGTGCATTTAAACAATAAAATAGGTTTTTAATTTAAAATGCAAAGTTTTTTTTTTTAATTGTTATATTTAATTCAATAAAAGAGTTTTTTAAAATTTAAAAGTAAAGTTTTATTTTTAAATTGTTATATTTAATTCAATAAAATAGGTTTTTTATTTTAAAGGTAAAGTTTAATTTTTTAATTTTTTATGTTTAATTCATAATTTCATTTGTAATAGTAAAGAAATAAAGGTTTACATGAACTTTCATTGAAGAAATATTTAGAAATTAGATTTTTTAAGTTATTTTTGTATTGAAATCAATTAATTAGATTTATTTTTTATTTAAAATTAATTAATTAATTTGATTTAAATAAATTATTAGAATGAATTTAGGTGTTTTTCGAATATTATGAAAACTATTAAAATTATTAAATAGTAAAATTATTTAATTTATTTAATATATTTAATAAATTATTTAATCTAAATTTAGCAATGCTTTAATGCAAATACTTGTCTTAAGATTTTTTAGTGTTACAGACAGAGAAATATAATAAGCTTCTAAAGTTGAATTTTTTTTCTAAATTGTCTATGATCTACTAGTATTTATGTAATTGAATTTGGAAGCCTTTTGTATGGAGGTGATATCAAGCTCTATATTCAGGTTTTTGTGCAATGGGGAATAAAGTGAAAAGAGGAAAAAAAAATAGTCGAGTCAGAGATGACCAGAAGAAAGGATGCACAAAATATAATATTGAGCCACCAAATGAAGATCCATTGATTGAAGTTGAAGAAGATCATGTTGAAGTTCCAAGAAGTAGTAGGACATTTTGAAAATATGGTTTACATTTGGAAAATTTGGTGGAGATAGATGAAGACTCTCCTTTTAGAGAAATTGAATCGTCTGAACACGTGATGCTTGAAAGTACAATTAAGTTACATCTAAAAAATATGTGGGAGGAATTTTTTAAAAATAAATCTCTAATTGGTAAAGCACAATTATCTATCACATTATTTAGTAAAAGAGAAATGAGTCCTGTCCTAGAGTTGTTAAGTGTGAACAATAAGAAAAGCTCAAAAGATAATGTGAAGGCAATAATAGCTCAAAATTTGAGAGATGCATTAAATGCTATTGATAACAGAAGTTGAGTTGTTAAGTATTGAATGGAGAGCATTGATGACTATGATTACGAAAAAGGACTAGTCACAAAAAAACCAAGTTTGAGTAATTTCTTAAAATCTCTAATCATTCTTCAAAATTCACTTTTACAATAATCAATCTTCCTCTTATTCATATCACATCAAATCCACCACTTGCACTTAGAATTTGCAACTTGACCTCTTATATATACCATTCAGATTATCAAGTCGATGCATTCACATGTTACATTTATCGATAAACCATACATAAGTCAATGAAATCCTTCATTGGCCGACCCTGCTCAATAAATACTACTTCTAGAAATAATTTCCTGAATTAACTATCTTGACTTGGTTAACATTACAACATCTGTAAAATCCTTTGCTATCGAGTTTACTTGGTAAGAACTAAATTCTTTCACTGTGAGTGAGAGCTCGGTAGGAACTATTTCTGCCGTATTTCCCTTTGATGACCAAGTGAGCTTGGTAACAATTTTTTTTTTTGATTAACCTTGAAATCTTGGTAACAATTGTCTACTCAATAGACACTGTAAACCTTCTTTACTAACCTTTTGAGCTTGGTAGACTCTATCCTTTGCCTTGCTGACCAACTAAGCTCGATAGAGTCTGTCTTTTGCCTTGCTAACCAATTGAGCTCGGTAGACTCTGTCCGATGACTAATATAACATTTGTGTGACATCAAAGACAACACACAATTGAACAATTGTATCCAAGAATCTCCCTGTTTGGCATTGATCACAACACAATATGTCATAGCTTAGAATGAAATTTGAATACAGGTGACATAATACTTCACCCTTTTCTTCAAGTACAACAATCTCCCTCTTTCATAATAATCTCTCCTCTTTCACAAACTATCTCTCCCTCTTACACAAACTCTTATTATTTTTGCAAATTTTAGAAAGATATCACAATATACTCTCCCTCTTTGACAACACATTCCAAAGACAACACAAATCAACTGAATAGCATTGTACCTGATGTACTGCTTCATATGCAATGTCTTCATTGGTTTGCTGCATCAACTGATAGATCTTCAATTCTATTTCTACTAATGCATCACTAAAACTATATTTTAGTGATCTTCAAATAGGGGAATGACCTTGTTGGTCTGATTTTTGCAAGACATCTTTCCCCATTTTCAAAAAAAATCAGAATTGAATTTGTCAAGTGGAGACTAGGGTTTTTGTTTTAATCCTGCAAAATCTTGGTAGCATTTGAATTTTCTTGTCAAAACCCTAGGACTTGTTTCCTTTTAAATTTTTGGGGCACGGAACTTTTTAAAAAAATATGCAAATATTCTCCATCCTTTTCAAACTTTTCGTCCCCCCAATCTCCCCTCTTCTTTTTTGTTTCTCACCGCCTGATCCCTAAAAGATCGATGACAATTGCTATCTCGCTATGAAAAGATGCAAGTGTTTTACCCTTAGTAACATAGCAACTACTGCTAAGTTGAAGAGTGGTGCTGGCAAATGGAGGTACGGTGATCAGAGATTGTATTGCTTCAGAAATATTTCATCACATTTTTATGACAGACCTATCAAAACCTGGAAAGGAGGTAGAACATTGAAGTACACAAGGTGTCAACAAAAATCTCAACTTTTTTGATTAGTCGCTTTGTCTCTATCAAAAAAATTGAGCACTTCACTATTAGTGACATGGCACCTTCACCAAAAGTAATGGCCGATAGTCACTTTTATGTTTTCTAGTGACCATAAGTTTTCCAAGCTACGTGATGGACATGTGATTTTATTATTATGTCAGAAGCATTAATGAGGGTGGTTATGACTTCAATCACCTTTATCTTTCGGGCCCCAAATTTTGATAAGTCCCAGAAACTCACTATGTCGCTATCAAAAAATTTGTGTTTCTCACCATTAGCGACATAGCACCCAGCTACGAAATAAACACACAGTGGGACCCAAGAAGCATGGTAATATGGCAAGGTTTTTAAAATATGAATTTATATGATAGTGGTGTAGGATTGTCTCATGTCATCAACAACTGGACCCACACCCTAATTTATGAAAGATTTTAATCGTCAGATCAATCTCAAATCTATGATCGTCACTATCTCGCTATGGTGAGTTGCATGAAGGTTATGAACAGCAACATAGTGACAAGGGCCCCACCATATTTCTCTTAAGTAATGCATCAAATGTCTCCCACGTGATCAATGTAGAATCAACAATGGTCTCTATCTCACTATGGCAAGGTGCTCACTTTTTACGTATAGCGAGATAGTGATTCAGCAACACGTGTCCTCAAAATTCTGTGGGTCCAGTTCAAAAGTGCCAACAATGAAAGAAAGGTAAACATGGAAAATTTTCATTAGGTTGACTACCAACTTGTCAAGAGGAACATGAGTCATCTTTTCTTGCATCCTTGGATCGTAGGATTTTTCAAAAATCCACAGTGTAAATTTGAATGTAGAAGGTGATGCCACCCTGTGCATTTATGAGAAATGAAAAATTTGTGTGAGAAAAAATAGAGTATAACATAGAAGTTTTCCTAATTCCACCTTATGTGAACAAATATTCCAAGCATTTCTAAGTAGAGGCAGTTATTGAGAAGACCGTGCTAAATTTTGTAAGACTATGAAGCAGTTTGTTCGCAGAAAGATTGCAAAAATATTGAGAAGAACTAAAGCGAAATTCAAAGTAAGTATTTGCACTATAATCCTTGCATTGTTTTAGTTCCTTTGAGAGTTAATCAAATATGGCTCCAAAGCAAAAGGTGTTTTCTGGTCAAGAGAACTATTTGGATAGGAATGTCCATGATGATTTTCCTGAACTTCTCCCTCATTCCACTATTGAAACTATAGAAGTTAAAAAGCTAACTTCATTAAACCCTAGGTTGTGAATAGAAGATAGGTTGTATGACAAGGGAAACTGGGTAAGGGATGCAACAACTTCACAGACCGGTCTTGTTTTGTTCAAAAAATGGTTTTTAGAGAGGAACATTTTTGCGAGGGAAACTGGTGGTTCCTAGTGTTTTCATGGACTATGATCTTTTGGAAGCTGTAGCTAAGAACTACAATCAAGCCCTTAGAGTAGTGAGGAGAGTTGATGGTGAAATCTTGATTACAATCAACCCAAAGGAAATTAGGGAGGTTTTCAATTTAGGGCCTGTTACTAATTATCATGTGCCCATTGATTTGAAAGGATTAGAGAATGAATATATATCTAAGAAAGATGGAGTTAGGCAAGACGTGCTAAGGGCACACATATAGGTAAAATTAGAACCCTGCTAGCAATAACAACATCCTCTAGGGAACCTTTCAAAAGGTCATATTTTAATTCTAAGGCTATAGAAATATATAGATCCCTGTGCAAAGTTTTTGGGAGAGATGAAGAGGAGTTTATGCCTATGGATTTTATGTATATGATTACTTAGATTTCCTCTTTTGGTGTAGATATGATTTTTTATTTTTCTTCCTACTTAGCTAAGGAGATTCAGATTGGACTGAATAGGATTGCTAAGGGCAAGGTCGAAAAAACTTTTGGCCATTATTCTCTATTGATGCACATGTTCTTGTTCAAGGGAGTTACATATTTTGGTAAAGAAATGGAATTATATAGAGAAGAGAATGGGGAAGCACTACCAGTTCAATTATTGAGTACAAATATGACTTGGGATGCAGAGAATGCTAGTTTTGTTAGGTTTGATAGGTATTTCGCTTCGAAGTTGAGATGCTTCTTATAAGAGACAATCCCAGAATCCCCAAAGCACTAATGGATCTCATTAGGCCTATGGACAATCCAAGTGGTTTTGAAAGTTCCACATAATTGGGGAGATTTTCTTCCATACATTGTTTCTATTGTAATTAGAGTATATGGTTTTAAAGGAAGCCCTCATGTACTATGTTACCAAGTGGTTTTGAAGGTAGGAGTAGCTGAGATATTGTGGCAGTTGGGAGGAGTTAAGGAAACCCTTCTATTGAAGAGACAAAAACGGTCAAATTTTCCTACTTGCACAGTGTCTCATCAATTTGTAATCACAAAAGGGGGTTGGCTTTCTCTGCACAAGATTTTGGATCCTTATAAGATGGCTACTTCTCACCTTCATTTTTGTGATTTTGAAGGTTTTTATCATTTGGCTTTGAAGCATAGAATTAAGCTTGGTAAAATCAATCATGAATTTTATTTTCCTGAAGACTTTATAAGGAATGAGTACTCCTTGCAAAAGCAAGAGACTAGAAAATAAAAGTGGAGAGTCTTTTCTAAAATTTTGAATTTCATTCATTGTTTTGATCCAGATTATAGTCCTTTGGATGATGTAGTTACAAATGTAGATAAAATGAGAAAATTTATGAATACTTTTCCTAAAATAATAGAGGCAATGAATGAGAAGAAGCAATTCTTTTACCCAGATAAGGCCAGGGAAGTAATGGGAAGATTGGGTTTTACTCCCAATATAGGGAAGTCATGTGGTCACTAAGAAGAGGGTCCAGTATTGTATCAGCACAACCTGATGATTTGGGATTAATAGGGAATATCATTCTGAGGAGAGTTGCTGATACCTCACATGTACAGGAAGCCCACATGAATGTAGATTATTCTCAATTTACCTTGGCTACTACAGAAAGGAAAGAAAAGGAAATGATTGAATTACAGAGAAAATATGAGGTAGTTGTGGATGCCTACAATAAAGAGGTAAACTGTGGGCCCTACATGTAGAATTGGAGGCAAAATATGAAGATAAATTAAGAAAAGCTCTTACATATTAGGGGGACAAAGTTGAATGGCCACTAATTGATGATCAGTTGGCCAGGGTGATCAATATCTAGGATGAGTTGAAACCCAATGATGAGGATTTAAAGCCTATCGTGAATAAATGGGTGAGAAGGGAGAAATAAATGACACTTTTGTGTTTCTCTATCATAAAGAATTCTTATGATCAAATTGAAAAAACCTATGATATTGTTTATGATCTTGCTGATTTTGACAATAAAAGGATTCATTTACAGAAAATAATAGTAAGCTACTTGAACAAGTACAAGAGCAAAAAATTTAGTTTGTTTCCTCATGCCCTAAATAAAAGAAACAATTTGAAAAGAAAAGATGAATGGGTGAAGAAACTTGATGATATTTTTTGTTTTAAGGATGAATAGAATTATAAATGAAATAGGGCATGCATGGTGGGCCATAACAACTGAAGAAATGGTGAAGGCCCAAATATTCTTTGATTCTTTAAAATAGGATTTTGTTGCTATTGATAATGAGGATGAGTACGTGTTAAAAAGACAAAGGCTAATCCTTAGATTGTGTGAGTGATATCATTTTGGTATTGAGGGTTTTGTTGATTCAATATTTTTAAAACACCAACAAAATGGTGACTCTACTGGGGAGTTGTCCAACATGTCTGTGAAAAGAACTATAGTTTCTTTGGTCCTATTATGTACGTGTGTGTCAGATTATCTAAGTTTTTCTCGTGGTCATAAGAGGATGAAAAACCTTGAGAATTTAAAGAAAATTCCAAATGCCACGAAGATGTACTGACGTATCCAGCCTTTCCAAGTGTCATATCTAACAAGCAAGAGTTATAGTCCTATGATCTCAATGTTTGGTTTATCTGTGTTGGATATTTCTATTTCTATTTGTGTGTTTTTTCCTTGGAGTCAGGAATAATTGTCATTGTGCATTTTCCCAAAAATAGGGTGGCGACTCAATCAAGGTTTTGAAGCTAGTGCTTGTTTTAATAAAAGGTGAATATGGTTGACAAGAGAAAGAACACAAGAGCTTACATGAGAGCCAAATCTAATGTACCAATGTACACTAATTTACTCCAAGGTGGTAGGAAGAACCAAAATAAGAAAAGGATAGACCCAAATCCCACTTGGAAACCTAGAGGTAGTGTATCCATCAATTCCCAGTATCAACCAATATTAGGGAGAGAGTCTTCTTCACTTAGTTTTGTATTCAAAATCACAAGACTCTTAGAATTCATTTTCAATACCCCAGTACCAGATGAAAGAACATATCAAGATAAAGACATGACACTAGTACGAAATGCTTCACCAAGGCCAGATCTCATATCAGATATGAACTGTAGGCTAGGATTTAGGAGTTTGTAAGCTGATCCTTTTAATCCCAGAGTAGCCTTGTACATGGAGCCCAATCTTATAGATCTAGATGATCCTGCTAATTCAGAGGCTACTTCTGCAGACCCTAAAGAAGTGCAATCTGAGATAGGATTTCTAAAGAAATGGGTTGCTGAGGAAGAAGCTAAATGCATTCATCTTGAAAAAGAGAAGGAGCAAGCCACATTGGATGCCATAATAGAAAAAGAGTCTCTACTGAGAAGGATGGCTGCCTTGAAGGAGAAAAATAATAAGTTAGAAGAAAAAACTATGACTCTCCATACTTATGTTTTTGGAGATGTAGATAGTTTGAGATGTAAAGTCCAAGAACAAGAACAACGCCTAAATCAAAGGCAAGAACCTGTTATTACCCAAGTCCAAACCTATAAACCTATTCAAGTAGACCCTGAGGAACCCATTGTAAAAGCTATAGATAAAGGGAAAGGAAAAGCCATAGGAATCCAAATAACTGAACCTCAAGCTCTACCAAGAAAATCTGTGAACCCTCCCATGTCAAAATTAGATCTAGACTTGGAAAAAGCTAGAAAGGAGAAGGACGATCTTGCAAAAGAACTTGAGAAGGTTGAGAATGAAGCTCAAGCAGTGAAAACTAGGAGAAAAATCCAATTCATAAAATTTAATTCTACATTGGCTTCATGGCCAAATTTATTTATCCTATCTGCAACTCCTGCACCGGCTAGTGGGAATATCTCAATCTGCCCTTGCCTCATAATCCACCATTAGAAACCAAGTCCCCTTTGTCCAACATTAACAAACTCAAAATATAGTTCCTCTAAACCAAGCTAACATAGCGAGTACCTCAAATGTTCCTGGTTTCCGGAAGAAACCTATATACCTCAAAAAGTATAGACAAATATCATTTTTTGGTATTCCTGGTGCTCCACATCCCATATCATTTGATTTAAGAGACAAAGTGGTTAAGTTGTCTGGGAATAATGTTGTTACTAGTGAAGAACATTTGAGAATTTTCATTGATATGCTAAATGATTATGAAGTTGAACATGAAGATGTGGTCATGAAGTGATATGTTCATTCACTAACTAAGGATGCAAATGATTGGTTCAGAAGGTTGCCTAATGATACTATCACCTCATGAAGTGACTTGGAGAAATTATTTAAAGAGCAAGACAACACTAATGTAGGATTCATGTTAAATGAATTCAATAACATCAAGAAGAATCCTAATGAGTCCACATTCAACTTGAATGTAAGATTCTAGAAAGGTACGTACAAACTGTTTCAAGTTATGAGGTTGAATGAGGATGTTTTTCTCTCAACATATTTTAATGCTTTTGATAGCAAAATGGCTTATCAATTGAGGGATAAGGATCCCAAAACTTTAAGGGATGCCTATAAAGTTGTAGTAAATATAGAAAACAATAGGAAAGCATTTAGCAAAATGGGTCGGAGAGATGACCCAAAGCTTTTCAATCCTAATAACAACAATAAAAGGGAGGGTGATAAAACTCCTATAGGAAAAAAGCCAGAAGAACCTACTATAAGCCAGGTGTTGGAATTGCTAAAGAAGATGAATCCCACTAATTTCAATAAGCCAAATGTTGTTGAGAAAACCCCTATGAATAGTAGCAGTTTCAATAGACAACCTAGAATGCAAAATTACCTTTACACTACCCAGTGGAAAGATGGTAAGCCAGTTCCTAACCAGACACAAAATGTGAAGGATAAGGGTACCCCAGACCCTCTGCAAAGGAACACTATAAATATGAATGATGATGTACCATGGTGCATTGTATGTAAATCACCTCATTCTTTTGATTATTGTGTTGTTGCTCAATCATTTTCCCCGGATCAAGGTGTGCAACTTGAAGAAGAAAATGAAGAGAAAAGCCATGATGATATAAGTTGCAATATGGTAAGCATGTGTGATGATTTTATAGATTATGATTCTGAAGAACCTGAAACTGATATTACTAGTCAAAGAAGTGCTTTCAAATGATGAATTTTATGATGAAGATAAGGTATGTGTTACATCTTTTGATGTAGGTCACACAAGCTTAAGAATGTCCTCCAAAGAGGAGATTGACAGAATCATGGTAGAAATGATTTCCCAAGTCCATAATAACTAGAATTTGAGAAATAGAATAGTAAATAATGATGTAGGAAAACCATCCAGTGTATTCATCAAAGATATTACTCGTAAAATGAAGGATGAAAATAAGAGGGTCAATATAGATGTGCCTGAGATCAAAGATAACAAGGTTAAGAAGTGGGAACCAAAAAAGAAGGTCCAATTTCAAACAAATGAAACAACAAAAGCAGTGGTGCAAGGAAAGAAGTCAGGACTTGATACTATCAAGCAAACAATGGTGCCTATTTTTTAAATGACTTCAACTCTAGGTATTCTTGTAAAACCCACTATTGTTAAACCTATTGATATGATATCCATGTTGTCCCAAATAATTATAAAAGTGCCTTTTTCTGAACTTCTTAGAATTGAAGAACATAAAAGCAAGGTTTTATCATGGTTGGGAGGGATAGGAAACAACAATAGTGTTGTAGAACAAAGTATTATCCAAAAAACCCCATTAATAGTAGAGGATAGTGGTATCATATCTCAAATTCCCCAAATGTTTTTAGATGATTCCTCAGTGGCATATATAGAAGATATTGACCCATTTTTCCTCAGTTTGATCATAAATGGAAAGACCCTAAAAAATTGCATGATAGATTCAGGAACCTTTAATACCATCATTCCCTTCAAGATAACGGAAGCATTAGGTTTGAAAGTAGACACTAGGCAGGGCAGATGTAGAGGTATGGTTGCTAGGGAAGTCCTAGTCATAGGTACCATAAATGCTTTACCATTCAAATTAGCTGCATATCCTAAAGTAGAGTTAACCATGTTAGTCCTTGTAGTGGATATACCTCCACACTATGGAATGTTGCTCTCTAAAAAATGGAGTGCTACTATGGGAGGAAGCCTGCAGTGTGATTTCACTTATGCAACTTTCCATATGGAGATAAGACTGTCAAAGTGGATAGAGAGCCACGGGTCAATCACCTTTTAGGGGATGAAATTGACAAAGACTCCACTTGCTTTTTAGATACTGGTGTGAATGCATTTAGAGCTTAATTGATTATCTAGGAAGTTGAGAATTTGCCTACTATAATTGAACATGAAGTTGAGCGTTGTATGAATTCACCAAAGTTATGGACAATGTTCTTTGATGGAGCTAGTTCTAAGGAAAGTGCAAGGGCAGGGGTAATTTTTGTATCTCTTGAGAAAAATACTTTTAGATACTCTTTTACATTAATCTTCTCATGCACCAACAATATAGCCGAGTATGAAGCCTTGTTGCTAGGTTTGAAAGTGGCTACACATCATGGGATCAAGAAATTACATGTTATAGGTGATTTAGAATTGATTATCTCACAAGTAAGGGGAACATATGCTTCTAAGAACACAAGGCTAAAATAGTATAGAAATGTTGTGTGGGATTAGATAGAATCTTTTGATGCATTTGGCATCTAATGGAGAGATAGGACTCAGAATAAGATAGCTGATTTATTAGCAAATGTAGCAATCAAACCTAAGGAGATATCATTTGCAGGAATCTCTCAAATTGAGGTACAAAATAGACCTTCAATACTTGATAACATTGAAAATTGGCAAGTCTTTGAAGATGACAAAGACATTATAAATTTTTTGTTAAATGAAGATAGATACCAGGGTCAAGAAATGGATTGTAGTGATTTAATTGAAACCATAGATGGTAAGGAAACCATTTTTGGCCAGGAGATTATGCAGTTGAAAACCAACAAGGTGCCAAAGGGGTTAGTGGTATTGGAAAGTATTTTTGATAATTAGGATAGAGTCAAACGAGGAGTTATAGACCCTAAGCCTCAGGAATTAGAAGAGATAAACCTTGGTACTAATGAAGCTCCCAAAAAAATTTATATTGGCCAAAATTTGCCTGCTAAAATTAGAAAACCATTAATTGACTTGCTTAGGAAGTATAGACATGTTTTTGCATGGCCAGATCATGACCTCAAGGCTTATAGGGAAGATTTTTTCCAACCTGTCATACCACTAAAGGATAATGTAAAACCTTTTAGACAGAAAAAAAGACCAATAAACCCTACCCTAGCTCCCAAAATGCAAGAAGAATTGATGAAATTAAGGGATGGGGGGATAATCAAACCAATTAGACATTCCAACTAGGTTTCAAATTTGGTACTTGTTAGAAAGAAAAATGGAGGCATAAGATTATGTGTGGAATTTAGGAATTTGAACATTGCATCCTTGAAGGATAATTATGGATTACCAAATATGGAAGCCATGTTGCAGCAAGTAACTGGTTTTGAGCTAATGTCCATGATGGATGGCTTCTCAGAGTACAATCAAGTCCTAGTAAAGGAAAATGAACAATTTAAGATAGCCTTCACAACCCCATGGGGGACCTATGTATATGTAAGGATGCCATTTGGCTTGATTAATGCATAAGATACTTTTCAAAGAGCCATGGATGTGGCATTTCATGATTATATCAACAAATTTATGGTTGTATACCAAGATGATCTTACAACCTATTCTAAAAAGGCTGAGGATTATTGTAGGAATTTGGAGAAATTTTTTATCAAAGCTTTGGAATATGGAGTATCATTGAACCCAAAGAAATGTACATTTGGAGTAACAAAAGGAAAATTACTAAGACACATAGTGTCTAAAGATGGTGTGAAGATAGACCCTGGAATAGTGGCATCCATTGATAAGGTTCCTAAGCCCAATAATGTAAAAGGAATTCAATCTTTCTTTGGCCAAGTTAATTTTTTTAGAAAGTTTGTTAGTAACTTTGCTGAAATTAGTAGACCTATCTCAAAGATGCTCAAGAAGGGAGCTATTATAGATTCAAATGGTGAGCCCTCACAAGCATTCTAGGATATCAAAATTGCAATAAAAAATGTTCCAGTACTGAGAACTCCAAATTATATGAAGCCTATGAACATTTTTTATTTTGTATCCTTTCACACTATAACCACAGTCTTGTTGCAAAAAAATGAAGAAGGATATGAGCAACCCATTACTTTTTTTAGTAAGTCACTGTAGCTTGCTGAATTGAAATATGAGATAAATGAAAAATAGGCATATGCTTTAGTAAAGGCTATTAAGGCTTTCAGATGCTACTTGATAGGTGCTACTGTCATTGCATTTGTTTCTAGTACTGTTGTCAAAGAAATATTCTCTCAGTAAGAAGTGTCAGGAAGAAGGTATAGATGGATCAATAGGATCCAAGAATTCAATATCGAAATATAGATAACTAAGTTGGTAACAGGTCAAGGTTTGGCTAAACTTGTGGCTAAATCTAATTTGGATACCAATCAAATAAATGTGGTAGTTGATGACTTCATATTTGACTTATGTGACATGGATCATTGTGATTGGTATGTTAATGTTATCTATTATCTTCAACACATGAAAGCTCCTTCCCATTTGACAAAAAAAGAAAAAAGGAATACTAAATTGCAAGCCATCAGATACACAATTGTCGAAGGTGGTCTATGGTGGAGAAATTTTGAGGGAGTGTTACTGAAATGTATTGATCAAGAAAAGGCAAAATAAGTTTTAAATGAAATGCATGTTGGAGGTTGTGGAGGACACTATATGGCCAAGACCACTGCACATAAGGTGATGAGAGCTGGATTTTGGTGGCCCTCTCTTTTCAAGGATGCTCAAATCATGATTAGAAAATGTGATGCCTACCAAAGATTTTTTGGAAAACTAAAATTCTCAGGTAATACTCCACTAAAGCCTGTTGAGGTTCAAGTACCTTTTCAATAATGGGGTATGGATTTCATAGGTGAAATTTCTCCCAAATCTAGCACTGGCTATTCTTGGATCTTAGTTGCTACTGACTATTTTACAAAGTGGGTAGAGGCTATCCCCACAAGGAATGCAACAAGTAAAGTTGTCAATAATTTCTTGCTGAATAACATTATTTCCAAATTTGGTTGTCCTCAAAAGATTGTAACAGATAATGAAATGTGCTTTAGGTCTAAAGAATTCAAGAAATTCTGTGACAAATATGGAATCACTAGATCAATATCTTCCCCATATCATCGACAAGGAAATGGACAAGCTAAATCTACAAATAAGAGTTTTTTGAAAATTAAAAAAAGGACATTAGATGATAATAAGAAAGCCCGTGATTCTAAATTGCAATTAGCTGTATGGGTTGATAGGGTTATTGTTAAAAAGGCTATTGGTGTGGCACCATTTGATTTGGTATATGGAATTCAGGCTAGGATGCCTCAGAACAACTTGGTAGGACTCTACAATTACATTCAATTATATGATGAAGATATTACTGATGACATGCAAGAAAGGCTAGATGAACTTGTAGGATTAGTAAAAACTAGAAAGGAAGCATCTCTACATAACTAAAGGTTGCAACTGCAAGTTAAGATACTCTATGATAAAAGGACAGTAAGCAAAAAGTTTGAAGATGCAGAACTAGTCTTAATGTGGAATGCCACAATGGAGGATAAAGGAAAACATGGTAAATTTGATCCTATCTAGTTAGGTCCTTATTTGATTGAAAACGCATGGGGAGAAGATTCTTATATTATCAAAGATCTATCAAGCAACATTCTTGAACTACTAGTTCATGGACAATTCTTGAAGAGTTATTTTTCTTGAAAAATACTTATTTTCTCCATGAACAATAGCCTAGGTTTCCTTGTACATTCTGTATAATCCTGGTGTCTTCTGTACAGTCCCTGTATATTCATTTGTTCTATGTTCTTGCTCTCTCTAAGTTGTCAGTTTAAACCTCAGGTGTGTGGTCTGCTTCTCCCAAAAATTATGAGCCCTCATTTGAATCTACAGGATTCAATGTCCCCAGATAGAGTCACTGTTGGTCTAATTTTTGCAAGACATCGTTCCCCATTTTCTGAAAAAATTAGAATTGAATAATTTGTCAAGTGGAGACTAGGGTTTTTGTTTTAATCCTGCAAAATCTTGGTAGCATTTGAATTTTCTTGTCAAAGCCCTAGGTCTCGTTTCCTTTTTAAATTTTTTGTACATGAAACTTTAAAAAAAAAATGCAAATATTCTCCATCCTTTTCAAACTTTTCGTGCCCCGAGTCTCCCCTTTTCTTTTCTATTTCTCACCACCCAATCCCTAAAAGATATACGGAAATCACTATCTCGCTATGAAAAGATGCAAGTGTTTTACCCTTAGCAACATAGCGACTTCTACTAAGTTAAAGAGCGGTGCCAAAAAATGTAGGTACGGTGATCGGAGATTGTATTGCCTCATAAATATTTGATCATATTTTTATGACAGACCTGTCAAAACCTAAAAAGGAGTTAGAACATTAAAGTACAAAAGGTGTCAACAAAAATCTCAACTTTTTTGATTAGTCTCTTTGTCACTATCAAAAAAATTGAGCACTTTTCCGTTAGCAACATGGCACCTTCACCAAAAGTAATGGCCAGTAGTCACTTTTCAGTTTTTTGATGACCATAAGTTTTCCAAGCTACGTGATGGACATGCAATTTTATTATTACGTAAGAAGAATTAATGAGGGTGATTATGATTTCACTTTCCTTTATCTTTGCGGCCCCAAATTTTGATAAGTCCCTAGAAGTCGCAATATCACTATTGGAAAATTTGTATTTCTTGCCATTAGCGACATAGCACCCAGCTAGGAAATAAACACACGGTGGGACCCAAGAAATGTGGTAATATGGCTAGGTTTTTAAAATATGAATATATATGCTAGCAGTGTAGGGTTCTCTCACGTCATCAACAACTGGACCCAAGCCCTAATTTATGAAAGATTTTGATTGTCAGATTGATCTCAAATCTACAATCATCGCTATCTTGCTATGGTGAGTTGCACGAAGGTTAAGAATAGTGACATAGCAACAAGGGGCCCACCATATTTCTCTTAAATAATGCATCAAATGTATCCCATACGATCAATGCAAAATCAATGATGGTTGCTATCTCACTATGGTAAGGTGCTCACTTTTTATGTATAGCAAGATAGCGATTTAGCAACACGTGTCCTCAGAATTCTATGGGTCCAGTTCAAAAGTGCCAACAATGAAAGAAAGGTACACATGGAAGATTTTCATTGGGTTGAATTCTAACTTGTCAAGAGGAGCATGAGTCATCTTTTCTTGCATCCCTGGATCATAGGATTTTTTGAAAATCTACGATGTAAATTTGAATGTAGAAGGTGACGCCACCTTGTGCATTTATGATAAATGAAAACTTTGAGTGTGAGGAAAAATAGAGTATAATATAGAAGATTTTCTTAATTCCACCTTACATGAACAAAGATTCCAAGCATTTCTAAGTACAAGCAGTTATTGAGAAGACCGTGCTAAATTTTATAAGATTGTGAAGCAGTTTGTTCGTAGAAAGATTGCAGAAATATTGAGAAGAACTAGAGAAAAATTCAAAGTAATTATTTTCACTATAATCCTTGCACTATTTTAGTTTCTTTGAGAATTAATCAAATATGGCTCCAAAGTAGAAGGTGTTTTCTTGTCAAGAGAACTATTTGGATAGGAATGTCCACGATGATTTGCTTGAATTGCTCCCTCATTCCACCGTTGAAACTGTAGAAGTTAAAAATCTAACTTCAGTAAACCCTAGGTTTAGAAGAGTAGATGGGCTATATGACAAGGGAAACTAGGTAAGGGATGCAACGAATTTAGAGACTGGTCTTGTTTTGTTCAAAAAATGATTTTTAGAGAGGAACCTTTTTGCCCCACATGCCAATATCTAGAATTTTGATCTAGGGATACTAGTGGTTCCCAATGTTTTCATGGACTATGAACTTTTGGAAGCTATAGCTAAGAACTATGACCAAGCCCGTAGAGTAGTGAGGAGAGCTAATGGTGAAATCTTGATTACAATCAACCCAGAGGAAATTAGGGAGGTTCTCAATTTAGGGCTTGTTACTAATTATCATGTGTCCATTGATTTGAAAGGATTAGAGAACTAATATATGTCTAAGAAAGATACAGTTAGGCAAGGCACGCTGAGGGCACACATAGGTAAAATTGGAACCCTGCCAGCAATCACAACATCCTACAAGGAACCTTTCAAAAGGGGATATTTCAATTCTAGGGCTATAGAAATATATAGATCCCTATGCAAGTTTTTGGGAGAGATGAAGAGGAGTTTATACCTATGAATTTTATGTATATGATTACTCATATTTCCTCTTTTGGTGTGGATATAATTTTTGATTTTGCTTCCTACTTAGCTAAGGAGATTCACATTGGACTAATTAGGATTGCTAAGGGCAAGGTGGAACAAACTTTTGGCCATTATTCTCTATGGACACAAATGTTCTTTTTCAAGGGAGTTCCATATCTTGGTAAAGAAATGGAATTAAATAGAGAAGAGAATGGGGAAACACTACCAGTTCAATTATGGAGTGCAAATATGACTTGGGATGCAAAGAATGCCAGTTTTGTTAGGTTTGATAGGTATTTCACTTGAAAGCTAAGATGCCTCTTATTTAGAGACAATCCCAGAATCCCCAAAGCACTAATCGATCTTATTAGGCCTATGAAAAATCCAAGTGGTTTGAAAGTTTCACATTATTGGGGAGATGTTATTCCATACTCTATTTCTATTGTACTTAGAGTATATGGTTTTAAAGGAAGCCCTCACATACTATGTTACCAAGTGCCTTTGAAGATAGGAGTAGCTGAAATATTGTGGCAGCTGTGAGGAGTTGAGGAAACCCTTCTATTGAAGAGACAAAAAGGGTCAAATTTTCCTACTTGCATAGTGTCTCATCAATTTGTAATCACAAAAGGGGGTTTGCTTTCTTTGCACAAGATTTTGGATCCTTATAAGATGGCTACTTCTCACCTTCATTTTTGTGATTCTAAAGGTTTTTATCATTTCGCTCTAAGGCACAGAATTAAGCTTGGTAAAATCGAGCATGAATTTTATTTTCCTAAAGACTTAATAAGGAATGAGTACTCCTTGCAAAAGAAAGAGACTAGAAAATAAAAGTGGAGAGTCTATTCTAAAATTTTGAATTTCATTCGTTGTACTGATCTAGATTATAGTCCTTTGGATGATGTAGTTACAGATTTAGATAAAATGAGAAAATTTATAAATACTTTTCCTAAAATAATAGAGGTAATGAATGAGAAGAAGCTATTCTTTATTAGGTTTTACCTAGATAATGCCAGGGAAGTAATGGGAAGATTGGGTTTTGCTCCCAATATAGGGGCAGGTCAATTAACTGTCTAGAAAAGGATGGGGTATACTGTTATTCAAAATAAAATGAATACTATGGACAAAGGCAAACAAATAATTGAATCCACTAGTAATGTTTTGGAAGAGAGGCCTTCTGAACCCTCCTCTAACAGAAGAAAAATAATAAGGGAAGAGGATCCTCATGTTGAGGAGTATTCACCTTCACATGCCCCATTGAGAATTGAGGAGGAGCAGCTCATTGATGAGCAAATTGAACAAATTGGGTCACAAGCGGGAGTTTTTGTTACCCAAGTAGAAATTGATGAAGGGAATCCCTAGGAGCCTCCTGTGCCAAGCTTTGAGCTAATTGTAGAAAATTTCAAGGGAAGGGAATTGGATCCTATTTTGGAAGAAGCTAGTTAGCAATTTTTGTCAGATGATAGTTTTGTAAAGTCTAGGGCTTTCCATTAGTTAGCTTGGAGGGCAGACATGCACATTTTCGAGAAAAGATGTAAGAATATGAAAAAAGAGCATCCAAAAATGGATGAAGCCTCCATCCAAAATCAAATAAAAGAATGAATGATTCAAGAGTTCTAGAATATAACCCCTAAAGAGGGAAGGCAAATGGTAAAGACTTCTAACATATTATTGTTGCCTAATTGGGATGTTGCAGATGCATTGATTTTCAATTCTGTTTCTACTAAATTGGAGTTACAAGACCCAAATAAAAAGGAGTTTTCAGGGACTGCTTTTAGTAATGACCAAGCTACTCTTGTCATTTGGTCACTAAGAAGAGGATCTAGGATTGTATCAGCACAGCCTGATGATTCAACACTGATAGGGAATATCGTTGTGAGGAGAGTTGTTGATACCTCACATGTATAGGCAGCCCACATGAATGTAGATTATTCTCAATTTGCCTTGGCTACTATAGAAAGGGAAGAAAAGGAAATGATTGAATTACAGAGCAAATATGAGACAATTGTGGATGCCTACAATAAAGAGGTAAAAAAGAGAATTGAGCTTGAGAACAAGCTATTGGGAAAATCCACTAGGCCAAAAATAACATACCCTTACCCCCCAGTTGAACCCTTCAAATCCACCCCCCTCATAGAAATACCAGATACACCCCAAAGGCCACAGTACTACACTGTTGAGGATTTTGAAGAAGAAAAGAGTAAATTGTCGACCCTACATGTAGAATTGGAGGCAAAATATGAAGGTAAATTAAGAAAAGCTCTCACATATTTGGGGGACAAAGTTGAATGGCCACTAATACATGATCAATTGGCTAGGTTGATCAGTATCTGGGAGGAATTAAACCCAATGATGAGGCTTTAAAGCCTATCATGAATAAATGGGTGAGTAGGGAGAAAGAAATGACACTTTTGTGTTTCTCTGTCATAAAGAATTCTTATGATCAAATTGAAAAAACCTATGATATTGTTTCTGATCTTGTAGATTTTGACAATAAAAGGATTCATTTATAGAAAATAATAGTAAGCTACTTGAACAAATACAAGAGCCAAAAATTTAGTTTGTTTCCTTGTGCCCTAGATAAAAGAAATAATTTGAAAAACAAAGATGAATGGGCAAAGGAACTTGATGATATTTTTTTTTTAAGGATGAATAGAATTATAAATCAAACAAGGTATGCATGGTGGGCCACAAAAATTGAAGAAATGGTGAAGGCCAACATATTATTTGATTCTTTAAAACTAGAGTTTGTTGCTATTGATAATGGGGCTGAGTATATGTTAAAAAGACAGAGGGATATTTTGCAATTCAATTGGCTAGATGATACATTGTTTGACAAGTGGATGGCAGAAATAGTTCCTGGTGAACAGTTTGATGAAGATGAAAATGACAGTGATGAGGTGCAGGGTGAGGAGATCCAAATTATTGACACCATCACTACACAAGGCCAACAGGAAGAAGAAGACAAGAATAATCAGTCACTTTTAGTTGCAGGCCAGGACCCACAAGATGCTGATACAACCAAAGAAAAGAAAAAGGTAGAAGTTACTCCCACCATATAGGATAAAGACGGTGAAAACCCACAGGTGGAGATTAATGTGCAATCATCGGAACAAACTTCATCATTGGCTAGCTTGGTAGTTGCATACAAAGAGGGATCAGAATAGCAACAATAGGGGATGTGAGAAAAGCAGACCCACCAAAAGGAATGTTTGATCTAGAAATCTTCTGTTACCCACATTTTTTTCATTGTATGTAATTATCTCTTGTAAAGGACACCTGTCATTTTCTCTTAGCCTCTAGCTTGTTGCATCTCACACTATATAAGTGAGATTCTAGGGCTAGAGAATGGTCTAATTCTCTAATGCTTAAGTGATATACTTAGTTTTTTTTTCGGTCCAATGTTTGAAGAAATTTTTAAGATGTATTTTCTCTATTAGTTCTAGAGAATACATGAATATAGAATGATCTCTGTGTTTCTTCCTAAAGTCATTCTGAGTTTACTGCAAATGTATATAATTTTCAAAGAAAATGAATACAACATATGAACTATCCCCATATCAGTTCTTTTTGAATTTTGTCTCCTTTTAGTTACTTGTTCATCTTGATATTGTATGTGTAAAGGTTTGTGCAATTGAATGCAATCTAGTTAAATTGTATATATGTTCACCATTGCTATTAATTCAATGAATTAAGTAAAAGCTTTGATGAATTTGATAAGGTTTCTATAGTAGTAAGAAGGATATTTTGAATGATGAATTCTCATAAGAATTGCTGATAATATTTGTTCTAAGGGAGCAAATTAGATCTATGGATTTGTAGTAGACTCTGAACCGCAATGGATTAGGCACTGGTCAAAATTGATTCAGTTAACAACGAAGTATGTCATGAATGGGTTTCAAATGTAGAATTATATTCAATTTCACTTTTATTTCTTGAAGATCTTCAAAGTTGGCCTATACTTGTTTTCATGGAATGTTTTAGCTTCAGTTAACCACTATTGCTAAGAACACGTGGAGATCTATAGTTGAATTTCAGCCAGATCTGTTATATGGGATGTGTTTATCAAATTGTCAAGAATTATGCATGTATTTGAGGATTTGAGATGAGAATTAGAATGAAACTAAAATAATTCTCATACTATGTTTCCCAGTCTTGAATCATCCCTAGGTATACCCACCTTGGTTTTGCAGAGCCTAAAGAGTAGAAAACCATCCTTGGTTTTATTGAAGTTGCGTCCAAATGGTTGGCACATATAATTGTTAATAGGAATTAGCTAATCCTTAGATTGTGTGAGTGATATAATTTTGGTATTGAGGGTTTTGTTGATTCAATAGTTTTAAAACACCAACAAAATGGTGACTCTACTAGGGAGTTGTCCAACACATCTGTGAAAAGTACTACAGTTTCTTTGGTCCTACTATGTACGTGTGTGTTAAATTATCTAAGCTTTTCTTGTTGTCATAAGGGGGTATTTTAGTGAAAAACCTTGAGAATTTAAAGAAAATTCCAAATACCATGAAGATGTATTGACATATCTAGCCTTTTCAAGTGTCTTATCTAACAAGCAAGAGTTGCAGTCTTATGATCTTAGTGATTGGTCTATTTGTATTAGATATTTCTATTTCTATTTGTGTTTTTTTTCCTTGGAGTCAGGAATAATTATCATTGTGTATTTTCCCAAAAATAGGGTGGCGACTCAAGAAAGGTTTTGAAGCTAGTGCTTGTTTTAACAAAAGGTGAATATGGCTGACAAGAGAAAGAGCACAAGAGCTTACATGAGAGCCAATCTTGATGTACCAATGTATACTGATATACCCCAAGGTGGTAGGAAGAACCAAAATAAGAAAAGGACAGATCCAAATCCCACCTTGAAAACTAGAGGTAGTGTATCTATCCATTCCCAACATTAGGGAGAGGGTCTTCTTCACTTGGTTTTGAATCTGAAACCACAAGACTCTTGGGAGGCATTTTCAGTACCCTAGTACCAGATGAAAGAACATATCAAGATAAAGACATGACACTAGTATGAAATGCTTCACCAAGGCCAAATCTCATAGCAGATATGAAATGTAGTCTAGGATTTAGGAGTTTTTTTGATGATCCTTTTAATCCTAGAGCAACCTTGTACATGGAGCCCAATCTTATAGATTTGGGCGATCCTGCTCATTCAAAGGCTACTTCTACAGACTCTAAAGAAGTGCAATCAAAGATGGTTTCTAAGGAAGAAGATAAACACATTTGTCCTTAAAAAGAGAAGGAGCAAGCCACCTTGGATGCCATAATAGAAAGAGATGCTTTTCTAAGAAGGATGGCTGCCTTGAAGGAGCAAAATAAAAAATTAGAAGAAAAAACTATAACTCTCCATACCTTCCAATAATTGTTTGAACCACACAATGTTTGAGTAGTTTACTACTACTGAAACATATTCTGCCTCTGGTGTGGACTGGGATGTACAATTCTACTTTTTACTTGTCCAAGAAACCAACCTTTTTCCAAGAAAGAAAGCTCCTCCACTTGTAGTCTTTCTATCATCAACATTCCTTACCCAATCTGCATCAGTAAACATTTTTAAATCCAGATTTCCTCCAAGTTTATACCATAATCCATAATCTTTAGTTTCTTTTAAGTATCTCATGATCCCTTTGATTGGCATCATGTGATTTTCTTTTGGTTTTTCTGAGAATCTTGCTACAATTCCTCCTGCAAGAGCAATGTTTGGTCCTGTGTGCACTACATATTGCAATTTTCCAATCATAGATCTATACAATGTCTAATCTACTTCATTTGATTCATAATCCTTACTAAGTTTTAATCTAGTACACATAGGAGTTCCAACTGGTTTGCAGTCTTCCATACCAAACTTTTTCAATATCTCCTTGATGTATTTAGATTGAGTAATGTAGATACCATTCTTACTCTGATGAATTTGAAGACCAACAAAGTTTTTGATTTATCTAAACATTAAAATTTCAAATTCCTTGTTCATTTGTTCTACAAATTCTTTGTAAAAATCATCATTTCCTATGAACAAAGTATCATCTACAAATATATCTACCAAAACAATCTTATTATATAGTCCTTCCTTTATGTACAAACTACTGTTGTCATTAGTTTTTTGAAAACCAATCTGAATAAGATAGTTATGCAGTCTTTAATACCATGCTCTAGGTGCTTGCTTTAGACCATAAAATGCTTTATGCAATTTGTAGACCATGTCCTTCTTGTCTAGATCAACAAAACCTTCAAGTTGTTCAATGTAAACCTCTTCATCCAATATGCCATTGAGAAATGTTGATTTGACATTCATCTAATAAACCTGGAATCCTTTGTATGTAGCATATGCAAGTAAGGTTCTGACACCTTCCAATCTTGCAATAGGAGAAAAATTTTCTCCATAGTCTACACCTTCTTCTTGAGAGTATCCTTTGCATACTAGTCTAGCACTATTCCTTGATACCTTACCATCTTCATTTAGCTTGTTTATGAATACCCACTTAGTTCCAATCACATTCTTGTCTTTGGGTCTAGGTACAAGAGTCCATGTTTTTTTTTCTCTATCTATTCTATCTCTTCATTTATAGCTTCAATCCAAATTTCATTGTCTAGTGCATCCTTGACATTTCTAGGTGCAAAATTAGCAAGTAAACAAGTTCTTTTCAACTTACTTCTTGTCATTGTTCCTTTCGATTTATCTCCAATGATATGATCTAGTGCATGATGCTTCCTGACATACTTGGCTAACATAGGCTCCTTTCCTTTTAGGTGATTTGCTTTGTTAACCTTCTATGGTTCAACTTCTAGTTTTGATTCTAGCTTGGTAGATGTTGATTAGGTAGCTTCTATTTGAAACTCGGGTTCTTGCAACTTGGTTGGTAATAGCTCGGTTTGAACTTCTTATGACTCGGTTACTGAAGACTCAAGAATTGAAGATTCTTGATTGATAGGTGTATTTGGCATTGTATCAGGTTCAATGTAAAAAAATCTCCTATAGTCTTCAGGTTCCCTTTTGCTTTCTTCATCAGTTCTTTTTGCAAACTCATCAACTTTCACATGTGCACTTTCTATGACTTTGTGAATAGATAAATTCAAACATCTACATGCTTTACTTTTGCAAGTGTATCGCAAAAATATTCCTTCATCACCTTTTACATCAAATTTACCTTTTCTAGATTCTTTCAAAATGTAACATTTGCTTCCAAATACTTTTAGGTAACTTACATTGGGTTTGTAGCCATACCATAACTCATAGGGGGTTTTGAATGAGTCCTTTTTTAGCTATACTCAGTTCAAGGTATGAACTACAACGCTAATAGCTTCCTTCCAATATTTCATAGCAATGTTTTTCTCAATCATTAAGGTTCTTGTACAGTCCATGATAGATCTGTTCCTTCTTTTTGCTATTCCATTTTGTTCAGGAGTTCCAGGTGTTGAAACCTGTCTTTTGATTCCCCTTTCAATGCAAAAGTTATTGAACTCATGTGAAATGAATTCACTACCTTTGTCAGACCTTAAGAATTTTAGTCTTTTCCCTGTTTCCTTTTGTACTCTAGCCAAATACCATCTGAACTTTTCAAATGCTTCTGATTTCTCTCTTAGGTAAATGACAATCATCAGTCTTGAATAATCATCAACAAAAAGAATGAATTTTTTTTCACCAGTATAACTTTCAATGCCAATAGGTCCACACAAATTAGTATGCACAATTTCTAGAATTTCTTTAGTCTGATAGCTCTTGCTTTTAAAACTAGTCTTTCCCATTTTACCAATTTGACAATTCTTGCATAGACCAACCTCAGGTTTCTTTATATTAGTAATGCCTCTTACTTTCCTAAATTTACTATTTTTTATCAAGTTATCAAATTTTACATGACATAACCTCCTATGCCATAACTAACTCTCTTCAACTTGAGCAATAAAACATGAACATTCACCAAGTTCAAGATAAAATAAGTTACCTTTTGTTTGAGTGCCTGATCCAATCAGCTTACATTTGTCATTTAGCAGTCTTGCTTTTCTTGCATGAATTCTACTTTAAATCCATTATTGAGTACCTATGCCACACTCAATAGATTGTGATTTAGTCCTTCTACCCAATATGCATTATTGCATACAAGTTTCCTAGTTAGTGAGATTCTTCCTTTTCCTTTTATACAATAAGGTTCATTGTTACCAAATCTTTCACTACCACCACCATAGTCTTCAAAATGTTCAAACTTAGTTTTATCACCAGTCATGTGATGATAACAACCACTATCTATAATCCACGTATCATTTATGCTCATATGAAAAATGAGTGCCATTTCTTCATCATTATTAGACTCATCTTTTACACCAATGTAGACAATTTCATCTTCTTCTTCATCATCAGAATCATTAGAATCTTTAGCCATGAAACATATTTTCTTAGCTTTACCCTTGAATGATTTGGAGTCTTTCTTACCATTGTACTTGTGACCTTTCTTCTCATCCTTGTTCTGCTTATTTGGGCACCTAGTAGCAATATGTCCAATTTTTTCACAAGAAAAATAGATTTGAAGAACCTTACCTTTGTATTTCACTTTGCCTCTTGAATATTTCCTTGCTAGCAGAGCTTCAGCCACCTCAAGATCACTATCTCAACTTTGTTTTGATTCTTCATCACTCTATGACTGTGGATCCTTTATCTTCTTCCCTTTTTATTTGAGTGAAATCTTGGCTTCAAATGCTGATTCAATGTTCTTGGAAGCTAGAACATAATTATCATAGTTGTCTAGCTCGAATGTAGTCAATCTTCCAACTATGGCTCCTAAATTTATCTTATGATTTGCTTCACATCTTCTTTCTTGAATTTTAGAGACTCTGATTGCATAAATAGGAAGTAGGGTTCTAAGAACTTTACTTATAATTGTCTCCTCCTTGATATCTCCTCCAGATGTTTTGATTGCACTAACACATGCTTTACTCTTTCAACATACTTTGCAATGTTTTCATCATCTCTCATCCTCATTTGATCAAATTTTTCTCTCAAACTTTCTGCTTGGGCTCTTCTCATGTTATCATCTCCTCCATAGATCTTTTTAAGCTTGTTCCACATTTCAAAGGCAGTTTTGCAATCTTTGATGTCATCAAATTCTTCATAACTCAGAGCCGATGCTATATCTATCATCATTTTGTTTGAATCTTATTTTCATAAATATCATTGACAGATAGTGTACCAGTAGGTTCTACATATTTTTCATCCAGATACTTCAGCTCTGAATCACGAATAGAAGCCAGATCAAGTCTCATCAATCCCTACCATGTTAAAATGTTGTCCCTATTAAGTCTTGGAATTTCCCTCTTATAAGACATCTTGATCTTTAGCTTAGATCTTTGGAATATTTTCTTGAAAGCACCAAGAGTTCTGATACCAAATGTTGGGATTAAAGATGGAATAACTGAGAGGCAAGGTGAATCAGTTACTACAAAAAATAATTCACAGAACCCTTAGATGTCTTAAATAACTGGTTACTTCTGATACTCGGTAAACATAAAAAAAATGTTGTAACTCGATAAATTAAATTGTTACTGATCTTCAAGCATTCATGCATGCAATTGTAAATAAAATGAACATGAGAGACACTAGATTTAATGTGGAAACCCAATATGGGAAAAACCAACAAGTAAGTAGTTACCAATTTTCACTCTTCAGAAGTGAGCCTTATTAGGAGCCAACCTTATTAAAAGTTACAATACACATTGTTAGGTGTGACCCTGTTAGAGGATTTAATCACCCTATTAGGAGTGGCCTTGTTAGAGGTCTTTAGAAAAATTCAACTAAACTATCACCTTGTTAGGGGATTTACAAAATGGTTGTTAAACCAACTCTGTTAAGAGATTTGAAATCACTGCTACAATGGTTAGAAAGTAACAATGAATTGACCTAAATAAGATGCAACTGAATTTGCTGATTACAGGTCTCTATTCTGCATCATTAGATCCTCCTCGATCAAATATAGCTTTATTGCTTCTCAATGATCTCTGATCATTCTTCAAAATTCACTTTTACAATAATCAATCTTCCTCTTATTCATATCACATCAAATCCACCACTTGCACTTAGAATTTTCAACTTGACCTCTTATATATACCATTCAAATTATCAAGTCGATTCATTCACATGTTACATTTACCAATAAACCATACATCAATCGACTACAAATATTACTTTCAACAAATAAACATTATTTCATAAGTCAATGAAATCCTTCATTGGCCGACCCTGCTCGGGAAATACTACTTCTAGGAATAATTTCCTAAGTTAACCATCTTGACTCGATTAATATTGTAACATTTGTAAAAATCCTTTGGCTGCCAAGTTTACTCGGTAAGAACTAAATTCCTTTACTATCTGTGAGAGCTTGGTAGGAACTATTTCTGCCATATTTCCCGTTGATGACTGAGTGAGCTCGGTAACAACTAAATTTATTTGATTTACCTTGAAAGATCGGTAATAATTGTCTACTTGGTAGACTCTATAAACCTTATTTACTAACCTTCTAAGCTTGGTAGACTTTGTCCTTTGCCTTGCTGACCAACTAAGCTCGATAGACTCTATCTTTTGCCTTGCTGACCAACTAAGCTTGGTAGACTCTTTCTGATGACTAATATGACATTTGTGTGAGATCAAAGACAACACACAATTGAACAATTGTATCCAACATATTGGACTAACCAATCACATGTTTCTTCCAATAGAAGAGACACTATACAAATCAAAGATGAAGAGATAGGTATGAAAATAGCACATCCAAAACACTTTGTAGACACAACACAAAGTGAATTATTTGAAGCTTTCAAAAAAGAATTTTCAAATGTGAAAATTTTCCAAAGAATGTTTCAGAGGTTGTGCCAATGTTTTGTACACATAAATAAGGTACTTGAAGCTACTTCTTGTTGAAATCATGTTGAGTTTCATCTTTATTT
This sequence comes from Cupressus sempervirens, assembly GCA_028749045.1. Classification (NCBI taxonomy): domain Eukaryota; kingdom Viridiplantae; phylum Streptophyta; class Pinopsida; order Cupressales; family Cupressaceae; genus Cupressus; species Cupressus sempervirens. Next base: position 226,746,493 of record CM053791.1, read on the forward strand.
GCAATCTTTTAGAAAAGCTATGGCAACACTTAAGCGAAATGTGATAATTCCTAGAAGCAAAACATAATTTTTCAAGTCTTTGTTATGTGATAATGCTAAAGAGTTAGATGAATTTAATGTACAATGCATAAAAAATGCATGCACAAATTGTAGAGAGTTGCAAAAATTTCTATATGAAATAGACAATATTGATGTTTCAACACCAGTTGTGTGGAATAGATTTGAGTATGAGATATATTGAATAACGAATGAAGAAGAATTAATAAAAAATATTTGAAGGAGAGAAATTTTCCATATGGTGAGTTTATGGATAAATTTAGAACTATGATTTATCCACACATCCAACATTATAATGGTACAAGATGGCGAGCCAAACAGTTTCGAGATTCAAAAAATTGTTTTCCACTATGATGTATTCTATCAATTGTAGACTTCTCTAAAAACTATACTTTTTCCCCTCAATATAAAATTCAAGCTAAATATTATCACTCAGATCAAATTAAAATCTTTATACAAGTTTCCTATAGACATGCGCAATTTCAGGTGGATGGGGTAGAAAGTATCGATCCAAATGAACACATTATCATCAAGGAGGTCTATTTTTATCTTAGTGATGATAGGGTTCATGATAAGAGCTATGTAGCTCATTTTTAAAAATGGCTCTTTGATGATCTTGCAAATCATGGGATAAATGCTTCAAAACATTGAATTTGGTCTAATGGTTGTGCTAGTACATATATTTGAAAGTTAAACTTTAAAATTTCATGCACATATTTAATTAATTGTACAATTAATTATATATAGATTTGATTACTCATAAATTTATTTTAATTTATTTTCCTAAGGCAATTTAAGTCTATAAAAACATTCAATTGGCTTGCAAGACAACATGTGAGACGAAATTTTATGTTTCTTTGGAACTTCTTTGAACATGGTCATGAAAAAAGAGAGTATGATGGAGTAGGCGCATGTGTAAAGCATGCACTTCACCAAAATGAACTTTCAGGTATAATATTGTTATGTACTAATCAAATTTGACATATATGACCATCTGCTAAATAGTTCTTTTGTATTTTGTTAGAATTGATACAAATTTTCTTTCCTATATAGGTGCAAAGATAGACAAAGAAAATCAAGTTGTTGAATGGTGCAAATCTCATTTTTCTCCTCATGATACAACATATAATAAATTTTTTTTTGGGAAGTGAAAGGTAAGCTTTCCATTTTTCTTTGACATGATTACTTTAATATTTTGATTATTGACATAAATACTTTCCAATTTAATGTGTTACAGATATTGATCAATCAAATCCTTAGAATTGTCAACCCATTGTTGGAATTAGAAGATTGCATCAACTGATGACTACCAAACAACACAAACCTCCAGTAATTAAATTAAGAGAAAAATCATGTTTTTGTGATGTCTACATTCAAAACAATGCAATGGGTCAATGCAAGAATATAGTGACTAGCTATGTCTCTAAATGGACATGGACAAACATAATCAGAAGTACCCTTTATGAAGAATATGACAATGACATAGACATTCATAATACTATGTATTTAGCTGATTATGAATGTGTTTCTAATTTAGTTGTTCTAGGTGAGCTTCTACAAACATGTTTCATTTTTATATTAATTTGTCTTCATATTTATTTATTTATAGTTTTCATTATTTTTGTACATTTGTAGGTGACACCTTTGCTAGGAATGTGGATCCTTAAAATGTGGAAGGTGTGGATTATTATTTACTTAGATGCACAAAAGTGAAAATCAAGTTGACTGAACCATGTATAGATGATGATAACCAGTCATATCCAACTAGTTTAGTTGTTATAGAGGGTATAGATCATCCTCTTATGATATATAAAACTAATTAGAGAGTGATATATTAATGGTAAATAATTATAGATTCTATATTATTAACTTTTTGAAAAAATTTTGTGAATTAATAAAATAATTGATCAATATTCACATTTTTCCTCTCTATTTTGACAAAGCTGTTCAATGGAAGTATTAATAAATACTATAAATGTCAATGAAATTTTCTATTACTTGCAATAATTGTTATAATTCTATAGAAATAATTTAAGATCTCTAGTTTTTGAAAAAAATTTGTGAATTAATAAAATAATCGATCAATATTCACATTTTTTCTCTCTGTTTTCATGAAGATTTGCAGATATTAGTGAAATGTTATCAAAATGTTTTTGTTTGATGTAAGTATTTGTAAATACCATAAATGTCAATGAAATTTTCCATCACTTTCAATGATTGTTATAATTCTGTAAAAAATAATTTCAGTTTTTATTTTTTTGGAAAATATTTGTAAATAAATACAATAATTTGCTTTCCAATCTTCGATACTTGACATTGATTTCCATTTTTCATGAATTGATTCAAAATACATGAATATGATTGAAAATATTTTTTTGTAGAAGAATGAATGGTGTTTGTTATTTTCACTTTTGTGGAAAAAAGGATTCCTAAATTTTGTTTTGTTTAGGACTAAACCAGATTTCACATCACCGGATGTAGGAAATCCCCACTGAATTTGTAGGTAAAATGAATTTTAGGGATTTTAAAGATACGATTCTCACAGGACCAAATGGTCATTTATGGATGTAAAATTCTTTGGTACTGGTGTTTCTGCATCTTTTAGAGATGGATGGTAAGATTTTTTTTTTGACAATCATATAAAAGTAAAAGACATTCTTATTGTCAAACATGTTGGAAATATATATATATATATTTGTACAAGTTTTTGGTGCAATTCAAGATGAACAGAACAATAGATTATATGATCCCAAAGAAGAAATCCTCTCAAAAAGCTCCAAATGCAAGAAAATTACGTCAATAAATTCTTACAATTCTATGAGACATGCATTTTCAAATGTGGCATCTTGCTCATTTATGAGGGATAATTCAGGTAAGAAAAGGGGATCTTAAATGAAGAACATATTAGAAATACTTTTATATTGTTTTGTTAATATGAATATTGTATCTTCATGGAATTCTTAACCTTGTGAAAAGTACAAAGCCAATGCTTTCACTGATCTTACCTAAGAGTGAAACATTTGGATTTTTTTTATCTTGTAAGTTCTTTTTCGTTTGGTCTTTGTCCAAAATATAGAAGGTAATCTGATGATCATTTAAATTGAGGGATAAAATCAGCTCATTTTTTTATGTTGTGGAATTTTTATAACCATTGCAAAAGATTTTGGAAAGCGCTGGTTACCGAATGAGAGGATAAAATTAATGTTTGTTCATCACAAGAATCTTGGAGAATGGTAGTATATGCTTGAAATAGGAAACTATGGAAGAGAATTAAAAGTGTGTTGGAGAAGAGTTGTCATTGACAATGAGCTACAAAAAATGGACAATTGTGTTTTTGAATTGATAAATGGGATCAACCACATTTTTGTGATCTATGTAAACACATAGTTGGAGAGTGGATTTGTAATAATTCATATTTTAATATCATCTAATCAAAAACCATACTTCAACCTTTTATTATTGCATAAGGAAAAATCCTTGGAAGCCATTAAAAGATGCTTCTAATATTAGTAGATGCATATAGATACTATCCCTCTTTAGATATTTTTGTAGCCAAAATTGGTTTGATCAACACTTTCTTCTTTTCTTGGGTGGGAAACACCATTAAAAATTTCAAGAATAGGAAATGTAAATAAACATAGCTGAAAACTACACCCACATGAACCAATTAGTCATTTATTTGTACAAAGTTGCCAACTGCCAAATCTCCCTCACTGATTTTTGTGGGAATGAACTATCTATTCTTTTAGCTCTGGGTGTCTAGGTAAACCCTAGCCCCAAGCTTTTCCCATCCTATTGAGCACTCAAACATTCTCAAGCACGCCGAACTGAAACATCCATAAGAGTCACTAAATGCAAAGGGCATCAATCTTTGATGGTGCATATCTCAAAGTTTTTTCAAGGTATGGATGCAATTATAGGCACTATAGAAATGTGTTGTAGAGACCTACAATAACCTCTCTCACTGTTTGGAGATCTTACTCTGTTTTGATTTTGCAACACTATCTAGGGTGATGGTGAAACTTGTAGTGTTGGCGAGTATAAAGTTTCCAATTGCCAAATCTCCCTCACTGTTCATCATGGGATCAAATTGTCTATTTTTTTAGCTCTAGGTGGCTATGTAAACCCTAGCCCCTAGCTCATCCTATCCTGTTGAGAAATCAAACATTCTCAAGCATAACCAAAATGTCCCTAAGAGTCACTAAATGCCATAGGGCAACAATATTTGATGGGGCATATCCCAAAGCTCATGCAAGGTATGGATACAATTTTAGGTGCTATAGGACTATTTTGTGGAGACCTACAATAACCTCTCTCACTTTTTGGAGATCTTACTCCATTTTGATTTTGTGATGCCATCTCAGGTGATGCTAAAACTTGTAGTATTGGCTAGTACAAAGTTACCAACTTCCAAATCTCCCTCACCATTCATGGTGAGATCAAACTATCTATTATGTTAGCTCCAAGTGGGTGTGTAAACACTAGCCAAAATCTCATCTCATCCTGTTGAGTGCTCAAATGTTCTCGGGCACACCAAACCGAAACGTCCCTAAGAGTCACTAAATGCATAGGGTAGTGATATTTGACGAGGCATATCTTAGAGCTCATGTGAGGCATGGATGTGATTGTAGGTGCCATAGGACTATGTTGTAGACACCTACAATAACCTCTCTGACTTTTTGGAGATATTACTCTATTTCAATTTTGTGATGCCATCTCGAGTGATGCTGAAACTTGTAGTGTTGGGTACTAAAAAGTTGCCAACTATGAAATCTCCCTCACATTTCATTGTGGGATCAAATTATCTATCCTTTTAGCTCTAGGTGGCTAGGTAAACCCTAGCCCCAAGCTCATCCTATCCCAGTGGGTGCTCAAACATTATCAGGCATGCTGAACCAAAATGTTCCTAAGAGTTATTAAATGTCACAGGGTAGTGATCTTTGGCAGGGCATATCTCAAAGCTCATGTGAGGTATGGATGTAATTTTAGGTGCTATAGGACCATGTTGTAGAGGTCTACAATAATCTATCTCACTTTTTGGAGATCTTACTCCATTTTGATTTTGCAATGCCATCTCAAGTAATGTTGAAACTTGTAGTGTTGGCCAATACAAAGATGCCAACTGCCAAATCTCCCTCACCATTCATTATGGGATCAAACTATCAATTCCATTAGCTCTAGATGGTAGGGAAAACCATAACCTTAGGCTCATCCTATCTTGTTGATCACTCGAACGTTCTCAGGCACGTCGAATGAAAATGTCTCTAAAAGTCACTAAATGAACGATCCTTGATGGGGCATATCTTAGAGTTCGTGTCAGGTATGGATGCAATTCTAGGTCCTATAGGACCATAATGTAGATACCTACAATAACCTCTCTCACTTTTTGGACATCTTATTTCAATTTGATTTTACAATGCCATCTTGAGTGATGCTAAAACTTGTAGTGTTGGCTAGTACAAAGTTGCCAACTACCAAATCCCCCTCACTATTCATTGTGGGATCAAAATATCTATTTTTTTATCTCTAGGTTGTTGGGTAAACCCTAGCCCCAAGCTCATCTCATCCTATTAAGCACTCAAACATTCTTGGGCACACCAAACCAAAATGTCCCTAAGAGTCACTAAATGCCATAGGGAAGTGATCTTTGATGGGACATATCTCAGAGCTCATGAGAGGTATGGATGCAATTTTAGGTGATATAGGACTATGTTGCAGAGACCTTCAATAACCTCTCTCAATTTTTAGAGATCTTACTCCAATTTGATTTTGTGAAACCATCTCGGGTGATATTGAAAATTGTAGTGTTGGCTAGTACAAAGTTGCCAACTACCAAATCTCCCTCACCATTCATCGTGGGATCAAACTATCTATTCTATTAGCTCCAAGTGGCTGGGTAAACCCTAGCCCCATGAACATCCCATCCCATTTGATAATTCTTAAGCATGCCCAACTGAAACATCCCTAAGAGTCATTAAATGCCATACAACAATGATCTTTGATGGGGCATATCTCAAAGCTTGTGAAAGGTATGAATGGGATTCTAGGTGCTATAAGATCATTGCAAAGACCTACAATAACCTCTCTTACTTTTTGGAAATTTTACTCCATTTTAATTTTGTGATGCCATCCTAGGTGATGCTGAAACTCGTAGTGTTGGCCAGTAAAAAGTTTCTAACTACCAAATCTCCCTCACCATCTGTCATGGGATACAACTATGTATTCTATTAGCTCTAAGTGGCTGAGTAAACTCTAGCTCCAAGCTCATCCCATATTGTTGAGTGCTCATACATTCTCAGGCAAGCTGAATCGAAACGTCCCTAAGAGTCACTAAATGTCTTAGGGTAACAATCTTTGATGGGGCATATCTTAGAGCTCGTGTGAGGTATGGATGTGATTCAAGGTGCCATAGGACCATGTTGTGGAGATCTACAATAACCTCTCTCAATTTTGAGAGATCTTAATCTATTTTGATTTTGCGATGCCATCTTAGGTAATGCTGAAACTTGTAGTGTTGGCTAGTACAAAGTTTCCAACTACAAAATCTCCCTCGCCATTCATTGTGGGATCAAAATGTCTATTCTATTCACTCCAAGTGGCTGGCTAAACACTAGTCCTAAGCTTCTTCCATCCTATTGAGTGCTCAAACATTCTCGAGCATGCTGAACCAAATCATCCCTAAGAGTCACTAAATACCATAGGTCAATGATCTTTGACAGGGCATATGTCAAAGCTCGTGCAAGGTATGGATGCAATTCTAGGTGTTGTAGGACCACGTTGCAGAGACCTACAATAACCTCTCTCTCTCTTTTGAGATCTTTCTCCATTTTGATTTTGTGATGCCATCTCTGGTGATGCTGAAACTTGTAGTGTTGGCTAGTAAAAAGTTGTCAACTACCAAATCTCCCTCACCATTCATTTTGGGATCAATCTGTATGTTCTGTTAGCTCATAGGACCAAGTTCATCTCATCTTGTTGAGTACTTGAACATTCTCGAGCACACTGAACTGAAATGTCCCTAAGAGTCATTAAATGCCATAGGGCAGCGATCTTTGATGGGGCATATCTTAGATCTCATGTGAGGTATGGATGCAATTTTAGGTGCTATAGGACTGTGTTTTGGAGGCCTACAATAACCTCTCTCACTTTTTGGAGATCTTACTTCATTTTGATTTTGCCATGCCATCTCTGGTGATGCTGAAACTTGCAGTGTTGCCTAGTACAAAGTTGCCAACTACCAAATCTCCCTTACCATTCATCATGGAATCAATTTGTCTACTTTGTTAGCTCTGGATGGACAAGTAAACCCTTGTCCCAGGCTTTTCTCATCCCATTGAGTGCTCAAACATTCTCGAGCATGTCAAACTAAAATGTCCCTAAGAGTCACTAAATGTCATAAGGCAACAATCTTTGACAAGGTATATCTCAGAGCTTGTACGATATATGGATATGATTCTAGGTGCTATAGGACTATGTTACAGAGACCTACAATAACCTCTCTAACTTTTTGGAGATTTTACTCCATTTTGATTTTGCAACACCATCTTGGGTGATGCTGAAACTCATAGTGGCCAGTACAAAGTTTCCAACTGCCAAATCTCCCTCACCATTTGTTGTGGGATCAAACTATCTATTTCATTAGCTCTGAGTGGCTAATTAAATCCTATCCCCAAGCTTGTCCCATCCTATTGAGCACTCAAACATTCTTGGGCATGTTGAACCGAAACATTCCTAGGAGTCACTAAATACCATAAGGCAGTGATCTTTGATGGGGCATATCTTGGAGCTCATGCGAGGTATGGATGAAATTCTAGGACTATGTTGTAGAGACCTAAAATAAACTCTCTCACTTTTTGGAGATCTTAATCCATTTTGATTTTGTGATGCCATCTCCGGTGATGCTGAAACTTGTAGTGTTGGCTAGTACAAAGTTACCAATTGCCAAATCTCCTTCATCCTTCATCATGGGGTTGAAACATTTATTTTGTTAGCTCCAAGTGGCTAAGTAAATACTAATCCCAAGCTCCTCCTATCCCATTGAGTGCTCGAACATTCTCAAGCATGCTAAATCGAATCATCCCTAAGAGTCACTAAATGCCATAGGGTAATGATCTTTGATAGGGCATATCTTAGAGGTCATGTGAGGTATGGATGTGTTTCTAGGTGTTATAGGACCATGTAGTAGAGACCTAAAATAATATCTCTCATTTTTTGGTGATGTTTCTCCATTTTGATTTTGTGATGCCATCTTGGGTGATACTAAAACTTGTAGTATTGGCCAGTACAAAGTTGCCAACAACCAAATCTCTCTCAACTTTCATCGTGAGATTAAACTATCTTTTCTGTTAGCTTTGGATGGCTAGGTAAATACTAGCCCCAATCTCCTCTTGTCCCATTGAGTGCTAGACCATTCTCATGCATGCCAAACCAAATCATCCCTAAGAGTCACTAAATGCCATAGGGCAGTGAGCTTTGACTGTGGCAACATACTAGATATGTCATCTCATCCAATGATGGAGACTCATGATACAAGGTAAAGGGGTGATCATACGCATCATTTTGAACATGTTATTTTTTTTTATGGTAATAAGATAATCCTTTTTTGAAAGGTCAAGGAACTTGAGGTCACCTATAAACCCAAAAATCATTAGTCCTAATGATTTTTCCTTTTTTGTTGTTTCTGTTAATAAGTTGACTCAATAAGTGTTTTGAGAGTCATTGCACCTTATATAGTTGCATGTTATCACTGAATGGAGTTAGGGGAAGATGTTAATGATCTTCTTGGTTGTCTTAATAGTCATTTCATGGGTTTGAAACATAACCACTTCCTTTTGCAAATTACATGTTGTCACAAAGAAAATACAATCATAAGATGTTTGAAGATTGTTTTCACTCATAGGATGTTGAAGAATCTCTTGGAAAGATGGAATAGATGATAGACTAAAGTTTGGAGATAGTTATTAGGTGTTCTTTTAAATTTCTAAGATATTAGGTTGAAGCAAGAAGTTGATTATGATCCATTTCTCAAATTTGCTCATTTTTTCATTATTGCTTCTGAAGTCTTGAATAGGGAAAGTGATCAAGTAGTTTTGTGATATTGGGTAGATGTTTGTTCAATATTATAACTAAGTTGGAAAGTATCTTTGAAGACACTTATGAAGGTGGGAAAGATAGTTTTCCTTAAAAGTGTTCTTGCTAGGAATCCACAAAGATTTCTGCCAACACAATATTTTTGTCTAGTTCTTCTTTGATGTATAGACCATTGTTATCATTTGTTCTTTGAAAACTAATCTTTATCAAGTAGTTTTGGAAGTCTTTCATACCAAGCTCTCGGAGCTTACTAGAGCACATACAATGCTTTGTTTAATTTGCAAACCATATCTCTTTCTCTAGGATATACAAAACCTTTGGGTTGCTCTATGTAGACTTCTTCATCAAGAATTCCATTCAATAATGCAGATTTTACATCCATTTGATAATCTTTAAAATCCTCTGCATGCTTTATATGCTAGTAAAGTTCTAAGACATTCCAATCTTGCAACAAGAGAAAAAATTTCACCATAATCAATACCTTCTTCTTAAGAATAACCTTTACAAACTAACCTTGCTTTGTTTCTTGAAACTTCTATTGGAATATTCAAATATGGAAAGAGTGCTTATGAGAGGGGGGGTGAATCATAAGTATCACACTTTAGCCAATAAAACTTTTAACTGAAAGTAAATTGCATGCATGTAAATACATCAAGTAAACATGAAATTAAACACATGCATCAACAACTCATAACACTGGAATTTGATAACCCAAAAACCCTCCAGGAATAAGAAGGTAAAACTGGGGTGGGGATGATACCCACAAAAATTACTACAGCAATATTGTTCAACCACTTCTGATGGTCTGCCCTGTTAAAGGCCTACCCTGTTAAAGGCTTTACACTGTATTAATAGTGACCTGGTTAGATGCTTTACAAACACTTTACATGAAGTGTCAACTTGTTAAAGGATTTAATCACCTAATTAAAGGATCTATGAAATAGCTATTAAGCTAGCCTATCACCATAGGATTTTTATTCTAATACAATTTCTAGAAAATATTAGGTATAATGAACCTAATAGATTACAATCCTTGATTGCTGAATGCAAGCACCTTTTCCACTTTCTCTGATCTTGATCCTTTTGTGATCTGATAATCCTCACTTCTGAAAATAAAATTCCTTGTGCACCCTTGTATGTCCACTCATTCATTTACAATGAAATTTCATCTTCCTTATAAAGACATTTAAGGATTTAGTGTTGGATATGGATCTATGATCCATATTCAATCTTCATTTTTCGCTTATTATTTGCATTTCTTCTATTGGTTGCATGCCTTCATCATTTTTCTTATTGGCTGCATGTAGATTACATAGGAAAAATAAAAGATTCAATCTCATCATTAAATCCTTTGAGATTTACATTATGTCAGCTGTAAAAACTATTTGCATCATAGTTTGTGCAATTACAAACTCTTATGCTGATATACTGAGTTACTCGGCTCCTGAAGTATTGCTAATACTCGGCACATGCTATTTCCTAGATAGCTCAGTACCTAAAGAAAACTGTATCACTCGGCACCTTATGTTACTCGGTACTTGTTAACACTCAACACCTTGTGTTTCTCGGCACTTGTTAACACTCGACACCTTATGTTGCTCGGCACTTGTTAACTCTCGACACCTTATGTTACTTGACACTTACACTTCACTCGGTATCTAGTCTTCACTCGGCATCTAAAAATTACTCGACACATGAAGTCTTTCCTAACTCGGCATTTGTTGTGGCTCGGCATGCATGGTGTACTCGGCTCCAATGTGGAATGTGATTAAGTGTGTTGGCACTCAAGTGTCAAAAACCATTATGAGGTTAACAATCTCCCCCTTTGACATGAGTGAGAAAAAAAATTAACTGACCTTATAAGTACATTTACTAATCTTATTGGTCTATACAGAGTTTAAAGAAAACTCGATCAAAATTTGTAACTTACAATCTTACAATATATACCTCAAAAATTTGTAACTCACCCTTAGTTGATTGTGCCTTATTTGTATATCAAGCTCCTCCTTTATATCTTTTCTCCCCTAGTAATTCATCTCATAATATCTGTATCTCCCCCTATTATGTCTCTTTTCTCCCCCTTTTTTTGACACTTATGTCAAAGAATGTTTAAGGGTTAAGATCATATTTAGCCAAAAATGTGTTGTTTACCTCCATAATCATCCAGAGAGCTGCATCCCAATTGTTCAAAGCAATTTCCAGTGACTTATGCTGGATGGCAGTCTCGGCAGCAAGATGAATAAGTCCATCTGATGTAGAAAGATTTGGGTCTTTCTTAAGAACAGTTTCAGCATATACTTTCTCTTTATGGAGTATCTCTAAATGTGGGGTAATGGAGGATTGGAGCTATATTAATTTGGCCTTGATATTAGCCTCATCTACTATTAATACAGCTATTTCTTTGTGAGTGTGAAGCGATTGAGAAAAATGCTTCTCACTTTGAGCTAGATCATTTGTAGTTGCATGCTTGAAATGTTTAAATTTCTTTCTAGGCTCAGTATCTTTTGGCTTTTTCTTGTGTGAAGTATGAAAAATCACACAGCTTTTTGTACAATGAGAATATATTCTCAAGTACCTTTTTCACTTTTTCAATAAGGTTTTCCAATTCAACTTGTGAAAGTGCAATTTGACTTGATATTTTCTCATTCACTTTCCCCTGAAATTTTCTTTCTGACCATTCCATAAGTTTTGCATTTGTTTCTAGGTCTTCATTTGTCACCTGGTCAACAATATCTGTTAATTGTTCCGTGATATTCTTTGACTCATATGGTGATTGCAAACTGAAGGCATCCATAAAGATGTCCTTAATCTCATATAGTGTTTGCTTATGTTTATACTCCTTCTTGAGTATCTCCTATCTCTTCCTCCTATTCAGTGCTTCCTGCACCTCATTGATTCGATCAATGGTTATTGATTTTGAATCATAGCTCGGCATGACTATCTCCTCATCTAATTCAGGGTCTCCATAGTGAAGTACCCTTGCAACTCTGGTAGTACTAGATGTTGGTACAGATATTTGCAATGGCTGGTGTGAAGGAGTTCTTGAGGTAGGAAAATCTATTAGTGTTTGTATTGCCTCCTGTTCTTTAGGGGTTTTCACTGTTTCCTCCTCCTTCTATCTACCATGATCAATTATTGTAATCTTGGGAAGTGCACCTTGTGTTTGTGTTGTAGGATCAGATGTAATAGTCTGTCCTATTTGTTCTGTTCCTTTTTCTACAACTACACTTGGCTTCTGTCTTGCAGCATCAACTATTCTTGTTGGTATTTGAAATTGACTACTAGTAGTTGTAGAGATGATAGAAGGTGGTTTTTGTGGATTCACCTTATCTTTGACTATACTTTCTACTAGTCTATGCAATTCATCTATACTGACCAATACTGGATCTGTACATAATATTGCTTGTTGTGTAGATTGGTCAAGAATTCTTTTGAGATCTTCTGCAGTTAATGGATTGATATTCTGACCAAAAGTATCAAGAACATCAGTAATAGTTATAGTGTCTACAGGTTAGATGGATGCTTGAAGAGGGCTAGGGGGTGGCAATTGTGTGTCTTGCACACTCTGATTTGGTTGCTGCTCTTGCTGGGCTATTCCCATTATATCCTATTTTTGTGTTTGTTCCTCCTCTCCATCTTTCTTTTCTTCTTCCTTCTTCTCTTCTTCTCTTTTCCTTTTTTCTTTTTCTTTCCTCTCTTCTTCTCTTTTCTTTTGTTCTTTTTCTTTCCTCTCTTCTTCTCTTTTCTTTTCTTCATCTTCTTTCCTTTTTCTCCTCTCCTCTATTGATACATCGGCTTCTTCCTTGTATTCTTCTTGAAGAAAATCTTCAATCTTTTTGTACAAGTTCTTCCATGATTTTATTGTTCTTTGAACAATTTCTTCCATCCTGTTTTGGTGTATGAAGAATGCCCTGTATTTAGGTGTAAACCTATTATTGTGCCTTTTGATTGCATTCTTTACTTGTTCCTTAGTCAAATCCAGCAATACACTTGCTAGGGTTGATTCCCTCATCTCCTTCTCCATTTTCAAACAGAAATGCCATCTGTCTTCTACAATTTTTGACAGTTCTTTTGGCAATTGTCCATCTAGTTCAAGTGGAGTATACTTGAACTGTGCCATCATTCCATAAACTATTTCTTCTATTCTATTATGTTATTCTTTATTAAATTTACTGAAATCAACTTTATTTAAATTACTTAAGTCACTATTTCCAATCTTTTTACATAAGGTATCAACTGAAGAATGGCTTACCTTTTCAGATTGGTCTTCTTCATCAGTGTCAGGTTGAGCCACATATCTTCTTCTTTTCCTCAGCTCTTCCTATGTTTTCTTGATTTGTTTCTTCTTTGTAACTTCCTCTTTGGCTTTTCGAGTGGAGGCCCTTGTTGTAGCTTGTGTTGTTGGCTTTTGAGGTGATGGCATGGCAGCTTTCTTTGATCTGGGCTTAGCTGGAGGCTTTTCTGTTGCCTTTCTCCTCTTTAGCTCAGCTTCAGTTGGTGCTTCCTTAGCTTCTTCTTCCTCTGCACCTTCCTCCTTGTCTTCTCCAAGACCTTGAGTTAATTCCATTGTCCCTTGTTCTTGCTCATCTTCATCATCACTGTCATCTTCTTCTTCTTCTACTTCAGCCTCAATTTCTTTACCAAATTTCTTCTTAATCTTCTTTAATGTGGAAGAAGTTTTTAATTCCATGTTTATCTTTGATCTTACCACATCATAAGTGCCAAAATGTGGAGCACTTTTATCTGTTTCTTTTGCCAGTAATGTAGATATTGATGCAGATGCCTCATCAATATTAATTTCATATCCAAATGGCCTTAGGCATCTTACGCTTGGTATTAGTGCTTGAATATAGGTAAAATCAATGTCAACTAAGAAACATATATCATTAGTATGTTTTTCTACTAAGGAAGCTGGTATCCTTGATCTTTTCCTCATGGATTTCTTGAAATCCTCAAAATAGCTTGTTATCAAGGTATCAAAATTTTCTCCCATTTGTTCTATATATTCATTAATTTGGGCAATGATGGTTCTGTCATTTCTCCATGCCACTTTTCCAAAAGAAGGAAACTCATTCTGAACATAAAAGAATATGCAAACTAGGATTGCTCCAATTTTGCATTGAGTGCCCTTTGTTCTTCTTATGGCAGCTAGGTTTTCATTGATCTATTGTAGTTTTAGTTCTACAAGATCATAAGTATGATCCTTTTTCACCAATTTATAGCCTACATCTACTACAATACATGGTACACTATTGAGTCTACTAGATTGGTAGAATTTATGGGCAATGACTCTAACAGCAAACTCAACTAGAGGATCCTATATGGTGTGAATTGTCATTCCTCTTTTGTTCCACTGGGCACCAGTATTCTTTTTAATAACCTCCTTTGATTCACTTCTCAAGGTTTTGTACCGATCTAGGGTTGGGTACGCTATTACTCTATGTATGATTTCTTTTGTCAATTTGATGGGAATATCTTCTAACCACAAATTTCCACCATGAATTCTGCTCAGTACAAGGCTAACCCATTTTTTTTTGAATACAGTGGGAAAGCTTAAAACTTGGGTCAAACCCTTTCTTTCAACGATTTTGAATTCTTCTTTCAAGACTCCATCTACACACAATTTCTCATAGGCTTGTCTTATTTCCATGTCTCCTAGACCACCTATCTTATAGTTGTAACATTTTCTTACATCCTAGACCATTACAACTTTTGGGGGAATTTGGGAGAGAGCTCTGGCTGGGTCATTTTTGTAGGAAACTTTGGGAATAGGATAGAAATCAGGTTGCTTAACATCATTTGAAACTAACTGCACTTCAAAAGACTCTTTTTCCTCAGTTTTCTTTGAACTTGATGCCATTTATGCAAACTAGGGTTTTCACAACAAAAGGATATGAAACTACGTAGCTCAGCACAAATGAAAATACCTCAAGATCGATGAAAAATGTGTTGAGTGTGGTTGCAATCTACTTGATATGCTAGATTCTTGCTATGAAGTTGCTCAGCTCTCTTTCTTCTTCTTTGCTTCTTGATCACGATGAGTAAAACTAATTGAAATTGCGATAATATACCCTATTTCCCTCACATTAAATGCTTAACTACCAACTCGGCTTCTGAAGAAATTTTAACCTAACTCAGCTTCCACTATATTTCCACTTTACTCGGCTTCCAGTTGAGTTAACCAACTCGGCATCAGTTATCAGCTCGATCACTGTTGGGAGCTCGACATCTATTGGAGTTTAACTCGGTATCCAAAGAAAGCTCGGCAACAACATTTAGTTTTTGTCTTGACATCTTGTTTCATGTAGGTTTATACTTTGCTTAGCTTCTTTGTCTTGGGACTGATGTGTGATATAGCTTTGTATATTAGTCTTGTGTACTTCTCATGCTTAGATTGATGAAGTGTGATCACTTGACCCATTGGGTGAAGTGATCCCTCCACTTGATGTGTTGCACTCATCTTTCTTTTTCCAAGTCTTGTTCATTTGCCCCCTTATCTTTTCGACATCAATCTTTTGTTTTCCTTTGTTTTCTTCAGTCTTGGGTGCCTTTGATCTTGTAGGATAGTTTTTGCTGATATGACCAATTTTCAAACAACTAAAACATGTAGTTTGATTCAACCATCTTTCGTAGTTTCCTCTGAAATGTGTTCTTATACAGTTCTGTGGTATATGTCCATATTCTTGACAATAGTGACAACTATACTTGGTGTTGTAATCCCAATGATACTGACTTTCATTCCCTTCTTTTTCTGCTGGTTGATTTGATGTCCACATAGGTTTTGATCTGCATTCAAATTCCCTATGTCCATACTTATTGCAATTATAACAATGTCCATCAAATCTCTGAGTCATTGTGACATTGGATTTGCAATTTTGTGTCATATGTCCTTGCATGTTGCACTTGTGACAGAAACTTTTATTTTTGGGTGTGTTTGATTGAATGAATCTTCTACTCCTACACACATTATTTGTATGCCCCTTCTTATTATAGTGATGACAAGTGGGTTTTGAATTATTACCTTTGTCACTTCTTTGTTCAACATGCATTGATGATTCCCCAACTTCAATGCTATTGTATCCTAGTCTTGATGTATCATGGGCAGATTTTGGGGATTTCAGCAACTGTTCAAAATACTTGATGGCTTCACTTGATATGTTGAGATTCTCTGCTACCTATTTTTCTCTGTTCAATTCATTCTGCATTTTTTCATTCTGCATCTTCAAAGTAGAGATCTCAATATCTTTTACATTGAGTTCATGATGAAGGTTCATCATTTGGGCAAGTGTATCCATCTACATGTTTGAGATCCTTGTCAATTCAGTACATTTTTCTTCAAGTCTGTTTGCAAGATTTCTTTTGTCATTTTCAATCATGACTTTATCTTCAACTACTCTTTTCTTGTGTTAAGTGATTTCACATATCATTATGGCTTGTGACTCATGTTCCATCTTGAGAGATCTTATCTCATTTGCTTGAACTTTGTTTTCCTCCATCAGTTCTGCTATTCCTGCATCAAACTCTTTTGTATCTCCGTTGGAAAATATGTTGGTGGTATCAATCTCCTTGTAATGTATATCATTTTCAGCTATGGCTAGATCATTCATTTTTTTTAATGAGTTTCTCAACTTGTTTCTAAATTCCTCCAAGCTATGTAGAGCAAGTTGCACATCTATCACCTGATTTTCAATGATCTTTCCAAGTTTGAAAGCTTCCATCTTTAGATATTTTCCTCCAAGTTGTTAGGCTTTTCCTTGTGAGAACCTAGATTTTCTCTGATACCAATTGTTAGAATATTTAAATATGGAAAGAGTGCTTATGAGAGAGGGGTGAATCATAAGTATCACACTTTAGCCAATAAAACTTTTAACTGAAAGTAAATTGCATGCATGTAAATACATCAAGTAAACATGAAATTAAACACATGCATCAACAACTCATAACACTGGAATTTGATAACCCAGAAACCCTCCAGGAATAAGAAGGTAAAATTGGGGTGGGGATGATACCCACAAAAATTAATACAATAATATTGTTCAACCACTTTTGATGGTCTACCCTGTTAAAGGCATGCCCTGTTAAAGGCTTTACACTTTATTAATAGTGACCTGGTTAGATGCTTTACAAACACTTTACATGAAGTGTCACCTTATTAAAGGATTTAATCACCTAATTAAAGGATCTATGAAATAGCTATTAAGCTAACCTATCACCATAGGATTTTCATTCTAATACAATTGCTAGAAAGTATTAGGTATAATGAACCTAATAGATTACAATCCTTGATTGCTAAATGCAGGCACCTTTTCTTCTTTCTCTAATCTTGATCCTTTTGTGATCTGATAATCCTCGCTTCTGACAATAGAATTCTTTGTGCACCCTTGTATGTCCACTCATTCATTTACAATGAAATTTTGTCTTCCTTATAAAGACATTTGAGGATTTAGCATTAGATATGGATCTATGATCCATATTCAATCTTCATTTTCTGCTTATTATTTGCACTTCTTCTATTGGTTGCATGCCTTCATCATTTTTCTTATTGGCTGCATGTAGATTACATAGGAAAAATAAAAGATTCGATCTCATCATTAAATCCTTTGAGATTTACCTTATGTTGGATGTAAAAATTGTTTGCATCATAGGTTGTGCAATTACAAACTCTTATGCTGATATACTAAGTTACTCGGCTCCTGAAGTATTGATGATACTCGGCACATGCTGTTTCCTGGATAGCTCGGCACCTAAACAAAACTATATCACTCAACACCTTATGTTACTCGGCACTTGTTAACACTCGGCACCTTGTGTTGCTCGACACTTGTTAACACTCAACACCTTATGTTGCTCGGCACTTGTTAACACTCGACACCTTATGTTACTCGGCACTTACACTTCACTCGGTATCTAACTTCACTCGGCATCTGAAAACTACTCGGCACATGAAGTCTTTCCTAACTCGGCATTTGTTGTGGCTCGGCATGCATGGTGTACTTGGCTCCAATGTGGAATGTGATTAAGTGTGTTGGCACTCAAGTGTCAAAAATCATTATGAGGTTAACAACTTCTCCATCTTCCTTTAGCTTATTTATGAAAACCCACTTTGTGCCAATTACATTTTTATCCTTCGGTCTTGGAACAAGAGTCCAAGTCTTATTCTTCTCTATCTATTATATTTCTTCATTCATGGCTTCAATCCAAATTTCATTATCCAAAGCATCCTTAACATTTATAGGTTCAAATTCAGCAAGGGAACATGTACCTTTAAAAAAATTTCTAGTCATTGTTCCATGTGACTTGTCTCCAATGATCTGATAAGGTGCATGATGCTTTCTGACATATTTTGCTAACACGAGCTCTTTGGATTTGGAAGTTTTTCCACTAACCTCTTCATGATCTTCTATATTATGCTTAGGTCCCACTATCTATGACTTGGGTCCATCAAACTTGGTTTACTTTTGTACTAGCTCGGTAGCTTATGACTACAAATTAGGTCCTTTAGACTATGACTTGGGTTGCACTAGATGAAACTTAGTAGCTTTGTGAGATTTTGGGGACTTGGGAGGTGAAGCTTTCTAACTTCCATATAGATTTGGCAATGTATCAAGTTCATAATACACAAACCTTCTATAATCCTCATGTTCTTTGTTGCTTTACTCTTCACTCTTTTTTATAAACTCATCAATTCTCACATTTGTACTTTCTATGATTTTATGAGTAGACAAATTCAAACATTTGTATGCTTTACTTCTACAAGAGTATCCTAGGAATATGCCTTCATCATCTTTGACATCAAATTTACCTTTCCTAGATTCTTTCAAGATATAGAATTTGTTACCAAATAATTTTAAGTAACTTGCATTAGGCTTGTAGCCATACCATAGTTTAAGGAGTTTGATTTGAGTCTTTCTTCAATTGTACTCTGTTCAAGGTATGCACTATAGTACTGATTCCTTCCTTCTATTATTTGATTGCAACATTCTTTTCTATCATAAAGGTTTTTACATAGTCCATCATTGATCTGTTCCTTCTTTCAGCTACGCCATTCTGCTGATGTGTACCAGGGGATAGTACCTATCTCTTAAGTCCTTTTTCAATGTAGAATACATTGAACTCACTGGAAATGAATTCACCACCTCGATCTGATCTCAAATGTTTCAACTTATTTCTAGTTTCTTTCTCTACTCTTGCCAAATACCACTTAAATTTTTGAAATGCTTTAGACTTTTCTTTTAGATACATTATAGTCATCATTCTAGAAATAATAACCAAAAAAGTAATGAAAATTTTATCTCCACTGTAACTCTCTATTCCAATAGGTCCACATAAGTCTGTATGTACAAGTTCTAAGACTTCTTCAGAATGATAGTTCTTACTTTTGAAACTAGTTTCTCCCATCTTACCAATTTGAAATTTTTTTCATAGATCTATATAAGGTTTCCTCAAGCTATGAATACCTTTTACTCTTCTATTTTTTCTTATCTTGACTAGATTATCAAAGTTCACATGACATAATCTTTTGCACCATAACCAACTTTCTTCTACTTGAGCAATAAAACATGAACTTTTACTGAGATCTAGGTATAGTACTTTACCTTCTGTTTGTTTGCTAGACCAAACCATATTACCTTTTCCATTCAATAGTTCGGCCTTCCTATTAATGAATTCTACCTTGAATCCAAAGTTATTCAACTGTGCCACACTCAGTAGATTATAATTTAGTCCTTGAACCCAATAAGCATTGTCACATGCAAGTTCATTGGTCAATGAGAGACAACCTTTTCTATAATTTATGCAACAAGGTTCATTGCTTCAAATCTCACACTACCACATTCATAATCTTTCATCTATTCAAACTTTGTTTTTATCACTAGTCATATGATGTGAGCAACCACTATCAATAATCCATGTATCATTTTTGCTAACATGAGAGATAAGTGCCATTTTATCTTCTTCATCATTAGATTCATCTTTTACAACAATATATACCATTTCATCTTCACTATTATCAAAATCTTTAGCCATAAACTAAGATTTCTTGCACATTTTTCCTTGCAGTCCTTGTACTTCTTGTCTCTAAATTTTTTTCTTTTCTTTTCATATTTGTCTTCTTTGTTTTGGTACTAGGGAAATAGTTATCCAATTCAAAAGCTATCAATCTTCCAACTAGAGCATCCAAAGTTATATTGCTATTTGAATCACATCTCAGCTTTTGAATAGAAGACACTCTATTTGCATAGATAGGAAGAACGGTTCTAAATACCTTGCTTAAAATTATTTTTTCATCAATGTCTCCTCTAGATTCTTTGATTGTGCTCACACTTACCTTAATTCGCTCAACATATTTTGGAATGTTTTCATCTTCTCTCATCTTCATCTGATTAAATTGTCCTCTAAGACTTTTGGCTTTAGCTCTTATTACATTATCATCCCTCCATAGATGTCTTTCAGTTTGATCCACATATCATAAGCTATAGTGCAACTTTTGACTTCATCAAATTTAGCATAATTAAGAATAGATGAATGCCAATCATCATAGTGTTATGCTTTTTCTTTTCAAAAATTTCTTCAACCAATAATGTTCCAATAGGAGTCTTCTATTCACTATTAAGATATTTTCATCATGAATCACTAATAGTTTCTAAATGTAAGCTCATAAGTCCTTGCCATATTGCAAGGTTGTCACTATTCAGCTTGGGAATCTCTCTTCTGTAAGACATCCTGATCTTTAGCTTAGG
Organism: Cupressus sempervirens; assembly: GCA_028749045.1. Lineage (NCBI taxonomy): Eukaryota > Viridiplantae > Streptophyta > Pinopsida > Cupressales > Cupressaceae > Cupressus > Cupressus sempervirens. The sequence continues at coordinate 226,767,378 of CM053791.1, forward strand.
TCCTTGAAACCTTCTCGACAAGCACTAAGAGCTCTAATACCAATTATTGGAAATATAAGAGGAGTAACTAAGAGGGGAGGGGTGAATCAATTACACAAAAATAAATCCTCAATCCCTTAGATGTCAATGCAAATCAAAACTAAGTGTAAACTAAACTCTGTTGTAACTCGATAAATACATAGGTACTCAGTTTACACGAACAAATGTTGTAACTCGGTAAACACTGAAATAACTCAACAAATGTTTATCATGAAAATATTAAGATATTATCTTTGATTAATCTTACTTTAAATTAGTTGCATACACATAAAATAAATAGCATGAACACAATTGACACCAAGATTTAACATTGAAACCCAATTTGAGAAAAAATGCCAATTACAACTAATTATTGACTTTCACTCTTCTGAAGTGAGCCCTATTAGAATCCAACCCTATTAAATGTTACAAAACACACTTTTAGGTGTGACCCTATTAGAGGATTTAATCACCCTATTAGGAGTGGCCTTGTTAGAGGTCTTTATACACTTCAATAGAAATGCTACCTTTTTAGAGGATTTACAAATAGTTGTTAAGCCAACTTTGTTAAGAGATTTAGATCACTGCTATAATGGTTAGAGAGTAACAATCAGATGACCTGATTTTTGATGTAACTAAATTGCTGATTACATATCTCAATTCTGCCTTGTATACTTCATCATTCCTGATCAAATGTATCTTTGCAGCTCACCAAGGATATTTTTCTTATCCTACTAATTCGCTTCCTCTAGGCATCATCAAATCTTCAATCATATTCCACACATTCAATCATCAACTTGACCTTATACTTATATCTTACACATTGTCAAGTTGGCTAGAATACAATTTAGAATAATTAATATTCATCTCCTCAGTCGGCTAGAACCAACAAATATTTCAATTGAAATCAATATGCCAAAACAAGAAAATATTTTGTTGGCTGACCCTGCTCAGTAGATGCTAACTCAATGCAATTTTCTTGTTTTAACCAAGTGAACTTGGTCAACACGGCCTATTCATAAAGTTCCTTTGGTAATCAAATCAGCTTAGTTAACACTAGTTCCATTAAAAATTTCCTTCATTAACAGAGTGAGCTTGGTTAACATTCAACTTCTATAAACTTTCCTCTATCACCCGAGTGAACTCAATCGACTCTGTCTTCTAAACTAAGCAAACTCTAGAATGCTCAGTAGACATAGAAAATTGTCTTTAATGCTCGAGTGAGATTTGTATACATTGATTGACAATGATATGACATTTTGTGTAACATCAAAGACAATACATAATTAATCATATGTTACCAACAACAAAGAATAGACATGAATAATTTATGGTTGAGATAACCTACTCCTATGTATAACTTCAATAATAATTTCATGCAACTTTAAAGAAACAATATGTTCTTTCCATTTTTTGATCTCGTCAAAATCATGCTTGCCCAAGATGTTAAGTTCATTTAAGTTGATAGTATTAGTAATACCCATTTGTGTTGATAACTCTCACTCATTCATTTGTACAATGTCAAGCCTATCCATGTCACCATAACATCTTCAATGGTCACTTCAATTTTCTCTGTATGATTAAAATGCAAAACTTTATATATTTGTGAGCTCAACTATCACTAATTAATAATCATTTATCTGTTTTAGGCCAATTTCATGGTCTATTTCCTGAAAATATTTCTACAATACAATTTTTCTCCAACAAAAAGTATCAATTTTTAAATATTTTTATTATAAAATAGAAATAAACTTTTGAAAGACTTTTACTATTATTTTTTTCTCCATACAATGTCTCTTCGTAATTGGTGGCACTCATGTAATATCTTGTTGATTCAATAGTGTACTAGGTTCTAAGTGACTTAGACATTGCAAATAATCTTGTATGTAGCTAGATTGTATCTAATTGCCATTGCTTGTTTCCTTTAGGTAGTGGAAAATATTATTACCAAAATTTTGTGTATAAATAAATGGTAACAAATAACAAGAGGCAATTTTTGTAGCATAAGACGAGTTTCTTGTGCATGCCATGAACTTTTAGTATGATTTGAATAGTTAGATTTATTAAGAATGTTATTTTTATTCTAAACTTAAGTATGTAATTTTTATTATTAAAATAGAAGAAAAATATAACAATTGTGAACATTTATTTTTAAAATCTATTTAGTAATCTAATTGTCTTAAAAACTTAAAACCTCATTCATATGAAATAATGCCAAATGCTATTAAATTATTAAAAATATTAAATTTCTAATATCCAAAATTATTTTACCCCTATTAGTTTTACTTAATTTTATTATAAAACTGGTTTTAACATGTTGACATTAAGGTTAATTTTTCTACTAGTGACTCAACACTTAGTCAAATGGTTACATTACTATCAAGCTCTATAGTTGCTACTGAGCCTACCAATTAGTTTATAGTGTGAACCAAGTGATTCAATTTTTCTTGATCCAAGTAGTCAGAATGTAGTGTCTATCGAGCACCTGAGTCAGTTTGCAGTGCTTATCGAGCTTCAAATACAAAGTATAGTGCAAAGCAAGTGTAGTAGATTCTACTAAGATAATCAGTGAAAGTGAAGAAGATCATAGTGTTAACTGAGCTCTAGTATGTTAACCATGGTATAATGTATCTACCAAGCTCATAGTGTTAATAATATTAATCTTGTGTTGACTGAGTCATCCAGTGTCAACTAAGTGATTTAGCAACTATCGAGTTTCTTAGTGTTCACTGAGTCACACAATGTTAACTGAGTTCGAGGTACTTGGAGGTGATTAATATGGACCAAGTTTCAAGTTCAACTGAGTGCCAAAGATTGTTGAGTGTTGATAGTATTTTCCATGTATCAAAACATCACCAAGTATGTCTTTAGGACCTAAGTTATCCAACTATTGGGCTGACTTTATGAATGATGATGCAATTGGTATTATAGCTAACTCTAGTAAGTTGTGATTTGGATTGGTATATATGTAATGCATTGTATCATATCCAGATAATTATGTCAAGAAATGTATGATGAGGAGGAGTGAAATTTGAAGAAGGCTACAAGTAGTATAAGGGACATCATATATTTATCTATCATAGTCAAGTGATCATTGTAATTCAAGGAATCTCATTTAGCCAGTCAAAGTTATAGATCAGAGATCAGCCACCGGTTCATCCTAATAGGTGCATTAGTCAGATCCTTTAACAAGGTAGAATTAATCGTGTTTTTCTAAATCTCTTAACTGAGTGCATACTTCATTTTATGTTTGTAAATCCTTTAATAAGGTGGACCTCATAATCCTTATTGCTCCTGATAGGGAAAATGGCCAGAAGTGGTCAATTGTAAGCCTTAACAAGTTAAATTTTTACCATAGTACTAAAGCTTGTGGGTATCATCCCCACCCCAATTTTACTTTCTATTTGGAAGGTTTATGGGTCACCATATCTTGTGTCAAAGTGTTATGAATGTTTCATTTCTTTAATTCTTTCATGCAAGAAATTAGATCAAAATAATATATGAAGGATTAATTGATGAAGTAAGATAAATTTTTATTAGTTCCTGATTCACCTCTCCCCTCTTAGTAACCTAGCCTACCTTATATTTCCAAAAAATTGTATCATACTTCTTTTGGTTCTCACATCAAAAGCTTAACAACTTGAAAAAAGATCAGAGGTAATGAAGGTATACAAGCTACATAAGGCTATCAATAATGAAAAGTTGGATCTAGAATTGGGCATTGGACAACTTAAGAAAGTAAAATAGGAACTCTCTCAATCATTGAAAAGAATGAAAGATCTTGCAATACAAATGAATGACAATCTCTACACTAATGAAAGAATTGAAGGCATATGTGTAGAAAGAAATTTAGATGAAGCTAGTGAAGCAATCATAGACCTATTAGAAAAGAATTCTAATCTTCAAGAAGAAGTCAAAAAGTTGAAAACAGAGCATGAAATTCAATCAGTCAGATTATGTGAAGTCATGGAAGAAAAAAGTAGCGAAAGAAGTGATAGAAGAAAAGGACAATGAAATTCAACAACTATCCCTTCAACAAGAAGACTTTATTGATCAATTCACCAATGAAAATGAAGAGCTTATGAATCTAAGATCAGAAAATGAAAGACTACAAAATGATCTCAGCATTGAAAAGAAAACCTATGAAAGAATGATGAAATCTCAAGAAAGCATGAATCAATTGAATGAACAAAGTTAGTATAGAAGGTGAATCATCTTAGGAAGGCGCTCAAAAGAACAAGAGGCTTACTTGCAATCTTTGTATGATTAAAATGTAAAACTTTATCTATTTTTGAATTCAAGTGCTTCTAATTAATAATTATTTCTTGCTTTTTAAGGCCAATTTCATGCGCTATTTCTTGAAAATCTTTCTACAATAGAAGCTCTCTCTAACAAAAAGTATCAAATTTTTTAATTTATTATAAAATAGAAATAAACTTTTGAAAGACTTTCACTATTATTTTTTCGTTTGTACAATGCCATGTGCACCTTTGTAATTGGTAGCACACATGTAATATCTTGATGATTCAATAGTGTACTAGGTTCTAAGTGACTTAGACATTGAAAATAGGCTTGTATGTAGCTAGCTTGTATCTCATTGCCATCGTGTAGTGTCAACCCTTAGTTTACTTTTAGTTATTATTGTCAAAATCTTTTAGGCCTATTTATGTTTATGCTTGATGATTAGTAGTAGTGTTTCCAGATTATTGGATATTGTTTTCATACTCAGTTGATTATATGATGAGACTACTTGGTACTAATTACTTCATGTATGCATGATTATATCCTTGATGATGATTATTTACAATGATTTCAGTTATTTGATGATGTTAGTTAGATGGATTATTTATACGTGTTTTCTTATAGATACTTACCCCATACTGTATGTGTATGGTGTGCATGTATGTTTTCGTTATGTATGACATTTCTGATGTGGTTAAAGAAGGGAGTTGTAGTCACCTACTAGTTGAGATCTATACGATGCACCACTTCCTACCATTACCTATTTAGTTTAGAATATATGTGTTTGTACATGTGTATCAACATCTATAAATTGTTAGGATGAGTGTACCCTATCACAATATCTCAATGGTAAGAGAGGGGAGATAAATTCTTAAGTCCAAATCCTAACCTTTAAAACCAATTATCCTAGAAAATTAAGACAAGTATCTAAGATGATTATCCTTTCAAATTTTTCATAGGATGTAAATTCATGATTATAACCCTTGAGTTTGATTTTGTGTCTTATATTTTATGATGGGTTTTCATACTTCATCTTGTAGGTCTTTGGTGATTTTTCTATTAATTAAGTCAAATTAAAAGGATAATTAATGATTTAAGTTAATGGAAATTTAATAAGATAATTTCAATATTTAATTAATTAGTGAAATTAATTAAATAAAAAGAATTAAATTTAAAGAGAAAATTATAGTCTAATTTGAGAGAGTAATAATATTTATTTAGTTTAATAATAATATATTTAGGAGATCATTTTTAAATAAATGCTAAATATTATTATTACTTAAATTAATAAATATTTTATCAAAAAAATGCTTTGAAAATTAAATAAAGAGTGAATGAGAAATTAATTTATTAAAGATATTTAAAATTGCATAAAGTGTGCATGAATATTCAAAAAAGTAAATAAAGAGTTAAAAGATTGTGGTCAACAAGTTCCCTCATGTGATCGCACAAATAGTGCCCCGAATTTAGGAGAGAACTCCATATCAGAGATTGAGAGTTCTTTTCGCATGGATCAAGGAATTTTGGAGAAGGGATTTTTCAAAGAGGAGGTTCTGAGAGAAAAGAAAATTCTCTCACAATCTTCAGGTGGTTGCAAATTAGCATCAAAACCAAGTAGAGCCTCATGTTTTATTCACCCAATGAATTATGTTTCTTCGAATTTCTTGTCTTCAACATGATTGTTGAATTATTTTTCCAAATTTCATTTGTGATGAACCTTTCAATCTTTCATTTGAATTTACTAGTATTCATATCAATTTCTTTTGTATATGTGAGGATTGAAAATTAGAAAACCCTCATTATGTAGATTAAAAGTTGTTAATTTAATTAGGAAGGGTTTTGAAAAGAAATAAAAATTTCAAATTGAAAATTTGACTGGTTGGTTTGGGTTTCCTTATTAGACTAAGTTCGCAATGTTTATTAAAAAAAAAGATTGGACGGGAGGGGCTGCTTTGAAAATGATATATATATATATATATATATATATATATATATAAGTTTTTTTTTTTTTTTTTTTAAATATTTGAGAGGCGGGGCCACCAAACCACCACCTCCCATTTATTTTTCCCCCCTATGGCCCTTGTTAGACATCTACATGCGTAGATGTATTGCTACATGTTGCAACAATAATTATTACTGCTACCTATGACAGTAGTCTGTCTATGATCATAGGCCCACTATAGCTGGTGCCTTTAATGGCTGCACAATAGCAACCTATGAAGGCCGATTGGTGGCCCTAAAACACATTAACATATGCAATTATTATTATTATTTTAAATGTTTATAATTTTTATTCAATTAAATTAAAATTAAAATTATTATTTATTAATAATTTTATTAATAGTCATTATTATTATTTATTTATTTAATAAATTATTAATGAATATTAATATAGTTTGTTAATTATTAATTAATTAAATTAAATTTAGTTTAATTAAGTTTAATTAATAATGAATATTATCTAATAAAGTTTTAAATTTATTTTATTATTATTAACGATTTTATTTTTAATAAAATTATATAATTATTTTATTAGATAATCAACAATTATTAGTTTAATAATTTAATAAATAATTATCTTTAAATTATTTTAATATTTAATTGTAATCCTTGAAATTTCATAAGATAAGGTTAACTATGCAAATTGTTCTAAAATGAGAATGGGTTAAGGGTTAAGGGTAAACTGTCAATCGTATATACTCGAAAACTTACATTGAAGTTTTTTTTAAACCTTACTATTAACACAAACTATGTGTTTTCAAAATCAAACCAAACTATGAAACTACACTATTATCTATATGTTGTCTTATGTTTTGGGTTTGGGTTGGCTGGAGTTTTGACCAGTCCTAGGACATTTACCATAGATTTGGGAGTTTTGTTTCTATGATATTATGATGATTGGATCTTGATGTTTTTAAACTCAACCATGGTAATGTGTCTGGTATGCTTTATAATGAGTTTGGATCTATTGTTTGTTATTTGTTTCAGTGTTCCTGTGTGAAACTGAGATGAATGGTATGACCTATTTGACTTAACCTTTGAGTCTTCAATCAATTATTTTTGGGATGCTTTCTAGTTGCTTGTAAAGGACTAAGGTGTTATTGTGAATTGTCTTTTGATGTTTTCGAGTCACTGGTATAGGACTGAGGTGAAAACTATGATTCTTTGATTTGTACTTTTATGAACTTAGGGTAGGTTATCTATATGTAATGTCAGGAAGTGGCTTGCAATGGAGGCCAAGGCCCAAAGTGGATGCCAGGGTAACCCATTGTAGGTTTTTTTTTAAAGTGAAAGCATTACACTAAATAAGAGTAAAATGAACCTAATAAGAGTCTTTATTTTTCCTTGCCCATGCCTCGAGTGCTAGTACAAACTAGGATGGGAGTCTAGAGGATGCTTGGTTGCAACCATGAATCGTTAGTATGCCTTGTCAGTACAGAAAGATACTAGTGCCTCATAGAGTCACTAGGGGGCCAGGTCAAGTTAGACTACCACTGTAACTCTAGCATTGATTCATACAATGAGACTTGCCAGCTTGCATAGTAGATTCCCTACGTGTCTTTATTTTCCTCTGGATTTAGATGTCAATCTATATTGGAATGTTTGAGTTAGATTACTTTTAGGGTTTTCCTTGACCTAGCTATTACTTTTCATTTTGGGATTGATAACTTGTTTGGGACTTGAGACTATCTCCTCAGAGTGGTGGGAGTGGACCTTTTTGGGTTACCACAAGGTTGGGTGGTAGTGATTTTTACTTTTACCATTGAGATCCATCCATTGATGCCATGGCTGGAGTTGCTTGTTCTGCATTTCCTTTCATTCTATCTTTGTGTATTAAGATGGATGGTTATGTCTATTTGATGGATGATTTCACTTATTTTATTGTATCTTGTTTCATGAATCTAAAAGGGATGATGTAATACATTTTATAACTATATATTCTTTCAGCCTTAAATACCCTGTGACATGTACAGTAGATGATTGTGCCTTCTAAATTTATTGCCAAGTGGCATTTGAAACAAATGTATATTATTTAAATGGACTAGACTTGTAGTTATTCGTTTATGTGGATATGTTATTTATTGGACTTAGTATATTTAAATTTAAATGTGACTCAATGCCTTGGGATCCTTAAGGAATGTAATTTGTTATGTTTGCTTATGTACGATTGTATGTAATTTCTTCCACTACTTTATGATTGTTGTACAGGTTTTTCTTTTAAAAATATGTTTGGAAAACTTATGAAAACTTTAGGTTAGTTCTTTTGGATCTCTTGGCAAGGTGTTACACATTGCTTGTGTGTTTTAGGCAATTTAAATTGTGTGATATAAATGAATAGTTGCAAATAACAAGAGGTGATTTTTGTAGCATAAGACAAGTTTATTGTGCACTAATGTCTCTCTTAGCGACAAGCTAGGCCATGAACTTTTGGTATGATTTGAATAGTTAGAATTATTAAGAATGTTATTTTTATTCTAAACTTAAGTATGTAATTTTTACAATTAAAATAGAAGAAAAACCCTAACAATTGTGAAAGTTTATTGTTTGAATCTATTTAGTAATCTAATTGTATTAAAAATGTAAAACTTCATTCATATGAAACAATGCCAAATGTTATTAAATTATTAAAAATATTAAATTTCTAATATCTGAAATTATTTCACCCCTATTAGTCTTACTTAATTTTATTACATAACTGGTTTTAACATTATTGGGATGATAATTATTTTATTGGTTTAAAGAACTTATGTTTTAGGTGTTTGTTCTATATCTGCTATACTAAGATTTTGTATTGTTTAGATTTTGAGGTTCTCTTTATTTGGGACAATCATTACTATGTTTATGTTTAATTACTATAAGACTTGTTAGTTTTTGAAAGTTTAGTATGGTTTTCTAATAAAATTTACTTAAAGGTTTCGGCTCCTTTGTTGGATTATGCTACTCTAGCACACTACTTGGATGTAATAGATTAGTGCATTGTTATAAGAATATGTTGTTATTTGGGTTCAAGAACCTAAGGCCCTTACTTTCATTTTCAAAAATATTATAGAAAAAAATAGAATGAATTGATAGATATATGTACTAATTAAATTAATTTTATCTAAATGTTTTTGAAGTAGTTGATAGCACCCAAAAAGATAGAGGGTTGGCCCTGGAGTACAAAAAGGCTAAGAATTCAATTCGAGGTTACCTCCTAGTTATGTAACCTATACCAACTTTAAACATCAATAACCATAATATGTTTGGAGCTGAATTGTCATTAGAAATAGTCCTTAAACTCCTATACATAAGAATCTGAATAATAAACCAACAACATTTAAAGACATCAATGCTATGGGTCCAATTAATCGACATAGTCCAATTATCTGAATATTAATTAATTGTATTATACAAAATTATTGAATTTTATCTATTATACTTTTTAAACTAAACATTTATATCTAAACACAAATTTATTTGAAATAACAATACTAATTTTGAACTAAATAAATGAAACACCAAATCCGTAGAGAAATTAATTGACCTAAATAACTAGAAATAAGTAAAAAATCTAGATACAATGATGAGTATATTTATTTATAAAATTTTGAGACATGTTAAGAGTTATTTTTATTTATTGGAGGACTGTAGTTGATTTAAGTGAATATTTTAATATAGATAAATCATTTATATTGTTTTGAGATTATTCATAGAGTTGGCAATCAGGATAAAAGTTCGAAAGAGAGTTAAAATTTTATTTCAAAAGAATATAAATAGGAAAATAAAACAACAAGAAAATTCCACAATAAACTTAAAGAGCATTGTTACTCACTATAAACTAAATTATCATCATTATGGATAGTTGAGATCTAAAATTTTATTATTATTATTATAAAAATTTAGAAAGCCACAATTATTAAATTTATTTTACAAATAACTAACTTATATTGTTTAGAATAATGAATTTGGATTTTTATTCAATTTAAAGTAAAAAGAATTTGAGTTTGAGATGTTTCAGGATTCTTGAGAAATGTAAGAGAAATGCTCTCTAGTTGAAGAGGGGAGAGTTTTGAAAGATCAATTAAAAAATTAATCCAAACATTTAAATTATGAAATATTTGGGAAAAGATAAGTGTACAATAAGGAAAAAAATGTATATCTACAATTTAATCCTTTTTAAACATAACTAAAATAATTAAAATATTTCATATAGTGAATTTATTTTTTAAATTACAAAAATAAAAAATAATTTGGAAATTAGTTTTACAATAGTAAATTTGAATTTTGAACTTTAGTAAAAAATTATGAATTTGTAGAAGACATTATAATTTTTTTTAAAATCCTTTCTAAATTTATTTTGAAACAAAAATATAAATTTATAAATATTTTAAAAATATATATATATTCCAAGTATGCACAATACTTATTTATAATTATTCTATGATTATATTACGTAGGAACAACATAACCACTGCTAACTCCTCTAGATAGTACAACATGAATCAACATGTTATTTGATAGACATAGGGATAGTGGGGATTATAAAAATTAGCATAAGGGATAGGATTAAATGGGATGAAAATTCTAGTGCAATTTTTCATATGATGAAATAATGTGTGGAGTGATAATAGGAAGGAAACTAGCTAAAGACTTGCACCTTCATCCCTCTAATCAAGAAAACCATCAAATAACTTTTGCACCAGAGTACACATGCAATTTCCAATACTAAGGATAAAACCATATTTCAACCACAATAGTTCACTTCTAGATAATTGGTGGTTTCAACCAGGAGATAGTTTTTTTTAATCCATACTTGGGAAAACTCTAAAGAAAAGCCTATTGACTAATTATCTAGTCTTACCAAAAGTTTTTTGTATATATTATAATTAACTAATCCACATGTAAATTAAAAATAAATAAATACAAATGCTAATAAAAATAGACCAATACTTCAATACTTGAGAACTTATAAATATTATAGTAAAAATATTATATTCTTACTTAATAAAATAAGACACTCACTTAGATAAATATTGATATCTTATACAACTAGTGGGGTAGCAAAGTATGTGTATTAGAATATTTCATATTAATAATCCATCTTATCACAAATACATAAGGTAAATGTTAATAAATGCCATGTATTTTTCCATGAAATTTGTGAGATTGTCAAAAAAATTTAGTGTCCAACTATGACTCCCTTCCTGTGGGATATATATTATATTTTATATAATAATATGTTATTTTTATAATGATGAATAAATTTATTGTGTTGAAGTATTTTTCCTTTTGTGTTAGATATAAAAATTATATATAACTTGACACTATGATTATTAATAATTATTTATTCCATTTAAATTTCATATATGTTATATTTCATATAGGTGAACGATATTATACTAATAACAAATGGTAGATTACCAATGAAGTGATGGGTGTGAGAGTGAAAGGTTGTTAAATGAAAAAAGCATGGGATTGGAAGTTGCTAGGGCTTCTAGCATAGGTGAATCCATTGATGGAAGAAGAGAATACAAGGATGTGTATCCAGATGGTTGGTGGTTTTTCTGATTTGATTGGATTCCTACAGATCTGTATAAAAGGTAGGATGTTTTGATTTTCAGCCGGTGAACGACATGGAGAAGAGGGATGATGGTGATGGGATGATCTGTGTTATGCCTTCCTATGACTTCCTATTTACATTGAGTGTATGTTTGATAAGACGGTAATCTTTAGATGGGTAGAGTATTCCCAATAATGGGAAATCCTAAGATAGTTGCAAGGTTTTGTCAAACGCAAATGTTTTCTTTTGTGGGTCATTGATAGTTGCTTGGTCCATGGTCTCTTGGAGGAGATCTCACTTTAGTGTTGTGGTCTTTCCATTTTAGTGTTAGGAGTTTTGAGTGATCATTTGGCATAATGCTAATGACATAAAAATCACAAATCTCTCTCTTGAATTTAAGTTGATCAATGACCAACTCCAATGTTTTGGATGGTTGTTCTTCAACTTGGTGGGTAGCTTAATCTTAGATAAATGTGAATGTTCACAAGGAGGCCTCTAGATAGTATTTCTCAATTATGTAAAAATTTTCAAAGAAATGTAACCACAAAACTAACGTATTTTCTATTTTTCCATTTTATGATGAATTCACTTTATAGTCAATATAACTATATGGATTCATATTTAAACCACATATTTGAAAAATAAAAAACAATGATAGAGTAATGAGAGATTAAAGAAAATTACTAAAATGGAAATTCCTAATGGACACAAGACAAATTGAAAACATGTCTAAAAATTAAATTGTCAAAAGGACCTATTAGAAAACCAACAAAATTTGGAGCAACACCTCCTCAACTTGGTGTAGTGGTCTTCAATAAACGTGTGGATGAGTCCAATCAGAATCCTTCAAGGAAACTTTATACCTTCCAAGGGTCTCCAAGACTCCCATCTCCCACACTTCAACTTTCCAAAAACTTCTAAGACAACATCCACAATGTTTTCACAAACTCCACAAAGTGACTCTAAAGGCCAACTTTGAATCCTAGGGCTCAAACTTGGAAATGATCACAACCCAACTCCTAGACTCCAACCAAGACTTGGAACACCTCATGGGATATTTAAGGGTCAAGTTTCCCTATAGTTTGGGCTCCCCAAATTCCACAACTATCAAATGTACTAAGAGGCCTAATTTCTCCTAGTACTACTTTTATGGGTTTTAGGGTGAACAATTTGGAATATTCCAAAATAACTTGACAAAAAAATACTATTTCAAATACCCTTTTGGCCTTCTATCTATCCCCCAAATTTCAATTCCCTAACCTAGTCTAAAACCCTTGAACTGACAGAGGCTTCTCAAGCCTAACTAGCCAAAAGTGGCTTGGAACACCAGGAAAATAGAAAGAATGGGTTCCTAGGCTTAGAAACTGATGTGAAAGGTCTTCCTCCAACTTATCCCAACATGAAAGAGCCTTATACCAATTTCTAGACTTTCATCTATTCATTCACCCTATAAACCCTCACCAAATTGGTTGAATACATGCAAGTATTCAATCTAGGGCTCACTCATAGGACCTTCAGATATTCTACTACAAATGTGCAACCTAGGACTATTAGTATATTTACTAACCTTGTAAATTCTATAAGTTCATTGAATTCAAACAATGGAGTTAGAAGTTAGGACCAAAAAGCCATGAAAACCCTCAATTTTAGGGTTTACTGACCAACTTTAGTAAAATAGAGATATCTCCCTCAAAACTTAACAAAAACGAATGAAAAAAAATGCAATGGAATCAAGATTCACAACTCTATCAAATTATGCCATTTGATCTAGTCAGTCAATCAATACAATTCCATAAATGTAGAATAAATTCTTAGAAAATTTGCTTGTTTCTCTTTAAAATTGATTTGTCTATACAATACTTCACACCTCTCATTCTCTCAAGAGTATGGATACATAAATACATCATCCCCAATGGTTAATATTGATATTTGAAAGGTTTGGACCATTGGGTGAAATGTTGCACTTTTTGACAAAAAGTTGTCAACAATAAAAATTGCAAATCTACAACTTTCACAACTTTTTCTTAAGACTTTGTTATTTGATCTTTTTATTGCCTCAAAATATTATTAAGGTAAAATGATATGAAAAAAAACATTCAAAAATCCTACTTATTTAAAATGTGCAATTATAAGACCCTTTTGGACTAAGTGAACTTAGGTTTATAAGTACACCTGAAGTTTCTTGACCAAACATAAGGTTATTTTCTTATTACATAAAAATAAAAAATATTTAAACATCCTTTGATGTAGATAATTACATGTTTTCTCTAAGCTCACCATATTCCTTGATACACCTTGTGCTTAGCTCCATCACCTTGGTGCCTTGCACTATACTCCTCTGGCCAAAAAGAACATTCAAGTCCCTTGAGTGAGAGTGTCTACAAATTTTACACCAGTTTCCTCAATATATATCATAGACATCCAAGTTTCTTCCTCCAATGGTTTATCCTTCCATTTGAACAAATATTCATAATAGGTATGCTTTCTAGTCTTTGCATCGATCCTTATTTTAAAAATGCATTCAATACTCGGAGGGCTTTGTATTGGTAGGTCATGAAGAACATCCTTAGAACTTGCATCATTAGTGTCAGTAGGACTAGAATTCTTATATGCATAAATATCAGATACATTAAATATTGGTGAGAGGCTGATATCAAGAGGTAAGTCAATCTTGTATGCATTAGGACCACATTGTTTGAGAATTTTAAATGGTACTATTTTTTCATGTGCAATTTGGTATACTTCCCTTTAGGATGTCTTTCCTTCTTAAGGTGGACCATGACCATGTCTCGAACCTTAAAATGTATTTCTTTCCTCTTCATGCTTACTACATGCTTCTATTTCTAAGAACTCTGCTACAATCTCTCTCTGACCTATTGGCGAATGTCTTTCGTCACTTTAGCAAAATCATCTCCTAAAGCACTACTCTGATCAATGCTCTCTATAAATCTAAGTTCAAAAACACCCTTTGGATAAGAAACATAGATTATTTGGAATGGATTGAGGAATGTATTTATATTAACAGAGTAATTATAGGAGAACTCAACTTGAGGAAAGATAGTATTCCACACTATACCATACTCCTTTGTCAAGCACCTAATAAGGTTAGCTAGGGATCTATTTATGATGTCAATTTTCCCATCAGACTTTGGGTGATAGATAGATGACATAGCATGTTTGGTTCCAAATCTTTTCCATAGGCTAAGACAAAAAATCCCTACAAATTTAGGATCCCTATCTGAAACAATGGTTAGAGTTAGGTCATGAAGTCTCACTATTTATTTGAAGAATCAGCTTGTAATGATGGAAGCATCATGTGTTTTATTACAAGGAAAAAAGTGTGCCATCT
This sequence comes from Cupressus sempervirens, assembly GCA_028749045.1. Lineage (NCBI taxonomy): Eukaryota > Viridiplantae > Streptophyta > Pinopsida > Cupressales > Cupressaceae > Cupressus > Cupressus sempervirens. The sequence continues at coordinate 226,782,527 of CM053791.1, forward strand.
AGGAGAATCTATCTACTAAAAGATATATACCAAGTCATAACCTAATTTTGTTCTAGGAAGGCCTAAGACAAAGTACATGGTGACTAAATCCCAAGGCTTTGTAGGTATTGGCAATGGTTTATATAACCATTGATTTGAACTTATTCCTTTATCCCTTTGACGTATTAGGAAAGTCTCCATAAGTTTTCTAATGTCAGTGTACATTCTAAGACAAAATTAGAATCTCCTTACTAATTCCAAAGTCTTATCACAGCCAAAATGACTAGATAGACTCACACAATGTTTCTCTTTCATTATGTCTTCCCTCATTAAGCACTAAGGTATGCATAATATACTACATTTAAAAAAAAGCCCTTCTTGGATGTGGTACTCTACAAAATTAGTGTGGTACTTATCCCCTAACTCCAAACAAACCTGGTATGCTTCCCTAAAATCTACATCATTGATGTACATATCTTTCAGAGAAGGTATACCAACCCTTTCTAATTATACTTCTTGAATGTCTAAGTTTCTTTTAAGCAAAGCATCAAGAACTTTGTTAGCCACCCCTTTCTTGTGTTTGATTGAAAAGGTGTATTATTGTAGGTATTCCATCCACTGATGTGCCTATGGTTCAACTTCTTCTATCTATTCAAAAAGCACAATGCTTGATTGTTAGTGTAAATAATAAATTCCTTAGCTAGTAAATAATTCCTCCATTTCCTAAGGGATTGAACCATTGCATACATCTCTAGATCATAGGTGGAGTATTTTTGTTCTAATTGATTTAGCTTTTTACTAAAAAAGTTCACATGCCTTCGTGTTTGGCTTAAAACACTACCAATTGCCCTCTTGCTAGCATCACATTCTATGGTGAAGATCTTGTTAAAATTAGGGAAAACAAGTATTGGTTGTTGTGCTACCCTTGTCTCCAAATATTCAAATTACTAGTGTGTATCCCTAGTCCATTCGAACTAGCATTTTCTTTCCCCCTTGACAATATCAATCATAGGTGCACTTATCCCACTAAATTTTTTAATAAATTTTCCATAGAAGCTAGCAAGGCCATGGAAGCATTTTACCTCACTAGCTGATCTTGGAGTACGTCAATTTAGTATGGCTTCTACTTTTGAGGGATCCATATTTAGGTTTCCCTCGGAGATGACAAACCCAAGAAATATAAGCTCCTCCAACAAGAACACACACTTGTCCAAATTGATCTTTAATTGCTCCTCATGTAGCCTCTTCATTACAATATCAGGATGCATTATATTTTTCCTTTATCATTAATAAAAATTAAGATATTATCTAAGTAAACAACAATAAAAAGATTTATGAAGGGTTTGAGGACTTCATTCATTAACCTCATAAAGGTTCTTAGAGCATTAGAAAAGCCAAGGGGCATTACAACCCATTCAAACAATCCTTCATTGGTCTTGAAGGTAGTTTTCCATTCATCCCCCCTCTGATCCTTATCTGGTGGTAGCCACTTTTCAAGTCAATTTTGGAAAAAATTCTTTGCACTCCCTAGGCAATCCATAAGATCTTCCCTTCTAGGCATTGGGAACCTATATCTAAAAGTTATCCTATTAATTTCTTTGGAGTTAGTGCATAATATCCATGTGCCTTCCCTCTTGGGAGAAATTAATCGTGGAAAAACACAAGGAATGATTCTTTTTCTTATAAAACCCTTCTCTAGAAGACCTTGTATCTACCTATTCACTTTTTCATTTTACTCTAGTGTCAATTTATAGGCATCCTTATTAGGAAAAGTGGATCTAGAAATTAGGTCAATACAGTGACTAATCTCCCTCATAGGTGGTAAGGTGTTTGTCTTTTCATTAGAAATTATCCCTTTGTATTGGTCTAATAGGTCTACAACTTCCTTTGGACATACTCTCCTTACTAGTTCTATTTTGGCTTAACTATTATGGAAAAGCATGAAACATTCTCCTCCTTTAGTGCTTTCAATACTTCTTTTTCCCCAACTAGGGTCACTATTACTTAAGGTTTTTCCCCCTTCACCCTCAAGCAATGGTGTCATAGTATAATTTACCCCATCTTTGATTAAAGTGTGCACATTATTCTTCCCCTCATGTTGGGCATCAATATCATACTGCCATGGTCTTCCTAAAAGGAGATGGCATGCATCCATGTTAGTCACTTCACACAAGACCTTGTCTTTCTACTCTCCTATATGAAATTCTACCCAAAATTTCTTATTGACTATGGCTTGTTGGTCCTTATTTAAGAAAGAAACCTTGTAAGGTTTCTGGTGTGGAAATTTGTCCAAACCAAGTTTATTAGTCCTTTATATTGATGCTAAGTTCTTTGTTGAACCGGAATCAATAATCAATTTATAAACCTTTCCATTTACCTTGCACCATGTCCTGAATAAGGTTTTCCTTTAGGGAGGCTCCTTCTACATTGGCATCTTAAAGAGTATTATATTGAACATGATGCATTCTCCTTGCTCTAGCTCAAGAGATCTAGAGACACTTGAACAATAAAAGGCTACACTTTGACATTCCTCCTCTTGGGAAAGTTGTACTCTACTGTCATTGCGTTGATGTCTTGTGCTTGCTCCATTATTACTTGGACATCCAAAGGACTAGTGTCCCACTTTCTTGTAGGAAAAGCATGTTCCAATGAACACATTCTTGCCTCTTCCATTTGATCACCCCCTACTGTTTCCTCTGCCTCCTCTAAAGTTTCCTCTAGAGCTTGTGTCTTTATCATTCTCCTAATTGTTTAACTCTCCCTAAGATCTTGGTGTTAAATCCCTTCCTTGAATCCTTCCCCTACCTCTGAAATTAGTTCCTCTTCCTTTATCCTAATCATTCTTCCTCTTGATCTTATCTTAAATCTTAAGAGCACATTGATAGAATTTGTGTAGTAATTCTAATGATGCTAGAGTCATTTCATCTTGTATTTTTTACTTAAGGCCATTAATATAGCTAGCAAGGTTTTGCTTCTCATTCTCATATACCATAGCTCTAGGAGTCAACATACGGAACTCTTGGGTGTAGGTGCTCATATCCATGTCCCTCTATTTATGGTTCTACAATTTCTTATGGATAATTACCTCATAGTCATTAGGAACAAATTTTTTCATTATCTCTGCCATCATCCTCTTCCATGTGGATATGGGTTGCTTCTCTTCTTCCATCCTTTCATTCTAAAGAAAGTTCCACTAGCTCAATGTCAATCCTTTCATTTTAGAATTTTTTGTCTTGACCCTCAGACTTGCAGGGATCTCCTCATATTAAAATTAGTTCTCAAGGGCTTCAAGCCACTCTGTGAATACTTCTAGCTCCATCTTCCCATCAAACATGGAAAAATTTCCTTTATAATTCTTGACTTACCTCTACAAGGCTACCACAATCATTCTTTGAACTTTAGACACATGAGACAAGTCATCCTCCTCCTCTTCTTATCCTTCAGATCCTCCTTCGTCTCCTTTGTGCACTTGCCCATTCAATATTTCAATCGGTCCTCTCATGGTTCTATTTTGTTCTCTCATTGCTATACTCTTAGCCATATGCTCTTTGAAAATCTTTCCCAATTCTATATTGGTGATCCTCAAGGGAAGATGCTCCTCTACTATTTCCACTAGAGCTTAGTGGTTCTAATACAACTTGGTATAGAGGTATTCAACAAAAGTGTGAATGAGTCCAATCACAATCCTTCAAGGAAACTTTATACCTTTCAAGGGTCTTTAAGACTCCCTTCTCTAACACTTAAATTTTCCACAAGCTTCTAAGACAACTTCCACAAGCTTTTCACAAACTCCAAAAAGTGACTCTAAAGGCCAACTTTGAATCCTAGGGCTCAAACTTGGAAATGGTCAGTACCCAACTCCCAAACTCCAGCCAAGACATGGTACACTTCAAGGGATACACAAGGGTCAAGTTTATAGTATATTTTGGGCTCCCCAACTTCAACAACTATCAAATGCACTAAGAGGCCTAACTACTTTAAGTAATACTTTTATGGGCATTAGGTTACAACATTGAAATTTCCAAAAGAACTTGGCAAAAAAATTATAGTTTCAAATACCCTTTTGGGCCTTCAATCTATCACCCAACTCTAAATTCCCTAACCTATTCCAACACCCCTGAACTCACACAGGCTTCTTAGGCCTAATTGGCCAAAATAGGCTTGAAGCACCTGGCAAATAGAAAGAATGGGTTCCTAGGCTTAGAAAATGATGCATAAGGTCTTCTTCCAATTTATCCTAGGATGAAAGAACCTTCTATCAATTTCTAGACTTCCATCTCTTCCTTGACCATACAAGCCCTTACCAAATTGGTTGAATGCATGTGAATATTCAACCTAGGGCTTCCTTATAGGACCTTCAAATCTTATACAACTTGGGAATCTATTATTACATGTCCTAACCTTGTAAAATCTAGGATGTCATTGAATTCCAACCATGGAGTTACATGTTAGGACCAAAAAGCCATGAAAACCCTCAATTTTAGGGTTTGCTAACCAACTTCACTAAAACAAAGATATCTCCCTCAAAACTTAACAAAAATGAATGAAAAAAATGAAATGGAATTAGGAATCACAACTCTATCAAATTATTCCATTTGATCCAGTGAGTCAATTCATACACAAAATAAATGCTTAGAAAATCTGCTTGTTTCCCCTTAAAATCGATTTGTCTGTATAGTACTTCACACCTCTCATTGTTTCTAGAGTGTGGATGCATAACTTAATTATCCCCAATGGTTACAACTAATATTTTAAAGGTTGAGACCATTGGGTGAAAAGAGTTCAGCAACAAAAATTGCAAATGACCAACTTTTACAACTTTTCTCTAATGTTATCTAATCTTTTTCCTTCCTACAACCCTTATTAAGGTAAAATGATATGAATAACTTATTCAAAATATGCAATTCTGATGCCCTTTTGGACTAAGTGAACATAGGTTTATAAGTACACCTGAAGTTCCTTTACCAAACATAGTGTTATTTTCTTATTACATAAAAATGAAAATAAAACATCCTTTGATGTGGATCACTACATGCTTTCTCTAAGGTCACCATATGCCTTGATCCACCTTGTTCTTAGTTCTATCAAATGGTGCACTATACCACAACTTGACTAATGTAGTCATTGATGGGAATGTAAATTTTAATGTTTTTGTCATGATTCATCAAATTTTGTAGCTATGAAAAGTATGCATCCATAAGAAAAAATTGTATGCAAGAACAATAGTGATCCTTTCTCCAATTTGTCATAGTAACATAATTTATTAACATAAGGCAAACACTAGAGTGAAAAGATCACACAATTATCATAACACAATAAAACCATTGGCCCCATCACTATTCATGAATGTAAATTAATAAAAAATAAAAAACTTTGACAAGATTTACTACACTCAGAATGAGAGCAAAAATACCATTTATTATTGCATCAAAATATCATTGTGGAGTATATATTACATCCACACACACACACACACACACACACACACACACACACACATGAGAAACCCTCTCCTTGTTTTGTGTTAGGAGTGAGAGTTCTTCTAATGATAGTAGTGTGCTAAAAACTAATAAAATGAATATAATTATAAACAAACAAACTCTCAAAATGATGTTGAGTAGGTTCCCAATGTTTTTATATCAATTAATGTATGCATAACCCTTTACATGACTAAAAGTAACATAATTTGTTAACATAAGGCAAACACTAGAGTGAAAAGATCGCACAATTATCATAACACAATAAAACCATTGGCCCCATCACTATTCATGAATGTAAATTACTAAAAAATAACACACTTTGACAAGATTTACTACACTCAAAATGAGAGAAAAAATACCATTTATTATTGCATCAAAATATCATTGTGGAATATATATATATATATATATATATATATATACATATATATATATATACATATATATATATGTATATATATATATGTATATATATATATATGTATATACATATGTATATATATGTGTGTATATATATATATATATATATATATACATATATATATATATATACATATATATATACATACATATATATACATATATATATACATACATATATATATATATGTATATATATATATATATATATATATGTATATATATATATATATATATATATATATATATATATTCCACAAGAAACCCTCTCCTTGTTTTGTGTTAGGAGTGAGAGATCTTCTAATGATAGTAGTGTGCTAAAAACTAATAAAATAAATATAATTATAAAAAAAAAACTCTCAAAATGATGTTGAGTAGGTTCTTGATGTTTTTATATCAATTAATGTATGCATGACCCTTTACATGACTAAAAACAATTAAAGAAGAAGAAGATAAGAAGAGAGAATTCATGAGATGATCTAGGAGTCATTAGAGATTCAAAAAATGCAAGCTTGTCCTTCTCTAGGTGTTTTTAGGAGTTAAAGTCTTATCAAAATGCACTTTCAGTGTATGAAATGCTCAAAAATAAAAGCTGGTACTAGTTAAATATGTTTGGAAATAACAATGGGGAAGTAAACTCAAAGAGGGGGGAGGGGGTTAATCAATAGTTCAAAACTTTAACCATAGAACATTCACCACACTTCCATCTCATAATTTAGCATATAAATTGAAATAGCTAACTATACATTTGCATCCATATCAAGAAATAAATAACACATGACACAATAAATTTTTTACCCAAAAACCCTCCAATGAGAAGGTAAAACTGGGGTGGGGATGACAGCCAAAAATCTTCACTACTGTAGTTGTAAAGTATGACCTATTATGGCTATAATGAGTTTGACCATAAAATATAATCTACCCTATGAGGGGTCTTCCCTATTAAAGGCTTACAAAGAATGTTAGGTCTCACCTTGTTAAAGGATTTCAACACCTTGTTAAAAGTGTGTCTTCTTAGAGGACTTAAACTAATAATAAAGAAAGCACTTGGTTAAGAGATTTACAAAAAACTATTAAGACTACTTTGTTAGGAGATTTTCTCTACATCACCTATTAAAATGATTCAACACCATGATACTTCAGTTAGCATACTATTGCTAGATGTCAAATATTCTCTTTGCTGATAAATCCTTGATCCTTCTGATTAGATATGTTTCCTCTATCCTATCTCTAATTTCCTCTATTCTCTCTAACTAATGCTATAATTTAGAGGACTGTAATAATCTCCATAGCCACCATGAATGCTCTCTCTATGGTTAGCATTTTTCTCCTTTCACACACTATTCACATACAAACTCTTTAGGTTTTTCCTTCTTAAATGAATATTGATGGCGATGGATTAGGTAGCAATCAACAACTCTAGTTGATCCATATTGTCACTTATTTCATCACTTTTTCTTATTGGTTGCATGTCATGCATAGGCATTCCTAATATAACTCCATACTTGTCCTCTAGAATTGCAAAAAAAATTTTATGTTGGCCCAAAAATGATTTACATGGAAGTTTGTGCCATAACAAACAACTATGCCAAAAACTATTCACTCGACATCTAAAGGCTCTAATGCTTAGCCATCACTACATTCTCAATGTTGTAACTTGGCTTCTGAATGGCTCAACATATATTGTTTACTTAGCATTTGAATTAGTCAGGATGTATAGATATCTCGATACTTGAGTGAAATGACACTAGCTAAGTATATTGATCGATATGTAATGTCTAGTGGTTGATGCTTGACATGATTTAATTAGTCAACTCACTCTAATCTCTTGGCTTTCTTTGATCACTCATCTTGCACTGTTATATTGATATATTATGACTAAGTGTTTTGTCACTTTCTTGTCAAAACAAAAATGAGATCAACTAACTATCAATGCCACCACAATTGATCAAAATTTTCAATGCACCTCAGTGTTTGACACACCTTGTATGAAGCACACTTCTATGTTTGTGCACCTTTACACTAGCATACCTTTAGGGGTTAGGACCAAAACTTGCACAATTTTACTAATTATCAAAATTTTAATTTCTAACATTTGGGTTTCATGAACATTCAACCAAAATGATGTTTGGATGTGCTGCTTTGAAATTTTGAATAATGAAGGTGATCTATAGGATATCAGGAAAGTTTAAACATTCATTATTTATTCTCATCTCTCAATGATACTAGCTAACCCCTTGCCTAATTCCTACAAAATTATACAATTTAGAGTCTAACTTTGTGCTTGCTCCCTTACTCCTAAAAATATGTCTAACATTTTCTTTTAAGGATGCAGTCTCAAAAAAAGCTTGAAAATGTTGCCCCACTACTTTTATCGAACATAATCCAGTCATGGAGTCAAGTTAAAAGAATCTTCAAACTAGTTGCACTATAATACTTATTAGCTTCAAAATTTTGATCAAGGGCCCTATTCTTTACATCCTAAATAGCATCATATTGCTCGATCATCACCCCATTGTCTGCTACTATTTTCTCAATCTAGTTATCTACTTTATCTAACTCTTATGTAGAATATGAATCCATTAACATCAAGTATCTCTAGCCCTTTATTATTTGCAATGCCTCCAAGTCTTTGGTCCATGTAGCCACTTTATCCATTAGCCCAAAATATTGATCTAGTATTTTAACTAGAGTATCGCTAAAGTTGTGTAAGGTTCACAGGTGTGCCCTTAGGAAGTTGGAAAAAATTGGTTCACCCTATGCACCTTAGAATTTAGTGTGCATGTGCCCCTAGTGTGTAAGTGTGTGTTCCATTAAGACATTGAAAATATTTAAACTCCCAGGTAACCCAATTTTGAATGAGGATGATTGATAGGATGTTGACAAAGGACTACAAGAAGATTTTTGTCCAATGCATATACCAAATTTCCATATTATCAAGATATGACTCTCGTATCTACAAATCAAAAAGGAGGAGGGCTTGCCATATGTTAAGTCAAAAATTTGGTTTTTATTGTGAAACAACAACAAATAACCCCAAAAAAAGGAAGAAATGATAAAGTCATTTATTTATCAGCAACCACTATTCAAACTTATGTCTAGTTTGCAACTTGATTCCATACGTCACAAGTAGCTTCTAGGTTCTTGAAACCAGAAAGTCATGGTTTTAAAATTTCACACTCAATGTATGTTTGGTTTCTTAATTCCGTTTGATGTTCCTAGGTTCTAAATGTCATGAGTGGGTAGCAACACAAAGATAATCTTTTTCTAGCCAAAAAGGTTTTTAAAAAAATCCCCATAATTCCATTGCCAATCACTATATCCCAAGACATGAGAATCTATTCAGAGGGATCTTCATGAGTCATCAATCCCTATACAAGTGGTCATCTCTCTCTCTCTCTCTCTCTCTCTCTCTCTCTCTCTCTCTCTCTCTCTCTCTCTCTCTCTCTCTCTCTCTCTCTCTCTCTCTCTAGCAGTTTTTCCCTCCCCTGAGACATCATCAATGTGTAATTATTGGAAATTATCCCCATCAATTATCTGACTATTTGATCTAGTGATGTGTGGTAGAAAAGGGGTGGTTTCCTTCTCTAGTAGTGGAGTAGGAGGTGGAGGAGGAAGTGAAGGTGGTCTTCTTAGTGGTGGAGGTGGTATAGCCATTAGTCTTTGTAGAAGTGGAGGTAATTGATTCCAATACTCACACAACGATTGTCTTTGTAGAGTGTCCCTTATTACTTCACCCTCTAAAGAGGGTCCTTGTTGGCATAAAATCAAACTCTAAGACATAAAAGACATCAAAGCCATCTTCTTCTATAGAATCCATCCTTCCTATTCTTTGTGTGTAGACTCTTCAAGCTAGATGAGCTATTCTAGAATGGAGGGAGGTATCTCTTTGCACTCCTTTGCCTTTCCTCTCCTATGGTTCTAGTTGATTAGGTTCTCCTTTTAAGAAGGAGATATTCAATTTATCCTCCTTGTTCTTTTTCTTGAAGTACGGTCTCTAGGATTTAAGGAGACAAAGTACTCTTTTTCTTCTTCAACTGCATCCTCTTCACTAAAAAATAGCGATGAAGATTCTTTCATCATAGGAGGGTCCTTTCCATTTGGATATATGTTAATGTTTTAATTGAATGAAATAAATACCCACTTCTACTACTTAGGTTTTATCTTCTACTAACAATCTCTTTGCATAATCCCTTTTGATGAATCAAATTATAGAAAAGACAAAACCATCATTCACTAGACTATACTCTAGGCTCTTAAGTAGGAGCTTCTTCCATACCAACTAAGGATAAATTCTATATGACTAGGAATTTGCATCTTGTATGCTTCCTATTTTTACCTACCCTTGCTAACTGGTCAACCTAACTGCCAGAAGATAAACCACATAGGAAATCATGTAGAAATTGGAGCTGACTTCATCAAAATGAGTTAATCATCTAGGGTATACTTTTTATTTTTACCAGCCTTCACTAACTGGTCAACCTAGCTACCAGAAGAAAAACCACAAAGGAAATCATGTAGAAACTAGAGTGGAATTCATCAAAATGAGTTAACCATGTTTCAAGCCAACTGGTTACAGGGAGTCCCATGACTCTTCTTAAGAGCACTATGCTATAGCCAATGTCATATATCGTATATCTCCTAGTCATGTTGACCTTTCCAACTCTTTGATTTGTAGGAGGTTGGGGAGAAGGTACTTATGTTTCACTATGCTTTTACCTCCTATTTGATTTCCTACATCACTTGTCAACTATGTCATAAGTTATTGTTTGAAACTAGTCTAAAGGTGGTAGGTAAAAAACCTTTTCTATGTTATCAGGGAAAATGTCCACAACCATCTTTCTTGTGATGCTTCTTACAAACTTCTCCTCTAGTATGTAATGATGGGCAAGTACCATGATAATCTACGAAGATTGAATGGACATGGGGTGCGAAGTTGTGTTCACTAATCCACTTATGATTAGTGATGAGATCATGTCTAATCTCTCTGTTGGTTTGTTGCAAAAAACTAGGAATGGTCCAATTAGTACATCACATATTTTTGTTTTAGACCTCTTAATTCCTGTCTACAAATCATGAGTTCTTTGGGGTGCCTTGGAACTTGAAGGTGACTGGTTTGGGTGCTATCTCCACTTGCATAGATGATGATAATGATGTTGTCATTTTTACTTGTACAAAAGATACATGTTAGTATATCAATGTCAAAATATTAAAAGATGCTATTTGGTATGACCAAACTAGTGAACACTAATTAGAAGCTTTATGAAACTAAAAAAAGGCCCTTAAAGTGCACATGCACACCTAGCACACATGTGCAGTGGTCTTAGTCTTTTAAGTTAGCACCATGCACAAGTTGTGTACATTGTGCACCTATGCAGGTGTGTAAGGAGTGAAGAGTGCAATTAGAGTTCCTTTGTTTGAAAAATATGTTTTTTATCCAGGCATATTATGTGCACATCGAACACACTGTACACATGGTAGAGGTGCGTATGTGCACAAATATGCTTCAATGTACCTTATGAGTTTGGGAGGAATGGACAAAAGGAATACATTTTGAGAGGTGTGAAATTGTACCAATATAAGATTCCAAAATGCGAATGATTCATCAAAGGGTGGGGGAAGGTCTTCCTATTCAAAGGATTTGGGTCTGAAAGGTGCACACCTAGCACATCCCTAAGGTTGTGTAATTCATAGGTGTACCCTTAGGAAATTGGAAAGAATAGGTGCACCCTATGCACCTTAGAATTTAGTGTGCATGTGCCCCTAGTGTGTAAGTGTGTGTGCCATTAAGACATTGAAAATATGTAAACTCCTGGGTAACCCAATTTTGAATGAGGATGATTGATAGGATGTTGACAATGGACTACAAGAAGATTTTTTTCCAATGCATATACCAAATTTCCATATTATCGAGATATGACTCTCCTATCTACAAATCAAAAAGGAGGAGGGCTTGCCATATGTTAAGTCAAAAATTAAGTTTGTATTGTGAAACAACAAAAAATAACCCCAACAAAAGGAAGAAATGACAAAGGCATTTATTTATCAGCAAACACTATTCAAACTTATGTCTAGTTTGAAACTTGATTCCATATGTCACAAGTGGCTTCTAGGTTCTTGAAATCAGAAAGTCATGGTTTTAAAATTTCACACTCAGTGTATGTTTGGTGTCTTAATTCCGTTTGATGTTCCTAGGTTCTAAAGATCATGAGCGGGTAGCAACACAAAGATAATCTTTCACTAGCCAGAAAGGTCTTAAAAAAATCCCCATAATCCCATTGCTAACTACTATATCCAAAGACATGAGAATCTATTCAAAGGGATTTTCATGAGTTGTCAATCACTAATCCCTTCATATTTGGGAATTTTTTATCTTGCTTCGCAGAGCTAAAATATTTCTGTCTGATTCTTTCTTAAAGATATTTGTTTGTGTGAAGTATGCTAGCAATTATGTTGTGCTAGCTCTAGTTGATTACCACTTTTTTTTATACCAAGCTCTAGAATCCTTTATGTGACATCATATTAATTTTCTTTTCTTTTCTCTTATCCTTGACCATGATTATATTGTAAAGCCAAGGTATTTTGTGTTCCCTTTTTGATCTAGTCTAGTTTGATAACTCTTTTGTTCCTCTTTTAATGAACTTTTGAAAACACACATGCCAAATAATAACCTCGGTAAGTCTACGAGGAAATCTTTCATCTAAACTGGTAGTTTTGAATTATTCTTTTCTACTAGGGTATGTGCAGGATCATGGTGTGCCAAAAAGTGGCGATCTGAAAAATATGTAGTTTTGAAATGCCTCAAAGAATTTCAAAATTTATTCCAACTTTTTTCCCACCCATCCTGATACTAAATGAAAATAATTAATACCTTTATAATTCCTACTATATCTTTCGATACCAACCTTATATGGTCATCTTTAAAACATCTCGAAAATGTGTTTTTGGCATGTTTTTATATGTTTTTTACTTCAAGCATGTAGCTGACGACTTTTTTTAAACTAAAATTTGATGTAATGAAAAGGGTTTCTTAAGAATGTTCTTAGCTTTTCATAAATGTAAGGTTTTTCAAATTACAAGTTCAGTAAGTAATTATTACTTATTTTCTAATGGTGTTAGCTACAAAGTGTTGATTGACATATTTGTTGAAAAATAGCTATAACTTTCAAACCATATAAGGTTTGTGAAATCCAAAAGATGCATCACATTCTATGCTTTGACTAGTATAATAAAAATAAAAATAAAACTTAATTTTGATTTTTTTTGAACTAGTTAAGGTGGTCAGACACGGGATTTTTTTAATTCTGAAAATAGTAGAGAAAAAAATTCATAATTAATTATTTATTTGGAATAAAAATTCACAAAAATATGTGTCACATCCAGGCATGAGTCTACTTTTTAGATCTAAAATTATATTTAAAAATATTATCATTTGATTATGATTAAGGTGGTCAGACATACACCTACTTTTTATTTTTGCCCTAAAATTTTTGTAGTACTGCATTAAAATCCAAACTTTTGACCAATCAAATAATTTTTTCTCTAGATAAGGCCTTGTAGTTTAGAAACTAGATTCAATTTCCTACAGATTATTTTATTACAAATTTTTTATATAAAGTCTAGAACCACTTTAAATTTATGTGTCAAGTTGACATAACCCTGATTTACTGGTTTTTCACTGCCACTTAAGACCATAGTTTGGTACACCATGATCCTGCACATACCCACTATCCACTTGACTTGAAGGAAAACTAGTTGCTTAATTCTTTAAATGTGTAAAGTGTTGTGAACAATCAATCTAGAATCTTATTTTAAGGCTTAAAGTCCCCTTTTTCTTGTGAATAAAACTTATATTTAGTTTATCCAAGAAAAAAAGTTATCCAAATGATTTGATGAATAAATACCTCTTCAAAAAAAGAAAGATCAACTAGGATAACTCACCTACTAAGAGCAATCTAGACTACACACTAACTCTTGACTAAAACAAAACAAAACAAAACAACTAGAAAAGCACACAACTCAAAGAAAATTTCTTAAATATTTTTTTATGTCATTATTAATTATTATTATTTGGATAACTTTTTTTCTTTCAAGATTTCAAATAATATTTCAAAAATTGGCTATTGACCATCAATGGAACCGATTCTCCTTGTAAAGTACATAGCCTAAGATTATTTTCTCCAAAAATCTCTACAATTTGATAAGGATCAATCCACAAGCATTGAATCTTTGTATGACTGCCTAGTTTTTATTTCGCCTTATCCCACATGAGAAAAAGGTCAAAGATTCTAAAATATTTTATCATGGCTCTCATTTCGAACCAAATTTTGATGAAAACTTTAAGTTTTGACACATGTTATAATACCATTGTCATTTTATCATCCAATTACAAAAGGTGCATCTATCTAATTTGGGCTCTATCCATATTTTCAACAATTCCCGTCATAAAATTAAGCTCTAGAATCTTGAGATTTAGGGGAACTATGAGTTCTTTTCGATAGACAAGAAAATAAGACTATATTCCTATAGAATTATTTACTCTAACCCTATCGATCAGTAAACCATATTTCAATTGTGTGTGCCAATCCCTTGGATTTTTCGCAAGTAAACAATTAATGATAGTCATGAGGTTCTTATTGGTAGACTCAACCACTACATTGCCTTGTAGGTAATAGTTTGATGAAAATTTGATTATAACCTAATTCTCTATTATCCATTGGGTAAGGAAAATTCATGACAAATGATGATCCATTATTGTAAACTAGAGATAATGACATCCTGAACCTATTCATAGTATTTTCTTCAAGGAAATTGGTGACCACTTTTGTAGTATATTTCATAAAATTTTCAAGCTCAATCCACTATGTGCAATAATCCATAGCCATTAGAAAAAAAATATTTCCTATAGAAGATGGTTAGTTTTCAATCCCAATGAAATCTAGCTCTGACTTGGTCAAAGGGTGAACCTCAAAAATTGGCTGCAATGACATAGTTGGGTTTCTTTCCCTATTGAAATTTGTTTAGGAAATGTGACAAGAATGTGCATGTTTGTTCATGTCCTTGAAAGTGGTATACTAAAATGTATCCCAATCTTATAATCTCATGGCCTATGGCTTTTTCTAATCCATGTCCACTATCGTACTTGTCATGATATTTCTCTAGTACTTATTTTTCTTCTTATGACCCAAATTTTGAGGTAGAACCCTTCATAGTTTCCATTGCAAGTCTTTCCATCTTGAAGCATATAGGATTCAGATTTAATTTTCAAACCTCTAGGTTTGGATCTATTCATCCCTTGCAAGTATTGATTTGCAAGAGGTAAACTACAATGTTTTGATACAAAACATTTGTTATTATCCCTTCATTACTATCCACATACAACACCACGCTTTGTTCTTTGTTGTCTTCTATCATCTTAGTTAATCCTTGTCCTCTTACTAGATTTAATTGTTAAATTTCATAGTTAAAATCTAGCAAGGTGGCCACCTATTTTCCTCTTCTTTTCCCTAGCACATTTTGCATTAGCAATGATTTGAATATAGGGTCAAGTGTAATGACATTTACCTTACTCAGGAATTAGTAATGGAAAGACTTCTTGATTTCTTTCACTAGGGAGAATGATTGTTTATCTAGAATAGGATAATTTAACTCAAAATTATACAAGGGGAAACTCACAAATGTGATGGGCCTTCCTTCCTCTTTATCTTACCTTTATGTGATGATACTTGTGAATGAGTGTTCCAAAGTGAAATAATAGACTTTGATTGATAGTTGATGATCATGACTCACAATTACTAGGGTAGTATTAATAGCCACTTTGATATCTTCAAAATATTTCTTGACTCCTAGAACCTAGTCAATCTTTGATCCTCTCTTTAGTAAGTCATTGAGGGGGTGAACTATCTCAAAGAACCCTCTGATGAGTTTTTGTGCAAAGTTAATATTCCCGAAGATAAATTTAAGCTCTTTGTGACTATGAGGAGGAAACAATTTCAGAATTGCTACAATCCTTTTTGGCTAAATTGAAATACAAAATTTAGATATGATGTATCCCAAGAGTTTCCCTTTTGTAACTTTGAGTGAGCATTTCTTTAGGTTAAGATATATGTCATCTTTTCTACATCAATTGAAGACTTGCTTTAGGTCAGCAATATGGGTGCTTCTCTCTTTCAAAAAAACTATGAGGTCATCCATGTAAATGAATATGCATTTTTTCACCAATCCCTTAAATGCTTCAATCATTCTTCTTTGAAATGTATCTCCTACATTAATTAGACTAAAGGGAATATTTTTGTATGCAAATGTTTCCCACTTGGTGGTGAATGTTGTGTTTAATCTGTCCTCTTCACCTACCATCACCTAGTTGTATCTTTAATATCCATCTTAAAAATACATCATATTAGATCATTCCTTTCTAATATTTATCAATAGACTTTTTTAAATGGACGGACTATTCTATAATAGAGGGAGGTTCTTGTGTTGTGTTCCTTTATCTTTCCTCTTTCATGGCCCTAGTTGATCGGGTTCCCCTATTAAGAAGGAAATATTCAATTTCTTCTCCTTGCTCCTCCTCTTCTTCTTTCTATATGGTCTCTAAGATTGAGGATATGGGATATTCTTCTTCTTCTTTAACTTCCTCCTCTTCTCTCCTATCACCACTCTTTTGTTCCTAGCCCTCTTAGGTACAGAGGGAGAAGCTTCTCATTGGGCTTGAGTTTGTTTGAGTGGAGCTAGGGCTTCCTCTCCCTGAGCCTATGTTTCTCTTCTTTGACCTTCTTCTATCTTTCTCCTCCTGCATGACCCTCTTTCTTTTCTTCCTCTTGATCTTATCACTTTGAAAGTGTGGCACTTCCTTCCCATGCTTTCATATAGTCTGTGGCTACACTAGGGACTTCTCTTGGTAAGTTAGACCTATGACTTTAGTCCCTTTACCTTTCTTGGCCCTTGTTGTAGCCTATAATTTCGGTGTGTTAGAAGCCATCTCTATGTGAAAAGGCTTCCTTACCCAATCCCTAATCAATTGAATGACATTCTTGGCCCAATATTGTATGTCATTATTCTCTTCTTGGGAAATCTCAACATTCATAATAGGCCTCTCAAAGATCTTGTCTCTATTGTATAGTGGGTCTAGCACATCAGGACTATCTTTGTTCCTAATCTTCAAAGGGATGTGAAAATTAAGAGCTTCTTTTGAAATTTGTAGACTTATCTTACAATAGTTCCTTAATTGGACATCCTAGTCATCTACATAGTTCCATCAAGTGATCTTCAATAGCAACGTTAGGTATGAACTATTTCCTCACATGATGGTGAACCATCCCAATATTATCAAATTAGGTCCACCTCATAGAATAGTCATCTAAGGGGTATTGTTTACATTCAAGCTCATATGTGGCTATATCCTAATTCTATTTGACCTTGAAAGCTTCAATGGTGATAGGGTAGAGTCATATCTTCTTGTATTTATTTCTCACCCTATTATAGGCTAAGACCAATTGCCTAGCTATCTAAGATAATATCAACTTATCTAATGGATAGCGAGGGAGATTCTTTGGAAACAAGAGAGCCTTCACCACCCATATATATGTGAATGTTTTAAACTAAATGAAATAAGCAACCACTTGTGCTATGTGAGTGACAACCTCTACTATCAATCACTTTGCATAATCCCCTTTGATGAATTAGATTATAGAAAATGTGAAACCATCATTCACCAACTTATACTTTTGACTCTTAAACATGGGCTTCTTTTGTACCAATTGAGAGTACAATATATATGGCTAGACATTGGCATCTTCCATGCTTCCTCTTTTTACTAGCCCTATAGAATTGGTCAACCTAACTACTAGAAGATACTCCACATTAGAATTCATGTAGAAACTAGAGTTAGAATTCATCTAGGTTATTTCTGATAATGGTGGCCTAGTCAATTGGGAGTCCCCTCCTCTTGAAGGCTTTATAAAATGAACCATCCATATTTCTAGATGACTGGTTGTAGGGATATATGAGGAGTCCCATGACTTTTTTGAGGAGGAATATGCTATAGCCAATGTTGTTTATCATCGAACCATAGGTTATGTTGACATTTATAGCTCTATTATTTGTAGGGGGTCCAGAAAGAAGGTACTTCTCTTGCACTACTCCTTTCACCTCCTACTCATATTCTTTGTACCACTTGTCTACAATGTCATAAGTTATCTTCTAGAACTAGTCTATAGGTGGTAGGTGAAAAGCCATTTTTATATTGTTAGGCCATATGTCTGAGACCATCTCCCTTTTGAGGCTTCTCACAACCTTTTCCTTTGGCATGTAATAATGAGCCAATGCAATGATCAACTCTAAATATTGAATAGACATGGGGTGGGAAGCTATGTTCACTAACCCACTTAGGATTAGTGATGTGATCATCTCTGATCTCTTTCTTGGTTTGTTGCATGAAACTAGGAATGCATTCGAATCAATATGTCACATATCTATGTCCTGGACCTCTAAATACTTGTCTACAAATCCTAACTTCTTCAAGGTACCTTGGAACTTGAAGGTAACTTGTAAAAGGAGCAGTGCCAAAAATGACTCTACTATTGTAAAAGGCATCAAGTTCTATTTTTCTATTGTACAATTTATTGTAACCCTAATTGTGTAAGTGAAAAAGCTTATACAAAATGGCTTAGCGTTAGGGATTTCATAATGTATGATGAGATTATAGCTTCTTGTGGTGCTATTGAGCTATAAGGGATCACAGATTGTAATCAATAGATAATAGTAATATTAGATTTGTTGTTGGTGGATGTAGCCTAAGGATTGGGTGAACCATGTTGAATATTTGTGCCTTGTGTTCTCTTATGTATGATTTATTATATTTTGATATTGGTTATATTTGCATGTAAATGTTATTTCTATCTGTGGTTAATCCCAACAATAAATCATTACCTAAGTCTTTTGATTCAATCACTTTCTATTAATAACATAATTAATTGGGCCATGATACTAAATAGTGTTATGGTTTGAAGAATTCTTTTTAGGACCTTATTGATTCTAAGGCTATATATTTTGATGGTCAAGTCAATAAAACAAATAACTCTTTTTCACTACCTAATCAAAAATTACAAATTTACACTAATCTTCTAACTTCTCACTTAATGAATTCTATTAATCAACCCTCTCCTTCTAATCACCATATTGATTATGATGAGAATATACAAGAAGAAGGTCTTGTGGTTAATATTGTTGAGTTAGCACGTCAACCTTCAATTTCTTCTCCACCTAAAATTAAACATACAACTATAAATAGCTTTAGTTAGTCTATTATGTTTAAGGAACCTAATGGTCCTCTTTACATTACTACTAGAGTGGCTCATATTCCTTCTCATCATAATTTGGTTGATCCTTCCTCTGTTGTGAATTTTATCACCAAATAACACCTTTTAAACTAATGATTGCATATAGATACTTATGATTTTACTTGTATATGGATTCAAACTTGTAATGGTTTTCTCTATCATCATAAAGGTTATATCACTTTGATGGTTACTTTATTAGGGAAATCTATTTTTACTATCTTTATTATTATTCCTTCTTCCGATCAATTTCAAGTTAAGCTTGGTATTCTATGTTTTTCTTGCATGCAAGTTGTAACTTCTTCTATTCATAAATATCTTAAATTTCTACATGATGGAAACATTATTACTATTAATCATTCTCTTTATAAACCATCATGTCATAGAGATCATGCTGAGATTAGTTTTTATTGGTCATGTCATCCTAAAAAATTATCTACTCATCTAATCATTTGTATAGAAATGATCAAGGACATACAATAGCCAAGATCACATAGCTAATTCTTCCTAAGGGTTTTTTACTTACACCTATCTTTCCTACTACTCCTTCTACTTCAAAACCTATTCCTCTATCTACATCTACTAAAGTAGTTGATGTTCCTTCTTCAAAACCTATGGTAGTTGATCCTAATCCTTCTACTGTGTCTTGTAAGACTATTCATAAAATACATCCTTGAAAACATCAAAATAATTTTCAAGCTAAAGCTAAGGCTACAACTCATTCTCTTTCTTCTAAACCTATATCTTCTTCTCAACCTTTACCTTCCTTTTATGAAACCATGCATGAACCTTCGGAAGAAGTTAAATAAGGTTACATTTTGCATATGGATAAACATAATGAATTTTTTTGTATGTTGGATTTGGATACATGAAAGATTCTTTACATGATAGTGGTGATGAAGAACTAATTGATATGGATAGTGATTTTCCTAACATGCTTTGTACATAGCTTACAATTTCTCCTAGTAATGAGCTTTGTGACTCCCAAAGTTCTTTCTTAGGACTTTTTGTGACTCCTATATAAAGGATATTGTTCCTCTCAAAAATTACCATCCTTACCCTAACATTTTTGACCAAGATGGGAGTATGGTTGGGGGGGAGAATGGGGAATGCTTGATATGGACTTTATTTATCATAGTAGTCTTTATGTTCTTGTGTTGTGTTTTCCCTCATGGTATGTGTTTGTTTTATGATTTTTATTTTGATTTCTTTAGATGATACTTGTTTCCTTATTTAGTGCAAAAGCCTCAAGTAATCTCCCTATTATCCATATTCTTCTACTTGTATCTATTTTCTTCTATATGTTGTTGCATGTTGTGTTGTAGTTGTGCTATTTTTCTTACTAATTCTCTTGTGTAGTCTTTCTAGTTTCTTATGATATGGTAGCACTAATTCTTTTTGGTCTCCATGTTATTGGCCCAAAAAGAGTCTTCTTCGTAGCTATTCCATGTTTTTTCCTCCATTGTGCCATAGTTCGACTTCCTTTTGGGAATGATGATGTTTGAAAACTTGTTATCAGATGATGTTTGAAAACTTGTTGTCATATGATGCACTTATGCTTTAGTTAATGCTATTTCTCTCATTAAGATGATTGAAATAGATCTAACACTAGGGCATACACTTTGTTCATCCTTTGACCATGGAATACAACTATGGATTATGTGTATAACTTGGATTACTTCAACCTTTAGAACTTGGTATGATTTATATATTTTACCAAAATTTATGCATTATTATTTCATGTTTATCTCCTCTCTATCTTTTTCTTTTGTTTTCCAAGAATTTTTCTTGGGAGCATGGTCTCTTTTATTTTGGATCTCTCTCTAAACTATTGTAATTTTGAGAGGCTTGATCCTTGTTTTGACCCTTATTTTGACTAATAATAGTCACTAAAGCTTGGTGTTATTATGTTCCCTTAAGAAGACACACATCCTTATGCCTGGGTTGCTTTTAATTCTTCTTCTTGGGACCTAGAATTATCTTTGAGTTGAATCCTTTGATGAACTAACTAACATGTCACAAAAACTTACTAGACCATTTGCTTCATCTTTGATGGGTTGAGTAGCATGCTTCATACACTTGCTAGACCATTCAACACCATCCCCTTTTCTTTTGTGGATATCTTTCCCCAATTCCTTTTCCTTTTCTTGTGTGATTCAAAATAAGAACCAAAAAACTTCTTGGGCAAGTAACTACAACCCTTTTTGTAGAACTTGTTTCACTTACTATGATTTCAGATGTGATTAAAACTCAAACTCATTGGGGGCTTCATGATTTCTTTTCCTCCTAAGTCAAGATAAATGTTTTTCTTTTTCTCTTTATCTACTTTATAGTGAGTTTGAGGAAACTCATACTCCTACCAAAGTGGGTCTAAACATATAGTATTATCATTGAGGCACTTTACTTTTAAGAATTTTTAGCTCCCTCTTAATAATTCCCTCTTCAGACCATGGATATGCCCATGCTCGATTTTCTTTTTCTCATGTCTTCTTCCTATTTCTACCCTATCCTTTCTAGCACCTACCCCTTATTTTTGTGGCATCCAAGTGTTGATCTCCAAGATGAAGTCCACTTAGGTCAATGTAGGTTAAACTAGGTTGACCTAGTCATTTGAGATCGACCTTGTCTTGGACCAAGTTGACCTAGTACCTATGAGTTCTAGTGCTCAAGGCATGAAAGGTTTGAGAGTTTAATTAGTGTTTTACCACTATCCAGCTAGCCTATATTATTTTCCTACCTGAACACTTATATATAAGGGGACTTGAATGCTTCATCTTCACATTGCACATTCTCATGATATCTCATTTATAGCAAATGATCATATTCTCAAGCTCTCTCTCTAAAGTCCAGATTTTTTCCTTTTTGCATTCAAAGAGTTCGAGTATTTAAGCTTTTCAAGCATTCAAACAAGGGGATTTCTATCTAGTGTTGAAGGATCATTTGTGAGAATTTTCTCTTCAAGATCTAGCTTACTATTAACCATCAAGCGAGGAGATCTACATTGAAGCATTCATTATTTTCTTTATTGATGCACATTTATATCCATTGCACCATGATGGGATTATGGAAGATTCATTGTAAAGAGCTGAGATACCTTACATTCATAATTCAAGACCTACATTATAGTTACATACAAAATCCTTACAAACAAGGGTTTCAAGAAAGGTGAATCCTAACATTTCTCTTGTATTTCAGTCATTTACATTTACATTTCTTAATTATGATTAGTTCCTTAACCTAAGACTTGACTAAGAAAATACCTCATCAAACCCCAACCCTGAGACCTTTCTTTTTTTTGTGTTGATTTGAAGGTTGGGATAAAAACAAATTACAAATCTAGAACCTACTATTCAAAAGAGAATCATCAGACTACATCAACCTAGTCATAATACATCTTCCCAAGTCGAAGTAGTCTTTCTATCTCTAATTCTAGAGAGATTTCAAGGTATTTTTCCTTTTGTCATTTTATTTTGTCATTGGAAGACAAATATTTAGATATGATTTAGATCAGAAAGTTTTGGAGAAAAAACATATCATCCTCCATAAATGTCAAGAGAGTACATTTATATGTATTTTATTCTTCTTTGTAATTCAATTTTAGTGTTTGCTCCCTTGTTTTTTTTGGGTTCTAGATAATCTATTTTGGATCAAAAGTGGATTAATATTTGAAAATTTCCCTCTTTCCCTCTAACACATATTTGAATGGCTTACTCATCCTGTAAAATGAAGGCCTATAATCCTTTTTAAAGTTCTTCTATTTTACCACTATATAGGGTTCACCCTTCAAGGAGAGATGGAAAATTACACAAAGTATTAAGGGCTCAAAAAACTAACAAAGGAAAATATCTAAGTAAGGGGGTATAACCTTGTCTAGGTGAGTGTCATTGTACCTTCCTAAACTATTGGGATCAAACATGAGGGATTAAGGTTGTCCTTCTGCACAAGACACATTTTCCATAATTACTCTAATGAGGATAGGCATAACAAGGTAATTTTGGGATCAACCACATGGGTTAGAGACTTACAATCTATGCAAGATGTCCCTTCTTTGAGTACTCTAGCAATACTACCTCATTTATCTTGATTACTATGTGAAACCCAAAACAACCAAAGTTATAAATGTTTTTAATATTCTCATTTATTAATTAACCCATACTCAAGTTAGCCTACAGTGGGACATGACCTCCAAACAAAGCATTCCCTTGCTACCACTTCTAGGTGCCAACATCAGAAGAAGTGCATCTCAACCATATATTGTATCATGACATATCTTTTATCTCTAATATAATCATACATTAAGTCTCTCATAATAAGTCTTAGATCATTTTACCAAGGTGGCATTATAGAATAGCCTAAGAGGTGCAATTGGATAAAGTATAGAATAGAAGGTGGTGACAAACATAAAATAATTGAAACGTAGTTCACAAAGTAAAAACATAATTAATTGATCCGCTTTCTTATAAATTCAACAATATTTTAATTATAATTTCAAATATTTAGTGAAGAAGTCCTCTAAAGTTGAATATACAATATTAACAAAGACCTAGGAGTTGATTTTCCAACTCATGACTTCAAAGTTCATTAATTTTCAAAATAATGTTTTAACAGATTCTAAAACTTGGTTGGATGTTTTCAAGTATCAAAAATGAAATATTAATCCAAAAGAGAAATTTGAACATATAAAGTCATTGTTGGTCACTCTTATTAAAACAAAAATTAGTCATCCTTAGTTTCTTTAAATGAATGTATAGTTACATTAGAATCCATGCTCCCAGATTTAGATTATTTCTATGTAGAAAGCAAAAATGAAGAGAACTTCTAGAGGAAGTATGAAAAATAAAAAATAAATAGTACACCATTAATTAATTTTTTCCCACCCTTAATTTTGGCACTTTGAAAAATGTGTGCTTTGGAACCCAAAACAAACTTTCATAATGAAACTTTATAACTATGGTGTGTGTCGTTTGGATTTGTTAACAAATGACATGCACTTTTACAAATAACGAAAGTCAATTTTGAGTTTCTAAGAAAAATATTCAAGAAAAATAATGATTCCATTTTTAAAATTAAATTATCTTTTGAAAATAATATAGTTATATGGAAAACACATAAATAGTTCACCAAAAAATATATTTTCCAAAATAAAAGGACCAAAGTTAAGTCCCCTGGTGTTGAAAACAACCAAGGACTAAAAACTCATATTGATGAGAACTACATTTTTCTAAAAAAGTTTCTAATGTCATTAAAGAGGTGACCTCTTTGAAAATGTAAAGTAACATAGAAAGACATTACAATTGTTTTATCATTATGAAAATACAATACAATTTTAACACACATTGCATCTCTTTTATTTATAAACCACACACATGAGTATAAATGGCCTAAAGGAGGGCTAAAAGCATGCTATTTTAATCAATGAATGGGTGTCACATTATATAGATGATATTTTTAGTTTAGTCATTACTTAAAATAATTAAATAAATTTGAAGTATATTGTAACTGATTGATAGTTACACTAACTGCCAAATCAATGTTATTATGCCAAATTTCCACCCCCTCCCCAGAAAAAGAAAGAAAGAAAAGCTAATTACATAATATAAATACATGTATTTGAGAAAATATCCTTTAAAAGTAGATAACCATAAACAAATCAAGATTTCATCAATTTATCTCTTGACCCATGGAAAGGGGTAGCTTCAAGCTAGGTTCCTAAGCTCTCAGTATCAAGCTCTTGAATTATTCAACAATGACCTCTAAGAGATGAGATAGTTCTCTACTATTGTCTGGAGTGAGAATGAAATGGTATAATTGTTGATCATATACTTTGAAGATTTTTTTAAAATGATCCATGATATCTAGTGCAGTGGAAAGCATCAAAGATGTCTCCAAAATGAAGCTTCAAAAAACATGTATTATTGAAATTTAATAGCATTAGGAAGGAAATAAAAAAAAATTTAAAAATGTAAAAAATATTCCTCATGCAAATCACTACCTCAAGTTTGAAGTTGACTTGAAATGATGGAAGTTCCTCCATCATTTTCTACCACCAAATGTGTAGGTTGAAAGAATGAAATTTTGATTAATAGAACAATATTTAATGACCTTTTTATGATCTGAAATTTCCTACTCTACTCCAAAAAGTTGGCTAGATTTTTTTTGTAATTGACATTTTATAGTCATATCTATCATTTGGAGTGCATTCTTTCCAAAGTGGATGATGAATCTTTCTCTTAATGAAAAATCAATAATGTTCTTCACATTGTTCAAAAAATACAAGAGCTTCTCTATGTTAGAGTAATAAAGTATTTACTTATTAATTAAATCATATTGATTTAACTATTAAGTCACTTATTAACTCTGTTTCACTTAACCTAAACTTTGGGCATATAATTATTATCATTTACCCTAGCTTAGACCTTTTTTAGGGTTTTGATCTCCTTTATAAGGATAATCTCTCTTTGCAATTATCAATTGATTCACTTTTGATAATAGCAATTTCTCTTTTTGCTCATCAAGAATGTCTCATCTATGGATTTGGAAATTCAAGACTCCATAGCTTTTGCATCTATCTTTCTATGATAGGTGTTTGCCTATAGATAATTCTTGGGAGCTTTGGGGCTGATCTTTGATCAACTTCAACATCGTATCAGAGCTCCAAATCTTAATGCCCTTGTTCTTTTCTTGAGACATTTGACACCATTTTTTAGATCTATGGCTTATAGAGGATTTTTTATTGGATCGAGGGGGAGCTATTTTTTTGACCATTTTGAGCCCAAACAAACATCAACATTGATCTTACAGCGATTGAAAACCCCCATTTCCATATAAAACATGTATGGTTTGGATGTTGTTGCATTTAGAGAAAAATTTGTTTTGCACCTAGGCCATATTGAGCTGGGCACACATCACCAAGAGGAAATATTTTTGGGTGAAAAAGATTTATTGCAAACTTCATTTTTTGTGAAAATGCATGCGAAAGTGTTTGGAAGGGCATGATCCTAGTGTGTGTTGGTGGATCTCTTTATTGATCCCATGCTTATTGGTGAAGGACTTTTTTGAGAGACATTTTTTTTACATTAAAGGTACTATAGGTACCTGAACATGTAGGCCTATGGGGCCAATGCCCCCATCGGTGGTAGCTCCATCACACAGTTCACACCATCAAATTTGATTGGCCTATTTTGGATGGGCATCTTTTGAAGATTGAGAGGTCACTTCAATATGTGTTCTCACCCAGACTCCTAGCTTCTAGAGCATCACTCCATTCTTGTCAATGTGTCATGCTCTCTTTTGGGATATGTGTACTTTCTTGGTTGGAGGAGAAGACCTTTTTTTTGGGTGAATTTTTTTGGAAAGAAGATCTTTGCAATGAGTTTGGGGTATTTCTTGACGATAATTGTGGCCTTTTTTCTTAGGCTCCACACATTTCTAGGTAGATTTGGCATGGAGAGTTTTTTTTAGGCATTTTTTCCCCTTTTTGGTATGTTGTCACACCATTGTTTTCGTCTTGGAAAATGAATGTGTATGCATGCATGTAACTATGATTCACTTTATACTTTGTGATCTAGTTTTTGACTCTAGCTTGGTGATGGAGTTTTAATTAAACCCCACTCAAGCCTTTGTACTCCAACTTTAGAGCTTGGACAAAATTGGGTTTTTTCATTGTGATGGGAGTCAATTTAATGAGGAGATGATCTCCATAGTTAGTGTTGACCTCTAAGAGGACCTTATCTAGATCCCTTTTATGAGTTTTGGCCTCTGCACTGCCACTTACTTACAGGCACTGGAGCTCCTATTGGAATGGTTGGTCCCAAGCAATGACTTAGTAATGAAGGTGCTATCATGTTATTCTCTAATATCTCCAATTTCATTTGAGAAAACCATGCGACTTGATGTTTTATGGGTAGCTTTGGTGGTCTAAGAAGTTTCTACTGGTATTCTGATTTCCCTAAATGATGTCCATTAGCAATGACAATTTACAAATTGACTTGGATGTTCTTTTTTGGCATTTTTCTTGTCATTGATTGGAGTTGCTCCATCATAGCATGGTTTTCTTTTTCCAAGTGTAGGGCCATTCTTTGCCATGTGGACATCTATTAAGCCACATATTTTTAGCATGAGGGTTGTTTGAGATGTTTTTTTTCTCATTGGTGGTATTCACATGGCAATTTACTTTTATCAATTATTCTAGTAGTGATTATAATATTCATTTTTTTTATACACATGCTTATTATTTGGCCTCCAGAATATTTTTTTCCAACAGCGGCCCTTTGCTTGACACAGAGTTCTAATGATCGGATTTATTTTTCGGTAGGGGTTAGTTGTTTGACTTTTCTTTGCCTCAATGGTCATTTAACCATCAAATTTGGGCTTGTCACTTTGTTACATCAGTCCCATGTCAACACTACATCAACACTGCAATCACCCCTTCAAGCTCTATTTGGACCTACCTTCACATTTTTTTCTCATATCTCAGGCATACAATTTTTTTTTCTACAAATGAGATACCATTGAAAAGTTGGTTCCAAGTCCATCATAGTAGTACAAGTATTTTTTAGTTTTGAGGTTTTTTTATGGCTTTTTCTTCTATCAAATTTAAGGGTACATTTTTGCGCTCTTGGAGACATATCTTAGCATCTAATCTTTGATTTGCAAATTCTTTATATATCATTGGAAAGGACTTTTTGAGCTCTTTGCAGTGATGTTAGTTATTTTTCATGATTCTTCTCAAGGAACATTCTATTATATCTTTTTTCATTTTTGCATTCTAGTGGATATCTTGGTTGTTTCAAGTCCAAGGATCTCTTGTTTTGCTTTAGAAGATCCATCATGGGTTGTACTATATGTTGTATCAACCTCTATTTATGCATCATTTGTATGCATTCTTGAAAACACATTGAGGTAAAGTGTCATGTTCCATTTGCATTATTGTTTCATTTATTTTGCCTTGTTTGGCCTTCTGATTAGAGCAATGTCATCTGATGGTTAAATGATGGCTTGATTAGGGGTTAGTTGTCTGACATTTCTTTGCCTCCATGGATTATTGTATCCTTGGGATTCAGCATATCTTGTGCCTTATTGTACATGCACTACTCTATTTAAAGTTCCATGGGGGGTTGATGTTTTCTCTTTGTTTTCTAATGTCCTCTATCCAATAAGTTTTCCTTTTGTGACATTAGCCACATAATGTGTCTAAGATTGATCACCTCAATACACAAATATATATATATTCTTTTGTGCATCTTTATCATGGTTCCTTGACATGTAGTTCTTTTTTCCCATATTTCTAGTTGTTTATCACCTCACCCTAGTCTATATTAGGAGGGGTTCTTCTATTGTTTACTATGCTTCCTTGGTTTGACTAACTGAGCTATGTATTTAGTATCTAGTCCTATGTACTAGGCATATGTAGTGGCTAAGTACCTATGTATTTTGGTGAGATGGATTAGTTACAATATAGATCATCTTCTTTATATTTCTACCTTGGATGGATCCTCCCATTTTAAATTGATCATCTCTTTAGGGTTTGGTTTTTTATGCCATATTTATCTTTGAGTTCAGTTATTTTTCTTTTTTTGTCCCTCCTGATTTGATACAAATTATAGTCTTCTCTACCTCATCAAGTTCTATTTCAGTGAAGGTTCTTCATATCAGCAATTAATTTTCATAGATATTTGTAGCTTCTACATGCTTCACTAGTGTTCTTCATGATCATCTTTTGTTCCTATCTTCTAGGACATTGCCTTGTTTTGAGGCTACTTCAGTTCTTCACTAGTTTCTTTTAGCATTTTTCCATCTCTTTTTGGAGTAAGGTTTTTTCCCATGTGGTTTTCTCTATTTCTCCACTTTCTAGAGATTTGGTTGTGATGCAGGAACATCCTGGGTTGCCTTGTTATCTTGCTCATTTTGTTCACCTAGTAGTTCCTTTATGTGCCTAGCAGTTCTTCATGTGCCTAGCAATTCCTTCATGTTCCGAGCACTTCCTTCATGTGCCTAGTAGTCCTTCATGTGCCTAGCAATTCATTCGTGTGCCTAGCAGTCCTTCATGTGCCTAGCAGTTCCTTCATATGCCTAGTAACCCTCCATGTGCCTAGAAATTCCTTCATGTGCCTAGCAGTTCTTCATGTGCCTAGTTTCTTCATGTGCTGAGTTACTGTGGCAATTCCTTCATGTGCCAAGTTACTGTAGCATTCCCTCATGTGCCGAGTTACCCAATGTATGTTGAGTGATTCTTCATGTGCCGAGTTACTCAGTGTATGCCGAGTGTTTCTTCATGTGTCGAGTTACTCAGTGTATGCCAAGTGTTTCTTCATGTGTTGAGTTACCCAGTGTATGTGAAGTGTTTCTTCATGTGCCAAGTTACTTAGTGCATGCCAAGTGTTTCTTCATGTGCTGAGTTACCTAGTGTATGTTGAGTGTCAGTATTTGGATGTGATTTTACAAACTGACTTGCGGGATTTATTTCATTTGTGACATTTATGTTAAGATCTTTTCTTGGGATGAGTCCAGACCGTTGTTGGGTCGGCCTTCCTCTTATGTAATGATTCTAGAATGATTTTTAAGCCATTTTGACAAGTATAAATAGAGTGTTTAGGCTTAGAGTTAAGTAAGTTCTTAGAGAAGAATTTTTCGAGAAGTTTTGGGAAGAAGATTAGAGAGCATAACTGAAACTACGAATTTGCAGTTGGATCTTTAAATGTGAATTTATTTGTAATTTTTTGTAACCTAGAAGGCCTTATAGTTGGGCATGTAAGAAGATATCTTGATCAATCAATAAAAGTAGTTCACTCTTCTTCCTCCTTTGGTTTCTATCCACTTTTGTTTGCTTCTATTGTGTTAACTCTTGCAGGGGGGTTTGGATAGCTGGGTGAGCCTTTGGCCCTAGTTATTCGTTCTCTTTATTGCTTTAGTTGGTATTAGAACTTGAGGTTCATCCTTGTGAAGATTGGATCATGTAGAACCCTGATTTGGATTTGGTTGTAGGGTGGCAGATTTATGGATTTGACCTATAACTTGTAGAGAGTTACAATCTTGCAGGAATCTGATTTGTAAAGATAGTTTGTGGTAGAGGAAATAATGTTGATAATGCTATATTGGATTAGTTGAGACAAACTGTAGCCAGATTAGATGCTCTAGAGATAGCCTAGAGGAGAGGAGCACATCTTTATGATGTAAGTGATGCTAAAGTAGCAACACTAAACCATAATCAAGAACCTAAAGAAGACCAAGATGAGGAAAGATTGTTGAGAGTATTGTCTAGAGTGAATTCAAAGTCTATTGTAGAAGTTTTTCCTTATGATAGAAAATTGGACACCAATGCTATGTTGGATTAGATCTCTGATATGGAGAAGTTCTTTGAGTATGAAAACACTCCTAATAATAGAAAGGTGAAGATTGCAGTAACTAGGTTGAAAGGTCATGCATCACTATGGTGGGAGCACTTGCAAACTGATAGACAAAGGAGAGGAAAGGGGGAGATCAAAACTTGGCCATAGATGGTGAACAAGGTAAAGAATAAATTCCTTCCTACTGATTACCAAGTTAGCTTGTTGAGAAAGATGCAAAATTTGAAACAAAGGGACATGACTATAAAAGAATATGGAATTCTATAGAGTAGATATTAGATCTGGACATGTGGATGATGATGTTGAGAAAATTGCAAGGTACATTAATGGATTGAGATCTAGAATACAAGATGAAATAATTTTAGTGAAGCTAGAAAGTGTAGAAGAAGCATATCAATATGCCTTGAAATTTGAGGAGATCTTGACAAAGAAGCATTAACAAAGACAAAGAGGTAGAGGTGGTAGATTCTAGAGAGGCAGAGGTAGATCTTATGGAGAAAGTGGCAGATCTAATAGTTCTATGTAGGATAAAGGAAAATCTGAATGGAAGAATGATGAAAAAGGCAAGACTAAATGGAAAAGTGGTAATTCTTACCGAGGAGGCACTAATTCTTACAAAGGAAGAGGTAATTCTTATTCTAGAGGTGGATTTCATGGTAATTGTTTTAGATATGGTAAAGAAGGGCATAGATCCTTTGAATGTAGATCTTCTGAAGGTGGGTAGACTAATAGAAATACTATGATTCAATAAGACATTGAGAGTTCACCAAGTGGACCTAAAGCTGGAGAAAATTTGATGGTGAGAAGAACCTTATGTAATAAGGGAGGTGATGAGGAACCTATTTTAAGAAGAAGTCTTTTCAAGACAAGATGTAAGATGGCTAGAAAATGTTGTAAAGTGATCATTGATAGTGGAAGTTCTACAAATCTGGCATTAGAAGAGCTAGTTACAAAGTTGCAGTTGCAGAGGCTGAAACATCCCAAACCTCATCATGTTTCATGGATTGAAGATGAGCATAAGATATTGGTAAGTGAGCAATGTCTTGTGAAGTTCAAAATTGGACATTACTTTGATGAAGTTTTGTGTGATATTATGCCCATGGATTGTTGTCATATTTTTTTGGGTAGACCTTGGCAATATGATAGATATCTTGTACATGATGGAAGATTGAATCAATATACTCTTTGGGTAAATCAGAAGAAACAAACATTCTTGCCTTTGATCAAAAGTCCAAATGAGATTAATTGTACTACTGTAAAAATTTTCATGGTTAATGGGAAACAATTTGAAAAGGAGATGAAAAAGAATCAAGTCTACTTTGCTATAATTCCAAGAAAAATGAGTTTTTTCAATGGAGACCAAGTGCAAGAGAATAGTGCTAACCGAGTGCTAGTCAGTGGTGACCGAATGACAGATGGTAGTATTGACAGAGTGCTAGAAGAAAATGTAGAGTTGTTGAATGAGTATAAAAAAAGTATTGCTGATGATATTCTTGATGGTTTACCTCTAGTAAGAAGTATAATTCATTGTATGGATCTTATCCCTGGAGCTAGTTTGCCAAACAAAGCACCATATAGTTTGACACCTGCAGAGAATGAATAACTTAATAGACAAGTGCATGAGTTGTTGTAGAAAGGTTTGATCAAAGAAATCTTGAGTCCATGTGCTATACCTATTGTATTAGCACCTAAAAAGAATGGAGAATGGAGAATGTGTATTGATTTGAGAGCCATTAACAAGATAACAGTGAAATATAGGTTTCATATGCCAAGGATGGATGAGATAATGGATTGTTTTAGTGGAGAAAAGTATTTTACCAAGATTGACTTGAAGAGTGGCTATCATCAGATCAAAATCAGAGAAGGTGATAAATCGAAGACTTCTTTCAAGACAAAAGATGGTTTGTATAAATGGTTGGTTATGCCTTTTGGTTTGACTAATGCACCTAGTACTTTCATGAGGTTGATGAATGAAGTTCTAAAAAGATTCTTGGGTAAATTTGTGATTGTTTATTTAGATGATATTCTGATATTTAGCATGACTAAGGAAGAACATCTTGATCATATTAGACAAGTATTGCAAAGGTTGGAAGAGGAAAAGTTGTTGATTAATCTTAAAAAGTGTTCTTTTATGCAAGAAGAGATTGTGTATTTGGGATTTGTGATTTCAGCTAATGGATTGAGGATGGATCCTGAGAAGGTTAAAGCAATTTTTGAATGGCCTACACTTGAGAATGTGGGCAAGGTAAGATCGTTTCATGGTTTGGCTAGTTTTTATAGAAAGTTTATAAAGAATTTCAGTGCTATTTGTAATGCTATGACTGAAACAATGAGGGGAGATAAAAAGGAATTCAAGTGGATACATGGAGTTGATAAGAGTTTTGAGACTTTGAAACAAAAGGTTTCTAAATTACCTATATTGGCTTTACCTGATTTCAACAAAGTATTTCAAGTTGAATATGATGCAAATGGTAATGCAATAGGAGCTGTATTAAGTCAAGAAGGTAAGAAAGTTGCTTTCTTTAGTGAAAAGTTGAATGATGCTAAATGGAAATATTATGTGTATGATCAAGAGTTTTATGCTATTGTTCAAGCATTGAAGAAGTGGAGACATTGTTTGATGCCTAAGGAGTTTGTGGTATATACTGATCATAAAGCTTTACAATACTTGGGAAGTCAACATAAATTGAATCAAAGACATATGAAGTGGGTTGAGTATTTGCAAAGTTTTACATTTGTGATCAAGCACAAGAGTGGAGTTACTAAAAAATTTGATGATGCATTGAGTAGAAGACATTCTTTGTTGACTAAAATGAAGGTTGAAGTTCTTAGTTTTGATGAGATCAAAGAGTTATATGATGTTGACCATGATCTTTTTGAGGCATGGAGAGAGTGCAGAGCACCAAATTTGACAGATCACATAAGTAAGTATGATGAGTATTTCATTCAAGAAGGTATGTTGTTCAAAGGCATTCAGTTATGTATTCCTAGAAGTTCTATGAGGTTGAATCTGATTAAGGAAAAGCATAGTGGTGGATTAGCTAGAAATTTTTGAATTGATATGACATTGAGTTTGCTGAAAGAGAAGTATTATTGGCCACAAATGTATAAGGATGTTTAGAAATTTGTAAAGAGTTGTGGAGTTTTTCAAGTTGCAAAAAGAGTGAGTCAAAATACTAGTTTGTATACACCTATTACTGTTCCTGAGAAACCTTGGATTGATATCAGTATTGATTTTGTTCTTGGATTGCCTAAAATAGTGAAAGGTTATGATTCCATATTTGTTGTAGTGGATAGATTTTCTAAGATGGCTCATTTTATACCATGTAAGAAGACATTAGATGCTAAGCATGTTGCTGAAATTTCTTTAAAGAGATTGTGAGATTGCATGGATTACCAAGAAGCATTATTTCAGATAGAGACAGTAAGTTTGTTGGTTATTTTTGGAAGACTTTGTGGAAGAATATGGGTACTGAATTGAAGTTTAGTTCTACATTCCATCCACAAATAGATGGATAGGTAGAGGTTGTGAATAGAAGCTTGGGAAATTTACTGAAATTTTTAGTTGGGAATAAGCTGAGTAATTGGGAGATGGTATTGACACAAGCTAAATTTGCATATAACAATTATGTGAATAGGAGTATAGGGAAGACACCTTTTGAGATTGTTACTAGAATGCATCCTAGAGGTATATCATATTTGAGAGATGTTGCTAGTGAAGAAAAGAGAAGCGTTGTAGGAGAAGAATTTGCTACTTTCATGGAATCTTTGCA
The DNA here is from genome assembly GCA_028749045.1 of Cupressus sempervirens. Lineage (NCBI taxonomy): Eukaryota > Viridiplantae > Streptophyta > Pinopsida > Cupressales > Cupressaceae > Cupressus > Cupressus sempervirens. The sequence goes on from CM053791.1 coordinate 226,816,861, forward strand.
TAAAGAAGTGAAGTTGAGGTTGGAACATGGCAATTAGAAGTATAAGGCTAATGACTATCAGTCTAGAAGACACCATGATTTTCAAGTTGGTGATGAGGTGATGGTTCATCGAAAGAAAGGAAGATTCCTAGTTGGAACATATAGCAAGTTGAAGATGAAGAAATTTGGACCGTGTAAGATCCTGAAGAAGTTTGATAGTGGTAATGCTTATGAAGTTGAGTTACCTAATGACATGGATATATCTCCTCTATTTAATATTGCTAATTTCTATAAGTATCAGGAGTTAGAGGATGAAGTTGTTATACAAGATGATTATACTAAGAGACAGATTGAGGAAGTTGAATAGATACTAGATCAGAGAGTTGGCAAGAGTACAAGAGGAAAAGATTACTATGAATATTTGGTGAAGTGGAAGAACAAACCTATTGAAGATGCTTCATGGATTTCACAATTTGAGTTGGATTTAGCTTAGGTTGGGACATCTCAATGATTCAGGAGAATTATTTCTTTGAAACGACGGTTGTCTGATGCAAGAGCATCTTGGGTTACCTTGTTATCCTTCTCATTTTGTTCACCTAGTAGTTCCTTCATGTGCCTAGTAGTCCTTCATGTGCCTAGCAGTATTGAAGATGCTTCATGGATTTCATAATTTGAGTTGGATTCAGCTCAAGTTGGGACATCTCAGTGATTCAAGAGAATCATTTCTTTCAACCCTAGTTGTCTGATGTAGGAGCATCATGGGTTGCCTTGTTATCCTTCTCATTTTGTTCACCTAGTAGTTCCTTCATGTGCCTAGCAGTCCTTCATGTGCCTAGCAATTCTTTCATGTGCCTAGCAGTCCTTCATGCGCCTAGCAGATCCTTCATGTGCCTAGCAGTCCTCCATGGCCTAGTAATTCCTTCAAGTGCCTAGTAGTTCTTCATGTGCCTAGCAATTCCTTCATGTGCCTAGCAATCCTATTTTCTTCATGTGCCTAGTAACCCTATTTTCTTCATGTGCCTAGTAATCCTATTTTCTTCATGTGCCGAGTTACTATAGAAATTCCTTCATGTGCTAAGTTACTATAGCATTCCTTCATGTGCCGAGTTATCCACTGTATGCCAAGTGATTCTTCATGTGTTATGTTACTTAGTGTATGTCGAGTGTTTCTTCATGTGTTGAGTTACTCAGTGTATGTTGAGTGTTTCTTCATGTGCCGAGTTACCCAGTGTATGTTGAGTGTTTCTTCATGTGCCAAGTTACTCAGTACATGCCGAGTGTTTCTTCATGTGCCAAGTTACCAAGTGTATGCCGAGTGTTAGTATTTGGATGTGATTTTGTGAGCTAACTTGCAAGATTTATTTCATTCACGACATTTATGTTAAGATCTTTTCTTGGGATGAGTCTAGACCATTATTGGGTTCGCCTTCCTCTTATGTAATGATTCTAGAATGGTCTATAAGCCATTTTGGCAAGTATAAATAGATTTTTTAGGCTTAGAGTTAAGTAAGGTTTTAGAGAAGAAGTTTTCAACAAGTTTTGGGAAGAAGATTAGAGAGCAGAACTAAAAGTGTGAATTTACAGTTGGATCTTTGAATGTGAATGTATTTGTAATTGGCCATAACCTAGAAGGCCTTATAGCTAGGCATGAAAGAAGATATCTTGATGACTCAATAAAATTAATTCACTCTTCTTCCTCCTTTGGTTGTTGTCCACTTGTGTTTGCTTCCATTGTGTTAACTCTTGCAAGGTGGTTTGGATAGCTGGGTGAGCCTTTGGCCCTAGTTATTCATCCTCTTGCCTATGTTAGGGTGTGCTTGGGTACCTCATCAGGCCTTGTTTGTCAGGACCCAGATTTACTTTCAATAGTAGTTTCTAGGTTTTTAGCTACTCCTTAAGTTTATCTTAAGGGGTAGTGTTAGAGTAATAAGGTTTTTACTTATTAATTTAATTATGAAGTCACTTATTAACTCTATTTCAATTAAGCTAAAATTTGGGCATATAATAATTAATCCTTTTATTAATTATTATCATGCAACCTAGATTAGACCATTTTTAAGGTTTCGATCTCATTTATAAGGATGATCTCTCTTTGTAATTATTGATTGATTCAATTTTGATAATAGAAATATCTATTTTTTCTCATCAAGAATATCTCATCTATGGATATGGGAATTTCTGCTTCCATTGTTTTTTCTTCTTTCTTTCAATGATAGTTGTTTACATGCAAGTGATTCTTGGAAGTTATGGGGTTGATCTTTCATCAACTTCAACACTCTATACTTCTATTATTTTCCTCCAACATGTTATTTGATCATCCAATTTCCAAAGGAGGGATACCCTTAAAAATCATAAATCAAAGAAAAAATTAAGTTTGAAAAAAGTAAACCAACTTTATTATTTAACATTTTTAGTCTACAAATCAAGTCTTAATATGTGATGTTTAAGCTATTTTCCAAAAGAGCTACTATAGTAGAATCTTGCATCTAAAGTATAAACCTTTGTTGACTATTAATTTCCCTTGCATGTTGAAATTTAAAATATAATTATTAAAATATTTTTTGTGTTCTATTCTAACCCAATTTTCAAATAGAGCAATGGGTTGGAATAATTGAGCCTTAACCCAAGTACGACTTGGGAAAAAGGAATCCAGTGTTCCTTGGTCCAAAGTCCCTATAGAGATAGCCCAGAATGTACGCCGAAGAAAGATTCTACTAATGTTTTTATTTTGGTGGCTTTTGAATCTTTAAGGGCTTGTTTAATTGTTGGAATTAGATTTTGGAATAAAAATTTGATATTCTAGATTTGTTATTATAGAATTCAAAATCCAAATTATTGTTTTTGAAATATGGTTTGGGACTATTTGATTTACCTTGAATTCATAATAATACCAGACATTTCCTCCACTGGGCTGCACATTTTTAGAATTATATTTAGTACATTTAAAATAATTATTCATATAAAAATTGTTTTTTCACCAATCTTATTGTTAGTATAAAACAAACAAAAAAAACAAAAAGATGAACTTGACAAATAATTTCTTGAAATCCTAAATTGTTTTCCTCAAAATTTGAAAACAAATACCTCTATTAAAAAGAGATAAGATCATACAAAGAAGAAGATATGTGCATTGTTAATGGCATCCTTAAAAAATAATTATAGGGGTTTCTTCTTTAAAAATCATTTTTGCACCATGTACCAAAATCCCATGCTATTATTTATACATAAGAAGGAAAAATTATAAATGGAAGAATTTTTCTGGCAGCATGTGAAGCTACTATAATTTTAAAAAATTTCAATGGTATTGCTCTAGTAAATGGTGTTGTTAAAAGGTCTACATTCACAAGAAAATTTTAGGCTAATAGTAGATTTAATTTTTTGGCGGAAATAGTGTGATGTGCCAGAAGGGGGACATGAAAAGCACAAGGGTTGTAATGGATGACATGATTCTTTTCCTCAAAATTTGAAAATAAATATGCCATTTGAAAATAGATAATTTTATGTAGAGAACAAGTTCTATACATTTCTAATGGCCAATGCAAAACCATGAGCGGGATGGCAAAAAATGTGAGCGAAGGAAAACATATGCAATGACAAAATGTTTTGTTAAGAAAATAAAAATCAAATAGGTCACATGCGGATCAATTTTTTTAATTTTAATTAATATGGAATGCTTATTTTTGTCAAATTGGAATTAGAATGATAATTTGATCAATTTATCCTATTTAAATGGAAAATCAAATTGTAGTTTTGCAAGGTAAATGATTATACCAAATTATAATTTTTCCCAATTCTAATTTAGATGTTACACACCCAAACACTAGATTATAATTTTTTTTAAATTACAAATATTAATTCGTATTAAAAATAAACCCTAAATTAAGAAGCTATAAATCTTCAAAAGACTTTGATCATGTTAAGATTAAGTGTGAAATATAGAAGAGTATTGCATTGATGAAATAGATACTTCAACTTGTTCAATTAATTTGTTCTTTTAATGAAAAGAAAGCTTATTCTAACCTATAACCATTTCAATTATGAGTCTTATCATTTAGTTTTAAAAAATTGTCTACACTTAAATGAATTATATAATCTAGCCAATAGGCTATTACCTAGGCGAACCTTGGTCTGACCTCTAATCACAATCAATGGTCCAATAGAAGATCTTTCCTAAAAAAGCCTAAAGTCTTCCCTCACCCAGATAAGGTAGTCATGTTTGTGACTACACAAGCTTGGTATCACATGGACAACATCCCCATTACGATTTGGTTGGCACCTAGCATTTCATGCACATCATAAAAATTATTATTGTCTTCCTTAAACATTTAAATAAACATACTTCTCTACTAAGAAAACACTTGATGTTAAGCACTTAGACAATTTCAATGGAGTCTATAAAGAAGTACAATGCAACTACCAAAGAGAAGATTGGAAACTTAACAACATAGATAGAAGAGAACCTCAAGAAAATGAAAGCATCTACAATTAAGAAGATAACATGGTAGAAGTAGTGGTGTGGACAATTATGAAGAGTCTCTCAAATGGGTTGCTCTTGAAAAACTCCCTACTTAGGATCACCACAAGAAATAGGTTCTAAGTGAAGATGTAGCAATTGAGAGTTTAAAATAACAACATGTTGATGTGGTCGATTGATGGTGTTGGTGTTTTAAAATGCATAGTGATAAAACCTTCTAGAGGGCAACATAAATGGGAATGTCTAAGGGTTAGCTACTTCCCCATCTTCAAAAATACCCAAATGGATCTAGACCCACATAATGAAGCACAATCCTTCCTTCACTTTTGGCTCTGCAAAACCAAGGTAGAGTACCTAGAGATCCTATTGTGTAACTAGTGCAAGCAACCATAGTCTAGAATATGAATAAAGAAGATTAAACCCTTATTTCTCCTCTTTACTCATGCAATAACATAGATCTACAATAGTTAAATGCAAGACAATGCAATTTATATGTTGAGTGAGGGCATCTTGTTCTAGCTCTTCAAACATAAAATATAAAGATGATTTGAATTTGATTTGATTTTATGTGGGTGGAGAAAGTGGATGAAAACCAAGTATGGACAACAAACTAATAATCCTTTAGATGATTAGTGCCTAATCCATTGGGCACTTCACAAATCTCTCTCATGCATTTTGGATATCCAAGACACATATCCTATGCCAAGACTCTAGATCTATCCATTTACCTTGTAAATTGGATATCAATGTTCAATCTAAATCTCATTCTTACTTGATATCCTCTTCAATAAACTTGCAACCCTGTTGATTTCCCTAAAGCATTTACATAAATCCTTGAATTATAAGAAATAATGAAATAGCATACAACCTTAAGGGACTGTGACTATGATCTAGGCTCTTTGTTCAAAGATTAGAAAACATTAAAAATCACTGAGAAAGGAGACAAGATTTAAAATGAAACTCAATACCTACTATTCTTTGTATTGATTTCCTTGGAATAATACATGAAAATGCATGAAATTGACTCACAAAATACCAAATAAACCAGGTTGTACAATATACATATGCTGTCATACGAGAGAGAAAATGATGGGAATGAGAAACTCATGGGATGGGAAGGGGGTATCATAGCCAAAGCATAGCTTAATGGTTTGGAACTAGCACATCCCAAATACTATAGATTCATACTTCATCAATTCCATAAACCATTTTTGCTAAATGTTTTCATTCCAGAATTTCCTTTCCAGTTTTCAACTCCCAACTTTTTCCTAACCCCCTTCGATGAAAGAGAGAAAAATCATATATGGGATTAAAGAATTCAATCCTAACTAAGAGATATTTTCCATTTCCTCTTTTCATTCCAAAAAGATCTGATTCTTCAATCATGACTCCAACTTCAATCTCGAAATTCATCACAGTTGGAAAACAAAAATTTCTCATAATTGAAAATTGGAGCCAAATTATAATAGAATGGCATAATATTGTCAAAATGAACCCAAAAAACCTTTTACCATGTGTTTTTACGAAGTTTGCAATTGTATTTTCAATTTTCACCAATTTCACTAAGAGGCCCAAATTTCACATTTCTTCCTATAACTTGAACTAGTGAAGACATGTTCAAAATCTGATTCAATATTTGGATTCCTCATCTTGAGATCTTTCCAACAATATATGATACTTGATATTTCACATGAACATAACTCCTCTGGTGGCTATTTTAAGAATCAGGTCCCAACTCCAGTTTTGCACATTAAAATGCAAAAAATTGAATTTTTTAAAAAAAATCTATAGTATAAACTATAGGTTTTGCATTTATAACTTTGAAATTTTTTATGAACGACCATTTCAATTTTCTGAACAAAATATTAAAAATTAACATTTTGTTAAGCTCTTATCCACCTGGGTGTCAGACATGTGCCACGTGTTAGATGATAATTGCCTCTCACAACTTTGAATGACCCCACAGCTTTGTTGTTGGATTTCTCAACTTTTCGGGAGGTCACCATGTCATCATTGATGAATCCCTCCAATTTTCTATTGGTGACATAGCAACCACTGGGATCTGATGGTGTGTTCTGGTGAGCCACTCTATGCATTTGGTCAAAATTAGTCTTCGCACTAATTGGCTGCCCATGGTAGGCCCCACTATACAAGCAACAAATTTGACAAGTCTTATGTCACTAAAAGGATGTGTGATTGTTTATCAAAGCTCCTAATTTACCTATTACACTATGCATGTAGGACTAAGGGTTTGGCCTATTTCTCAAAGCAAAATGTAACCTCTTTTTAGTACATAAGATCTCCTTGCACCTTCAACATTACAATCATCCATGCTGTAGGACCCTATTCTCATTATCCACGAGCATCTTCAGGAGGGGATACATGCATGCACAAATAGGAAAACAAAAACCATTTACTACAAACACCAACTATGATGCAAATGCAAGGGCCCCTAGTTAATCAATCCAAGGAGTTGTGGGCCTCTAGTTGGATGATACAAGAATCCCCGTTAAACACACTTCATGCATAATCCATCCTCTAGACATGCAATCATTCTTCTGCCATGGACGTGCCCCTACTACTCAATGCATGTTGGAGCTTGCTTTGCATCAATGTGAATGTTATCTTCCTCTTACAAGGCCACCCCTTTGTCTTTGTTCTGGGTAGATTTGTTTTCTTTTATAGCCAATGGAAAACCATTCACCTCCATGGCATGGAGTCTGAACAATCTCTTGCTAATTCATTGTGTGGGGCTTTGGTTATGTACGTGGAGGATGTGGTAGTCTTACTCCAATGCCATCTCCTCCCAACGACTTCTACTAAACTGAGATGCCTCCCCTGTTGCTCATGCGACTCCCATTAATGTGGACTTGAGGGTTCCTAATCCCAATTGTAGATGCTGGACTCCTCTTGTGCTTCACATCAATTGTGCAAAATTTCCAATTTATCTGGAATTCCTGAACTAGCTCCTCATTTTTATTTCTCTACTCTCCCATACCCAAGGTGGTTGCAAATATTCTATATTTGTGATAATATTCTGTAGGGTGAAATCAGACCTCTTCCATCCCTCATCTTGGAAGCAAGTTGTTGGAGCTGACACATGAAGAACCAATTATTTCTCTCACTTCTTTGACATTTTTGAATAAGATCCTTGGAGAAAATATGCAAAAAGAGGCCTTGTAAATATTAGACATCGTAGCCCAACATTGGCATAGCAGTTGTCACATTTATACTTATTCTCACCATCCAATATTTCAGAAGCTATGAATTGTGCAAACGCATCTTGAAGAGATTCAATATTACCTTCTATCTCCACATTTAGATCCATCCCATGATCATACTGCTCAGATATGTATTGGCATTTCAAATACTTTTTTTTGGACTAAAGATAGCCCCCAAATGTCTATTGGATAAGTGTTGTATCTTGCAATAGTGGATCAACAACTCTTTCTCCATCAGCTTCAGAAAGATACACTAATTGCATTGCATGAATGGAAAACCTTAAAAATTCATGAGCATCCTCTCTAAAACCATGTACTACTCTGTTTCACATCTAATTGCCTTGCTCTTAATCCTATCCTGTCATAGCAATACAATTTTTCAAAAATTTATCTTGTATTTCCTACTAACATACCCTTCCATCTGTCATTGCTTGTGCATTTCTAAGTGGCTTTACCATCATAGGGTATATATTGGTTATTATTGATGATACTTTTTGAGCTTCTTGATAGATCTTAGCATTCTATTGGCAATAGTTGGGCCCCAAGATGGGCTTGACTAAAAAAAAAAATTCAAACTCAAACACCCGAGTCATCAAATTGATCAAATTGATTTATTGAACCTTTAACACACACTAGATTCCAAAACAATTGATACTTGATCAATTAAAAGTCATTTTGTAACCATTTTCACAATTGTCAATTTCACATCAAGAGGCCTATTGGTCGGCTTTAAAAAATGACAAAAACACCTGACCGAGCTCTAAAACTCTAGATATCTTGGTTCTCTGACATACTCAACAGGCTTGCCAAATATCATCACATAATGAAATCAGGGTCAAAATATATCAACCTCCAAAGTTGCTCACTTAAAATCGCCTGCAAATAATCATGTTAGAAAAGCACAAAGTGTATTCAAATTTGACTTTGAAAACTGAGAAAACAAGCACTCGAGGTTCTGAAAATTAGGGCATTGGTAGACATTGACATAGAGAGTATAAACCTCCAATTTGGGCTCATGACGAATGGCTGAGAAAATTTAACGAATGGTAAAAGTGGGCTACTCAAAACTTGCAGACTAGAAGCACTGGTAGAAAAGCATTTTCGCAAATGGAATGGACCTGGGAAAGTGTGCAGACAGATTCATCAAGACTTAAAAATTAGCACACTTAAAGTATTCTTGGAGTATAAAACAGTTGTATGATTTTTTCAATCTCACCTATCATGGATTTCAAGTTATGACATCAAAAATAGGGGTACCAACCAATTTTCATTTATTGACACCAGTAAAATGTTATAAATTACATTTGGAATCATATTTGCAAATTGATCAAATAGACTCATCATAAGCTCAAAATTGAAACATAGCAAGTCTCTAACCTCTAGAATGTAATGCAAAAGGAATTTAAGCATTTTAGTCAACTAGTTCAAAATTATAATAAATCAAACAGGGCTTCCCAAAATTTTGAACAATTTGCATCAGCATGACAATAATGAATGACCAACTTTGAGGGATTCAAAACCTAGTCAAACGGATTCAAAATGACTTAAAACATGAGACATAGGTTCTCTGGTATGGACACTAAACACTCCCAAAGTGGCAGGTCATGAAACATTACTAGGTGTGAGATATTCAATCGCAAACTAAGTGTTCTGTCGCTATTTGACACCTAGGTAAAAATGTAGATTTGGGCATTGCTCAAAATGAGACTTCATGGAATGACTCAAAATGTCAATTTATCTTCATGGGATGAATGGACGTACTACATGCAAGGTATTAGAAACATTAAACACCTCTTAGGCTTGGAAAGGATAGCCGAGTACACATGCATCAAAAAGTGCTTAAATGGCTTGATTTTCAATGGTACTCAAGATCAAGGCTTCAATTTTGAGTCCCAATAGATGGAGTAATAAACACTTAAAACTTTTCACCAATTCATTCACATCTATCTGTAAACTTGTGCATTGAAAACTTATAATGTAAATCTATTGTAACATATAAATCTAATCAATCACATGCATGAAAATAAAACACATAACACAATATTTGTTACCCAAAAACCTTCCTAGGTGAAGGTAAAATTGGGGTGGGGATGACACCTAAAAATTTTCACTACTAGAGTAATAAAGTTAACTAGTTAATGTTCCAATGTTTCAAGACCATAAGATATTATCTTCCCTATGAGGAGTTTACCCTATTAAAGGCTTAAGAGACTGTTAGGTCTCATCTCTCTAGAGGATTTAACACTTACAACTAAGTAAGGATTTTTTTAGGAGACCTACAAAGATTTGGTAAGACCACTTTGTTAAGAGATTTACTTTGATTCAAGTCTATTAGAACTGATTGAGTACATGATTCTCAGTTTTCTCTATAAGATGATTTTGAGTCTTCTCCTTGCTAACAAATCCTATCCTCTAATCTAATATTACTTATCTTTCCCTTTCACTTCACTTCTTATGAATAGTTCATTCGATCTGTTAGATGATAATAGAACCCTTCACTATATAATGGTCTATGTTTACACATTTATTATTCCTATCTCCCTCTCTTTTCTTATGATTGAATGTAATTTATCTAGGTTAAACTCATTTCTATTTAAAGAGTTTCATAAAGCATTTTCTAGATGATTCCATATTTTGCCTCTTCATCTTGGTCGTTGAACATGCAATATAAGGATCTATGATCCACATCATGTAAATGTTCTATAACAACCTCTATAGGTAATAAATGTTCTATAACAACCTCGACAAAATTTGAATGTTCCTTCCAAGTTAGCTTGATAATCATTTTGCCTCAAACTCTATTCCATTCCTAAATTTTATGTAAACTCTTTATTTCTTAGTCTTTATGATTTCATAATGCTCAACATTGATGTTGCTCGGTCTGTATTACTCTTCTAATGCTTAGAATGTATTTTGCTCGGCACAAACTATGTAAATCAACACTTGTACGCTTGATACTTGCTTGGTCATTGATGAGCTCAACTCGTATAGAAAATACTCAGTGACCATAACCTTACTTAGCTCCTATAAGGAATGGTATATACTTGTTTATATACATGAGTTGACCTATATAGAGTAGCTCAGTTGCAGTGATGATTGTCTGACTCTACCTTATAAATGACAAAGTGATTGACACTAATAGAAAACAATGGTTAGAGATAGCAATAAATGTCACAAATATCTCTACTATAATGCAGAGGAAGTTCATTCAAAGAGTTCCACTGGTAGATGAAGTGGACACAAAGTACTTTCCGAATTCAGAAATATAATTGAGGGGTACACAAAATAGATAAACTTACCATGAACTTGTTTGAGGTAAATTTAGTTCAAGAGATTTCACTTTGTTTATGGTAAAAAGTATAGCTTGTAAATTGACTAATACCAAACTTGTCTAGCTCCATGTTGTTATGGTCATTGTAGTATTATTCTACATAGGAATCAATTTAGAAAAATAGAAGTTAAGCAAATTGATTTGGACTCAAAATCTCTCTTTAATTATATATGATACAATTCTGAACTTATCTTGAGTCCATGTTTGCTTTTGTCTACTAATGCAGATCAAAATTCTAAGACTATTTATCAAGATAGTTCAACAATGGATGAGATATCTCTAGGATTTAAATTATGTTAGTTTTCTTTACCATTGGATAATTTTTTTTAAAAAAAATTTCTATAGGACAACCTTAAGAAAACGTCCATAATCATATAAAATATACAAAATAGCCCATGCTTACTATATTCTTGGTTTATGAATTTGTTATTTCCTTGACCTCTTCATTATAGATTAACAAATTTCATTTACACATGGCTACTCATCCATTGCAATCTTGTTGTTTCTTACATCCATCCAGGATATAAACATCACCATTTTATTTTTAGTTTCTCAAGATTTGGTATCTTGTGGCATGAACATTATGTTGTTCTTGAGTAGAAGTGTTACTTCCTATTATTCTTTTGGTAACTTTGCAAGGTGCAAGTAGATTCATTTATTTATAAATTGATCGAGAGGGAACTAAAAGCAGGAAAATGAGAGATTAGTTTCTGAAGAATGTATTAAATGTTGAATGAAATAAACTGAAATAACTTTTGTTATGCTTAAAATATTTAACTTTAAACTCAAGAATAGATAGAAAGATTAACAAAATAATAGTTGGAATTTTTTGTTTTCATTTATTTCAAGATTATCTTTATTTTCATAGAAGATTATCTGTACTACACATTAAGAGCACCAGAGGGCTAATTATTATAAAGAATAAGCAACAACAAGAGGTTTAATTATTACAAGCAATAAGCAAAAAAAACTTATTAAAATAAAATAAAAACAAACATGGCACCACAAATTAATTTCCATCTTTTTTTTCTTCCTAAATTTTAATTATTAAATTGTATTATCAATCTTTCATGGCAAGTGTAGCTAGGAATCTAGGTACAATTGGAATGTCTATTTTCACAAAGCTTGTTATCAATAATTTTTGTATCTATAGATCACTGATTCTTTATACTATAATTTATCTTGTTATAATTTTCCAAGATTTTATCCTTTTTTTGTGTGATCTACTTAAATTATGCAAAAAAAATCTCTTTTCTATCAATGTTTCTACTAGATTCCACTAAAAATTATTAGCAATTGATAAAATAAATTAGTTTAAAAAACTTATTTTCAAACTACTTTGTTGCATTGTCATGTTCGGAGCAACTTCTAATTAAAATTCACTAGACCCTTGAATTGATTGGTGCAAGTGCTAGTTTGTTAATTTTTCATGATTAGTAGTTAGTAGTTACTAGAAGCACTATAGTACATTAGGGCCCATTTGGATCATGAATTTGAGTAGGAATTGGAATTTGGAATTCTTAAAATAAAAAATCCACAGTTTGGGTCTACAAAATGGGAATTAGAATTTGAGAAAATGTGGATCCGGTATCCCCATTTGACTCCCAAAACAAGAATTTGTATTCCTCCAAAATACTTGTTATTTGGGATTCCCATTTTAAATCCCATTTTTCCAAAATGAACATTCCAAATAAAAGTGAAATTGATTTGTCTTTAACATCTAGATGCTCATTTTTGTAACTACAAAAAAAGAGTTTTGGAGATCAAAGGAAGAGCACTAGAGAAATAGTGAATCGAATCGATGTACAAATGGATTGAATTGAATTGCATAGAGAAATAGTTGGGGTTTTGGAGTGTTGGTCGCTTGCAAAAAGAGCAGAGATAGACAAAGGCTTGTAGTGATAGGAGAAGATGAATTGGATCAAATCTAAATTTGACATTGTAGATGGGCATCTAACTCTAGTTATGGATTCTATAACTACCCTCTCCCCTTCTTCATTTAATTATAAATTAGCACAATTCTGAACTTTGATGCTTGCATCTACACTCTAATTATGTTGTTGATTCAAACGGCCGAACACCACCACCACCAAATACATACATCATTGACTCATTACCACAAGAGACTCTTCTTCAAATGAAGGGCTTGGGGTATATAAAAAATTAGATTCCCTACAGTGGATCTCTCTAAGTTTGGGCTCTATGTATAGAAGAGCTTGGATTTCCTACCATAGTTCCGTCTGAGTTTTCACCATAAGAAATTTATCAAGCTTTGGTCATATAATTGGAAATTTATCAATGTTTTTGAATCAAATTGATTTTTTTTATGTATTGCAATCTGTCATTAATTTTTGTTTATCAAGTTTTGAGATTAGAAGTTTGAGGATTTCTATTCTAATCACTGTAACATTTATATTTATCTTCTCTTTCATATATTCATATTTCTAAACCAAACTATTTTGGAATAACAAGTTTTGAATATCAAATATTTTTGGGTTTGAACCAAATGGTCCCAATATAAATTCTAGGAACCGTAATCTAGACTTCAAGTTCCAGAATCCTAAATCCAAGATTTTTAATGTTAATTCTCAACTCATATTCCACCAACCAAACAAGCCCTTAAGGAATTTTATGGGAAACCCTAGCCTTTGGATAATGTGGCTAGTAAATATGCATGTTGAAGTCATATAGGGTTGTTGATCATCATAGACTTCAAACCGTCATTGGTCCTTCAAATCACAATGTTCAAACAACACACATGGTCAAATAGAATGGAGGCTTTAAAATATCTAAAATGAATATGATACCATATAGAACCTAAGATTTATAAGGACAAAATATACACAATGAAAATTTGAGATTTTAAAGTGAACCATACATTAAGATAAAAAATAAGTGTATATATAGATATGAGTTTCTCAATAAAATGTGGAATGGACTCCTTGTAAAAGAGTGGTAGCAAAACAACTCATAGAAATAGTGTGTTGAGTCAAATACACTTTTGACACTACTCACAAACCTATAATTATGTAGATATCTCAAAAATGTAGGCATCAAGTTGCCTACTTAGGATTATAAATATATTTGGACATATAGATGTAGAATAATAATGTGCAATAGGAATTTGGAACATGAATATAAAGACATTTAAGTGTTGAATTTTTGTGTATAAAAACAATTTATTCTAAATTAGCACAATTCGCCATTATTTGGCACTAAATATACTCTAGAATGTGTAACCCCATATAGAAGCATTAAATATCATGGTAAATGTATTTTTTCATTTCATTTGAATGAAAATAAATAGATATTTAATATAGACAAAATAATTGGGCATTTTATATTTTATGCAGTAACTATTTATATATGATTGTCAGAATGAATTTGTGAATTTAGAATTGCATTTAATTTAATTTTTTTTGTCATGTTATTTTGTTTTGGAGGAGATTTACATTATTGTGTAGATATGTATGCACTACATTATGATTTTTTTCTTATAAAAAATTCAAAATGGAAAATGAGTATATAATTTTGTGGATATTTACTTTAAAAATTGCATATGCTATAGAATAGTATAATATGAAGAAGGAAATTTAGATTAGAAAGATAATATATTGTGAAATTATCTTATACAAGTGTGATTTATTGCAAAATGACAAGATTATAAGTTAACAAAAAAATGGCTCATAAATACCCATAATACTAAGAAAAAAAATTAATTATAAGGTGAATTGTATGTGGGCCAACTCACATTTCCCAATTTATCATTGGGAAGAGGCTTTTTGAAAATCATTCAACACTTTAATAAAATATCCAACATATACAAGGTACACATACATGATTAATATAAAATATAAACATATTTATTTGTTGAATTCCTTTAAGTAAATTTAGCATTTGCTTCAATCAATAACCTAATATAAGATGGAACTATGAAAGACAAGGTTATATTCACCAAGTTGTTGATTATTCATAAGATCTTGATGAATATAAGATTGTGTTTCATAGTTCTTGATTACCTTTATCACATCTTTTGATATTAATCATTGGCATTAATTATGTATTATCATTAATAATAATTTATGTTTTGTTGACAACCTAAAAGTATATGTTTGATTAGTGACTAAAATATATACATTTGAAAACTCAATATGAAAAAGCTAGATTCGGGCTTTGATTCCAAAGAGACTAAGATAAGGAAGGTTTCAAAGTAAAAATATGCATGTTTGGGTAATAAACTAAAATATCTTTGTTGAAAATATAACATAATATTTTATTTTATTTTCATTTATATATGTATAAATTATGAAAGAGAAAATTAATTTAACACTTCACTAAAATCCCTCAACATCCTTTCAAGTGTGGGTATACCTACTCGAGTTTAAATATTATCCTTAATAGTGGTTGGCTATTATCAAGAATATTTTATATTTTAATTTTCTATAAGATAAAATTAAAAAGCTATTTATAATCCTAAAATTAAAAGTACAAAGAAAATTCATTTTTAGCCTTAACCTTAACAAAAATAATAATGTAACTTGCACAATAATGTAAACCACTTACATTTGATAATTTCAAACCAAAGCTTCTAAATAGAACAATGTAATGTTCTCCTTATTTTCATTTCTATGTAATGCTTTTGTATTTCAAAGAAAATGAAATTATTTCTATGCAATGCTTTTGTATTTCAAAACAAATGAAATTGTTTCCATGCAATGCTTTTGTATTTCAAAGAAAATGAAATTATTTCATTCAAAACCTTGACTACATACATAGAAATAATACAACAATACATCAAAATAGAAAGTGTATGCATAGAATACAACAAGGCATTATGGGGAAAAATAATTCATAAAATATTGAAAAGCTAAACATTTTAGGGTTCAGTACAATTGGATAATAACTATTAAATGCATACCATTGGCTACAAAGAGAAAGGATAAATGACGAGCGGGGATTTTTTAATTGTGGAGAGCATATCTGATGACTCATTGTATCTAAAAATTGACACATTTTTTTATACATGTTATATTTTGAATGATTAATAAAATAGAGATAAGTAAATAGTGTACACAAATAATTAAAAAACTCAAAGCTATAAACTAAAAATAAAATTCAACTCTTAATTTAACAAGTTAATTTTAATAAAATTAAAATAAAAAATTTGATAAGTGCATAATGTTTTTGTTGTGGGTCATCATTCCAAATTTGAATTCTACAAGAGTAAGATATATTAGGTGTCTCCTAGAAGAAATAAAGAATAATCTTATATTATTGCCACCATATAAATCTAAAAATAGATGAATGTTATATTCTAAAAGCTCCTTTCCTCTTTTCCTAAAATGAAATGTGACTCCAAAACTATATATATTATTCCTAAGCTATTTGACATCACACCTAGTTTATTTTATCCTACTAGAAGAAAGATGCGGACTAGTTTTTTGTCATGAGTAAGACTATTGAATCCATTGCATATAATAGTCTCATGTTACTACCACCATATGTACAATAAAAATAGATGAATGCTATCCTCAGATGTCCTTTTCTTTTGTTCTAACATTGAATACTATTTTGTATTGATATTAATTGTTTGGTTCTATTAGATACACATAGATTTTTGTCTAATTAGAGGAAAGACTTGGACTACTTTTTAAGTCTTTGTGAAGACTACATAATGCATTGCAAATAATACATTCATATTATTACTACCTTATGTAAATCCAAAAAGAGATTAATGTTGTCCTAAAAGCTTCCTTCCTTATCGCCTACAATGAAATATGATTCTAAATTGATACACGTAATAATTTCTCCCATCGTATGTGATTAACTGGAAGAAAACATAAATTACTTTCGTGTACAAGACTACTGAATGCATAGGAAAAAGAAAAGTCTCATATTATTACCACCATAAGTAAGCCCTAAAAACAGATGATTTAAAATATCCTTATCTTTTCTCCTAGATTCTGAAGTGATATTCCCATTGAACGTACACAGATTTTCCTCCAAGTGGAGTAAAGACCGTAGCCTACTTTATGTCACGAGTCAGGACTACTTTATGTCATGAGTGAACCCTATAGAATGGGTTGTGGGTCATTCACGTCTTCGCATCTTTCGGATATATCAAATCCATCTAACATCAAAAGCCAAATCCATGTCTGCAAGTGAGCACCACGAAATTGCATTATCGCTGACGTGAGAAAGAAAAGTTACATATCTACAACACTTCAAATGCGGAAGTGCTAGACCAGGATTTCTACACAGCGAACTCTTTTCTTATTTTCATTTGATGTTACGAAATATAAGAGAGTAAGTAATCATGCTCTGCCCAGCTCTCGCCTTCTTTCCACTTATTCTCAGCTGCCTAGTTATGATTCCCCATTGCGCTTCCCTCCCGCGAGATGGCCAAATCTTGCTGAAAATCAGAAAGGAAGATTGGAGGGACCCCAATAATTCTTTGAGCAACTGGGACGACTCTCACCAAAATCCATGCGCTTGGAACGGAATTTCTTGTAATAAATTCAACACCGTTACGGCTGTTTATCTCACTGGTCACTCCATTTCTGGCAACTTGACTTCTGCTATTTGCACCCTACCCAATCTCACTGTCTTGACTCTCCATCACAATGCTTTCAGCGGCCCCTTCCCACTTGGCCTCTTGCACTGCTATCATCTGCGCAGGCTCGATTTGTCGCTTAACAAGTTCGCTGGAATGCTGCCCACTCATATCTCCCAATTGAGTGAGTTGAGAGTCTTGAACTTAGCAAATAACGCTTTCAGTGACATCATTCCTACATCTTTCGGAATGCTGCCGAAGCTAGAAGCTCTCCTCTTGCACGGCAATAGTTTGAGGGGAACATTCCCTTCGTTTGTTGGGAACTTGGAATCCCTAACGAACTTCACGATTGGGAGTAATCCTCTGAGACCTGATGTTATACCGAGGGAGCTTGACAAGTTAAAGCAGCTGCAAGAGTTAGGGCTAGAAAACTGCAGCCTTGTAGGCGGAATTCCACCATTCCTGGGCAATTTAACGCAGCTGAGGTCGTTGGACATTTCGCACAATAATCTCTCTGGCGGCATCCCAACATTCTTGGGGAATCTAGCGTAGCTGAGGTCGTTGGACATTTCGTACAATAATCGATCGGGCGGCATCCCAACATTCCTGGGCAATCTAACCCAGCTGGAGGAGTTGGATTTCTCGTCCAATCATCTCCGAGGCGAGATTCCGGGTAACATTGACCAACTGAGGAGCTTATCCAGTTTGAATTTTTGTGACAATCAGCTTAACGGCACAATTCCTCAAGCAATTACCAATCTCACAAATCTGAATCTTCTTCAACTGTGCTCCAATCGGCTTACTGGGACGATACCTGCTCAGCTCGGAGAGCTACGTTACATGAATAACTTGATGCTCTACGACAACAAATTCAATGGCTGGTTACCTCAGAATTTGGGTACGTACTCAAATCTAATTGTAGCTGATCTGTCGAGAAGCGGACTGGAAGGCCCTCTGCCAACAAATCTGTGCATGGGAGGAGTGCTGTATGGATTCGAAATCAGTTCAAACAATTTCAACGGTTCTCTGCCTTCTACTTTTAAAGACTGCAAGTCTCTGCGCTTTCTCTACATTGACAACAACCAGCTGAGCGGTGAGATTCCTCCGGGGTTATGGGGTGCTCTTAATGTCCAGGGGTTGCTGTTAAACAACAATAAGTTCCGAGGCAAGATTTCACCTGCAATTGGCCAAGCGAAGGAGCTGAGTCGATTGAAGATAAGCAACAATCTGTTCGAGGGAAGAATTCCTGCGAAAGTCGGACAGCTGAAAAGTCTTCTGGTATTTGAGGCTGGCAACAATCGCTTGTCAAGCCCCATTCCCCGCGAGCTCGGGAGCTTGGATTTCTTAAATATTCTTACGCTTGACCATAACTTTCTGTCAGATGAGATTCCAAAGGAAATAATGTATCTTAAGAATCTTAGTGAGCTCAATTTGGGTCACAATAGACTTACTGGGGAAATCCCTGCATTGTTTCGGAGTGACATGACTAATCTTGATTTGTCAAACAATTTTCTTTCTGGAGGGGTTCCTCCCGAATTGGGACTATCGAATATTTACGTTTTCAATGTTTCCAACAATCACTTGACTGGACGCATTCCCGATGGCTCAGACAATCTGGCTTACAAGGACAGCTTTGTGGGCAACCCGGGGCTATGCGGAGGTCGGAATTTGATGCTTCCTTCGTGTTCCTCTGATCGGCACAATCTCCCGTCTCGCAGTTTGGCTACTCTTCTATCGATCTGTTTAGTTGTAGTCCTCATTACCGTGTGTTCCGTTTGTCTGTATCGTTCCTTGTATTACAAGAAGCCAGAAAGCACGCCATTGTGGAAAGTAACTCCATTCCACTCGAGATCAGTGAACGAGAGATACATCTTTACGAATTTGAAGGAGACTAACGTGATTGGATCCGGGAGTGCTGGAAAAGTTTACAAGGTCCATCTGCAGAACGGAGAAGCAGTGGCCGTTAAGAAGGTCCTTAACATCAGCAGATCAGTTGGAAGTTTGAAGAGAAAAAGTGACGAAAAGGAAAGTAAAATGGGGGAAGTGGAGGTGAATACCTTGGGGCACATTCGGCACAAGAATATCTTGAAGCTTCTCTGTTGCATTTCTAGTGAAGAAGCAGATTTCAAGCTGTTGGTATATGAGTTCATGCCAAATGGCAGCTTGTTCGATCGTCTGCACCGGCAAGGCGCAGGGCAAGGAATGGCAGGGGAATGGCGGATAAGATATCAAATTGCTCTTGGCGTAGCTCGGGGACTGAGTTATATGCATCATGATTGCCGCCATCCAATATTGGACAGAGATGTGAAATCTAGCAACATCTTGCTGGACGCGGAGAGTGCTTGACAGCTTGGGGAAAGCTCATTCCGTGTCTGGCTATGTGGGCTCGCACGGATATATAGCACCAGGTACGAAACTCTCTCCCCTGAAATTCCAATATATATATTTTTCTTTTGATTTGCACAAATTATTTCATATTTTATTCGCACGTATGAAAATGTGATATTTAGAATACGCGGAGAGGCTAAAAGTGAACGAGAAGAGCGATGTGTATAGCTTCGGAGTGGTGTTATTAGAGCTAGTCACCGGTAAGAAAGCTAAGGGTGAGGTGGAATACGGAGAGGACGGAGATATCGTGGATTGGGTCCGTAAGAAAATAGGAGTGCTGGATGATCGGTTGGTAGAAGATAATTGCATACAACAAATGTTACGAGTATTATATACGGGTTCGGATTGTACCAACAGAGATCCAGATCAGAGGCCTTCAATGAGAGAGGTGTTGGAAAAGTTAGAGGCATGCGGCGCCCACAGCCGCAAGGAGACAGTCCTCGGACTGGAAAGAACATCAAGTAGCCACTCCGAGTCTGAGAACGAAATTGTTTGCTTTTCAGTGTAATGGTTCTGACAGAGGAAAATGAAACTTTTCTGATTGTGCAGTCCAATCATTGCGACTCTTCCTCTTTTCAGTCCTTTCATCTTCCATTGAATGTGATTAAAAAGATCATTTATAACAGTTATTTGCTGTTGCTCATTGTAATGTGTTTTATCTAATAAGAGAAAATCCCCTGCTTGAAGAGTGGATGTAATCCAGACTAGCTAGATGAACCACTATAATTTGTGTCTATTCTTGAATCTTTGAATTTTTTTTTTTAGTTTTTCAGTTCTTCTTTATTTCTGTATCTTTTTATTTTAGCTCAACAATTGGTATCAGAGCTTTAAGCTCGTTTGATTTTCTAGAAATTGATAAAGATTTATAGATGCCATGGATGAGGCGAATAAGTGGAAAATCGAAAAGTTTTCTGGGCAAAACTTTGGGCTATGGAAAGTGCAGATGGAGTCTTTTCTCATCAAGCAAGATTTACAATCTGCGTTGCTTGGTAAGGCAAAAGGAAAAGGATCATTGACAGACGAAGAATAGGAAAAACTAGATTTGAAAGCAAGGGCAACGGTTTTCTTGGCACTCTCAAGTAACGTGTTGTTTAACGTTTCAGCTGAGAAGACAACTAGAGAGTTAGTTGAGAAATTATCTTCATTGTATGAGATACCTTCTGCTTCAAATAAAGTTTTTATAATGAAGAAGCTATATAATCTAAAAATAAAAGAAGGGGGAGTAATGTCGAATCATCTGAATGAGTTTAATAGATTAGCTAGTCAACTCATTTCAGTCGGTATACCATTAGATGATGAAATAAAAGCTATTTTATTATTATGTTCACTTCCGAACAGCTAGTAAGGTGTAGTAATGTCTGTGAGTACTTCAATAATAGCCAAGAACAAACTGAAATTTGATGAAGTCACAGCTACATTACTTACTGAAGACATGCGAAGGAAACACCACGAATCCTCTTCCAGTGATGCTCTTACAGTTGTGAGTACATACAAGAGAGGAAGAAGTCACGAAAGAGGTAGAAATAACAATAATAATGGAAGAGGCAGATCGAATCATCACTCGAAGTCTAGAGGAAGAAATAGCACCTGCTAGTTTTGTAGTAAACCAAGCCACACCAAGAAGCAATGTTGGAATTACAAGAAGGCTCAAAATAAAGTAATTCAAGATGATGTAAATGCTGCAACTGATGGAGCTTTGGTACTTGTAGCTGGTGACATGGATTCAAGTTCATGGGTTCTCGATTCCGATGCATCTTTTCATGCTACTCCATGTCGGAGTGCATTCACAAATTAACACAAAGGTATGTTTGGTAAATTTTTTCTTGGAGATAACAAAGAATGTGACATTGTCAACAAAGGAGATATTTTATTATCGCAAAAAAATGGCAGTCAATGGCTTTTTAAGGATGTTAGGCATGTTCCTACACTTAAGCTTAATTTGATTTCAGTTAGTCAATTGTATACACAAGGCTGTAATGTAAATTTTGATCTTGATTCATGGAAAGTATCTAAACGTTAGTTAGTTTTGGTTAAAGGTAAGAAATCTGGAAGTTTATATGTTTTAGAGTGCAATAGTGAAGTGGGAGAAGCCATGGCGGTTCTAGAAAGTAATGCTGAACTTTGGCATAAGAGGCTCGGTCACATGAGCAAAATGAGTCTTGAAGTCATGCTTCAAAGAGACCAACTTCCAGGTCTTAAATCTATTGATTTGGAGTTGTGTGAGCATTGTCTTTACGACAAGCAAAATCGCACTAGCTTCATAAGGACAGGTCAGGAGAAGAAATCTTCTCCATTAGAACTTGTGCATTCTGATGTTTTCAGTCCTATGGAGGTAACTTCTCTTGGTGGTGCTAACTATTTTGTCACATTTCTTGATGATTGCACTCAAAAAGTTTGGGTTTATATGTTGAATAAGAAATTTGAAATATTTTCAAAGTTTAAAATTTTTAAGGCTACGGTGGAAAATCAGATCGGAAAAAGGATTAAATGTCTACTAACGGACAATGGTGGTGAGTTTTGCTCTTTGGAGTTTGATAATTTTTGTGCAGATCATGGTATTCGAATGATTAAAACAGTCCCTTATACACCTCAAGAAAATGGTGCAGCCGAGAGGTTGAATCGAACTATCTTGGAAAGGGCTCGATGTATGTTATCTAATGCCAGTTTGGGGAAAGAATTTTGGCAGAGGCATGCAATACAGTGGTTTATTTAATTAATCGAGCCCCTTCATCATGTCTTGATTTTGATATTCTAGAAGAGAGATGGATTGGTAAAAGAGTTTCATTTTCTCACTTACGAGTGTTTGGTTGTGATGCATATGTTCACGTTCCTAAAGAGCAGCGAACGAAATTAGATTTTAAATCTAAAAGATGCATATTCTTGGGGTATGATGAAGATCAATATGGTTTTAGATTGTGGGATCCAGCAGTTTAAAAAGTTATTCGCAGTCGCGATGTTATTTTCAATGAGAAATCATTCTCAGGTTTGCAAATTCTAAATGATCACACTGATTACATTCAATTTGATTTATTTGATAATGGGAGACAAAATAAGAGGACTCCTCAAGTTATATTTAATCCTACGAGTTCCTAGTATTATGTCTTCACCACAATATGGTCTCCCCACTTCTACAATCTGCATCTTGCTCACTATCTAATTTACCTCTATCTACTAATTCTCTTGATGCCATTGCCACAGAGCATTACAATTTATTCCCAAACACTCATCGACGGCAATCCTCTGCATCTAAAATTGATATAGAGCAAATTCCTCTACCAAGCACTACACCCATCCCGTGCCAACACACCATGCCTCTATTTCTATTTTCTACACCACTGCATGCAGCTAAACAATCGCATAACATAATTTCTCCTACACAAGACGTTACCTTTCACTCCGCAACATTGCCAGTACAACTAGATTTTGATGGTCCAATTTAGTCACAAGCTCTGCAACAAGGGACTGATGGTGTCCAAATCAAAGTTGGAAATACAGATCGAGCCATTAAACAAGGAGATGCCCATACAGAAGATATTAGTGAAGTCCCACAACCAAGGAGACCTACTAGAGATCAAAAATGACCTCACAAATTTGATGATTATGAACTTTTATTTTCTTTGTGTTCTGATCAGGCAGAGCCACAGACTTTTAAACAAGCTTGCAGTGATTTAAATTTGGTACATTAGCTAGATGCTATGAATGATGAAATAGAGTCATTAAATGCAAATCAGACTTGGGATTTGGTTCCTCTTCCACCAAATCATAAAGCTCTAAAAAATAAATGAGTGTATCGAATAAAAGAGGAGGATGAAGGACGTAAAAGGTACAGGGCTAGATTGGTAGTGAAGGGGTTTGCTTAACAAAAAGGAGTGGATTTTAATGAGATCTTCTCTCCAGTAGTTAAAATGCAAACCATTTGTTTGGTTTTGGGCATGGCAACAGCTTAGGATCTTGAGCTTGAGCAACTCGATGTCAAAACAGTGTTTCTACATGGGGATATTGAAGAGGAATTGTATATGGAGCAGCTAGAGGGATTCATTAAATAGGGGCAAGAGCATTTATATTGCAGATTAAAGAGGAGTCTATATGGGCTGAAGCAGGCTCCATGCCAATGGCACTTAAAATTTGATAACTTCATGACAAACGAAGGATTCACATGCTGCAAATCAGACCCATGTGTTTACTACAAAAGGCTTTCTACTGGTGAATTTGCGATTTTACTACTATATGTTGATGATATGTTGACTGTTGGAAATAGTATGAGAGTTATTCAGGAGCTAAAGATGCATTTGGCTCTTCATTTTGCCATGAAAGATTTAGGGGTAGTGAAGAAGATTTTTGGGATGGATATAATCCGTGATAGACATAAAAGAGAAATTAGATTATCTCAAGAAAAGTATATTCTCAAAATTTTAGAAAAGTTTAATATGTCAAATGCTAAATTGGTTGCAACTCCATTGGCTGATCATTTTCGATTATGTTCTAAGATGTGTCATTCTACTCCGGAGGAAAAATATGAGATGGATGGTATTCCTTATTCTTCAACAGTTGGGAGTTTAATGTATGCAATGGTTAGCATGCATCCAAATCTTGCTCATGCAGTGGGAGTTGTAAGTGGTTTTATGAGTAATCCAGGTAAAACTCATTGGCAAGCAGTTCAATGGATTTTTTGATATTTGAGAGGCACTTCCTCTCATGTTTTATGTTTTAATGACAAGACTCCTTATATTTTTGGATATGCTAATTTTGATATGGCTGGAGATTTAGATAAAAGGAGGTCTACAACAAGCTATGTTTTTACTTTTGTCGAGGCAGCAATAAGTTGGGCTTCTCATAAGCAGCAAGTTGTTGCTCTTTCCTCTACCGAGACCAAATATATTGCTCTTACTAAGGGGGCCAAAGAGCTTATATGGTTACAATGATTTTTTGGAGGGTTGGGATTTCAACAATCAAATTTTACTCTATTCTCTGACAGCAAGAGTGCCATTCATTTGGCTAAAAACTCAGCTTTTCATAGTCGCACAAAACATATAGAAACCAGATTTTATTTTATCTATAATGCTCTTGAAGAGGGAAGGCTACAGTTAGAGAAGATTTATACAAAGGTTAATTCGGCTGATGTCTTTACAAAGGTTGTACCACGAGAGAAGATTGAATTGTATAGAGCTTCTCTCGGCATTGTCATGACATAGCCATAAGGATTCCAAGTAGGGGATATCTCTGTGTAGCACTGATTGGACTTCAAGTGGGAGATTGTAACGGTTCCAACAGAGGAATATGAAACCACTCTAATTGTGCAGTCCAATCATTGCGACTCTTCCTCTTCTCAGCCCTTTCATCTTTCATTGAATGTGATTGAAAAGAACATTTATAACAGTTATTTACTAATGCTCATTGTAATGTGTGTTTTATCTAATAAGAGAAAATCCCCTGCTTGAAGAGTGGATGTAATCCAGACTAGCTGGATGAACCACTATAATATTTGTGTCTGTTCTTGAATCTCTGAATTCAGTTTTTTAGTTCTTTTTTATTTCTATATCTTTTTATTTTAGCTCAACATCTAGATCAACTGAGCTAGGAAATTCTGTTAGCTTTCCCTGTCCAATTTATCCTGGTCTGTTTTGTTGTATAAATAACAAAACAAGCATCTTTAGTAGCCTTGCAACATATGAAAATGACTTCCTTGCCTGCTTTCCTATTCCCTAGACAATCAACTAAATGTCTTCTAGAAGTCTGCAAGACTCTCCTTTCTTGTACTAAATTTTCTTTCAGTATTGTCTATCAATAATTAAAAAGTTTTTTTTTTAAATAAAGCAAAAATATTTTAAAAATAAATATATAATGTAACTATATATTACCAAAATCATCATGCCTCTTAGTTTTCAATTTTCAGGATGTTTTTTACATTTCAATACTTTCGCTCTAGTACTTATGTTTTGACTTTTAGTTGATATGTTTTAGTCGTATGATGATAGATTGTTAGTCAAAATTGTAAGATGACTCAACATATCGTAAAATTATTTTGTCTTAGACTTATTGATTGATGATGTGATATTCGTTATCTTACATATTAGACTACTGACACATATCTTATGTTTAACACTTATTACTAATGATGACCACGTTTGCACAAAGTCCTTACAATTGTGACATAATTTATTATGCATGGGAAGTGGTTATATGAGCATATTATGATGATGATTCATGCATGTTTAATAATTATTAATATGCACATATGATGTATTTTGTTTTTTATGGATTATGGCGTTTCTCATATATTAGCTAGTTTCCATGATGTCTGGTGTTTGAGTTTTATTGGGGAGAAAGTGAAAGTGTAGTTGGGATAGAGGAGGCTAGTTCCTTTGTCAGATTGATCATTATTTATAGACTATGTCTCATACCTTAATCTTTAGTTCACTATGTGGGTGATGTTAACTAAACTTGATTGGAAGAATTATTCTATTGTATCAAGTAACTTACTAAAAGAAAATTTTACTAACCAAAAGTTAATGTACATAGGAAGTGTATATATTATCCATCAAATATGTAAATAAAAGAATGAATAACAATGAGTAATTTGTGGTTTTTTAATTTGATATTAATAAGAAGATAGTGAAACATAGAAAAAAGGAGAAGATATGTTTTACTAGAACAAGAAACACTTAGGCTGAGGGAGAGGGAATACTAAATATATATAACCACTTTCTAAAAATGGGGGCCACATATCCTAAATTCTTGATAAAATAAATTAAGTAGAGGAACTAATGATTTTGAATGGGTAGAAAAGCAAGAAGATGGAAAAGGTTCTTATGAACTATACTAACTGAAGGATCTTAAAATCTACAATCTACAACCTAGCATAGATCATATTACCCCCTCCTAACTTAAACCATTGGTCATGTATCCTTATTGACATAGAATGAGAAATTGAGAAATAGTTGTGTTTCAGATGAAACATGGTATGTTTGATACTAAAGTTTATGGAATACATATACTTATAGAATATTAAACACAAGAAAATAATAGAGAAACAAAGAAAATAGAGAACTACAAGAAATTTACACAAACACACATTTTTCTATTGCTCTTCTATGCCAATTTTTTACATATTGCAGGCTACTCTACTTTCAATTTTGTAGCTTATCAAAAGAATCAAATTCTTTTTATGGAGCTTATACCTCATATGCATCCCACTATAAAAATTTGAACTCATTGTTAAAACACTGCAAAACAACATGCATTTTATGGTTTAAATATTTTTACTTTGAATTCCACTTGATTGTTCTACAAGAGAAAAATTGATTGTCTAAATATTAAAATTGATGCAAGTGGAAGTTGCATGGAAAGTCTTTGGTGGTGAGAACAAATTGATGTGCAGTATCAACATTAGTTTCACAATAGAAGCTCTCCCCTTCCTTGATGCTAAGACTCATAATTCAATGTCAAAGTACTCTATTCATGCAATTTATAGTTCAACTTTTCAAGACTAAAGTCTCATAAACTCATCTATCACTTCCAAGGTAATTTTTAGTGGCTAATATTTGCGAATTGACTAATTTTATGAAATTTTTGGCTATTATTTTGGCTAATAATTTAAGATTTAATGCAACCTAAATCACCGATATTTAATTTTCACTATTAATTTAAATATTATGTAATGATCCTTATAATATTCCACTAGGTAAAAAATGT
Organism: Cupressus sempervirens; assembly: GCA_028749045.1. Classification (NCBI taxonomy): domain Eukaryota; kingdom Viridiplantae; phylum Streptophyta; class Pinopsida; order Cupressales; family Cupressaceae; genus Cupressus; species Cupressus sempervirens. Next base: position 226,844,499 of record CM053791.1, read on the forward strand.
GCACTTTTGGTTTGTAATATCCCATGGCAATCAATAAACTTTCTATTATTATTGAGATTCACCAATATTTTCTACACAAAAATTATGATTCATAATTAATCAACAATATAAATAATATTTAACATAAAAAAATTTGAGAGATTTGCTCATAGAAATAATTTTGGTATATTCAAAATAATGAAAGATTCAACAATATTTTATATCTTTTTCTAAAGGTGGGTTTCCTAAAGTTTACCTTGGGTCATTCACTTCTAACAAAAGTCAACCAACCTTTTATTCATTTCTCTCTTTCATTAGTGATTGCAAGGCTTAGTGTTCCCTTCCTTTCTCTAATATAGAGAAGACTCATGAGACTTCCATGTGATCATAAAAAGTAATCATCAACTACTTCAAACATCAAAACCTTGATTTTTCATTCTCAATTTTGACATGTGAACATTGAGGTTTGTACAACCTTTGAATATCTTTGTTACACATAATAATTTTTCCTATCATATTTGATACACATAATTATTTTTTCTTAACTAGAAGAAAACATAAATTACTTTCATGTATAAGACTATTGAATGCATTGGAAAATGAAAAGTCTCATATTATTATCACCGTAAGTAAGCCTTAAAAAAAAATGATTGTAATCTTAAAAGCTCCTTATCTTTTCTCATAGATTCATTGGATGTGTATAGATTTTCCTCCAAGTGCAGTAAAGATCGTAGACTACTTTAAGTCAAAAGTCAGGACCACTTTATGTCATGAGTTAGGACCATAGAGTGCATTGCGGGTTATTGACAACATACTTTCCTATCATATACTTATAGAATCTTTGTTTGCTTTCCAGGTGAATAGAGCTAGGAAATTCTGTTAGCTTTCCCCATCCAATTTATCCTGCTATGCTTTGTTGTATAAATAAAAAACAAGCATCTTTAGCAGCCTTGCAACATATGAATATGACTTCCTCGCCTACTTTCTTATTCTCTAGATAGTCAACTGAATGTCTTTAAAAGTCTATGAAACTCTCCTTTCTTGTAATCAATTTTCTTTCAGTATTGTCTATCGATAATAAAAAGGTTTTTTTTTTTCAATAAAGCTATTATAAAAAAAAAAAAAAATGTAATTATACATTGGCAAATTGTCACGGCTCTTAGTTTTCAAGATGTTTTGACATTTTTGTCTTAGTTCTTATGTTCCAACTTTGAGTTGATATGTTTTAGTAATATGATGATAGACTATTAGTCAATATTGTTAGATAACTCGACTTATAGCAAAATACTTTTTTCTTAGGCTTATTGATTGATAATTTGATGTTAGTTACCTTACATATTAGACTAATGACACTAATCTTATATTTAATACTTATGACTAATGATGACCACTTTTGTATGGACATGGCTAACCTCCCTACAAACTATACAGTTGACCAATTTTCAACAAATAAAAAACATTACGAACTTTTTCAAAAAATTCAGCATTTGATCTTCATCATATGCATAGTTTGTAGTTGAAAACAACAAAAAATTGGGAAAAAAATCACTACGTTTTCATGAATCTAGAAAAACAAAAAGTTTGACTTTGTTTTGTCTTTAGTGCTTTTTGTTTGGAGATTAACCTATCCCCTTTTGTACAAAGTCCTCATGATTACGAAATAATTTATCAAGCATGGGGATGTGGTTATATGAGCATATTATGATGATGATTAATGCATGTTTAATAAATATTAATATCCATATGTGATGTATATTTTTTGTTATGGATTATGGCATTTCGTAGATACTAGCTCATTGCCATGTTGTCAAGTGTCTAAGTTTTGTTGAGGTGAAGGTGATAGTGTGGCTAGGATAAAGAAGGCTAGTTCCTCTATATGTTAGTTCATTTGTCAGATTGATCATTATTGATACATCATGTCCCATACCTTAATCTTTAATCGACTATGTGGGTGATGTTACCTAAAGTTGATTGGAAGAATTATTCTATTGTATCAAGTAACTTATCTAAAAGAAAGTTTTACTAACCAAAAGCTAATGTATATGAAGTGTGTTTATTATCAATTGAATATGTGAATTAAAGAATGAATAACAATGAGAAAGGTGAGATTTTTTCATTTCATATTAATAAGAACATAGCAAAACATAGTAAAAAGGAGAAGATATGTTTTACCAAAACAAAAGATGGTTAGGCTAAGGGAGAGTGAGTACTAAATATATGTAACCACTTCTAAAAATGGGGGCCACTTCTAAATTTTTGGTAAAATAAAATTAAGAAGAGGAACTAATGATTCTGCATGGGTAGGAAAGCGAGAATAGGGAAAAGACTCTTATGAACTAATACTCTTTGATGGATCTTAAAATATAAAATATACAACATATCATAAATTAGATTCCCCCCTCCTAACTTACACTATTGGTTGTGTATCCTTATTTATATAGAATGAGAAATTGAGAGATAATTGTGTGTTTAAGATGAATCATGGTGTGCTTGATGCTAAAGTTTATAGAATACATATACTTAAAGAATCTAAAAAAAAGGAAAAGAATATAGAAACAGAGAAAATGGAGCACTACAAGAATTTTACACAAACACAATTTTTCTATTCCTCTTCCATGTTGATATTTTAGATATTGCAGACTGGTCTACTTTCAATTCTGCAACTTATTAATGAAATCAATTTTTTTTATAGATCTTATAGCTCATACGCATCCCACTAAAAAATGTCAAACTCATTGTTAAAATACTACAAAACAACATGAATTTTATGTTTTATATCGAAACTTTTAGTTCCAATTGATTGTTCTACAAGATAAAATTTGATTTTCTAAATATTAAAATTGATGCAAGTGGAAGTTGTATGACAAGTCTTAGGTAGTGAGAACAAAATGATGCACATGATCAACACTTGGAAACTAAAATTGAAATAATTGTTATGTTGTCATCGATGTCAAACCTATCGGTGAGATAGTTTTCCACCTAATCTAAGTGTCATATCTATTTGATTAATGAAGATGATTTGAGAAGTTGTTCATAACAAAAGCATCTAGAGAATAGGTTGAGTTATGAAAAGGAAACTAAAAATGGACATTTGATTAGTTGAACTTTAACAAGATAAATCAATTTTTTAAATCATGTTACGAGTGGAGAAGATAGTAATGCTCAAGTCTTGAAAGTGTGAATGAAGATAGATCAAATGCATAGGCTTGAATGAGCAACATAGAATAAGACTAAATAATTTTGAAGTACATGTCAAGTGATGCTAGTGTCAACTGAGTCACAGTAAGTGCCAAGAAAAAATATTCTTGACTAAGCATCAGTATCGACCGAGTAATATTATATGCCCTAGGAAAGAAATTTAATAGCGATTGAGTAACCTAGGGATGACCGAGTATAAGAGCTTTGTGTTAGTCGAGGAACAACATTATAACTATTTTTTAGAAATCATAATTCCCAACAAACTAAATTATTTTTTTAGGATATGAAAAGTGTGTTGAAGATAAGGATTGATGAGTTGGATCCTTTAATTCTAGGGGAGGATTAAGTAAATGACATAAGGATTGGATTCCAAGAGAAGGTTCCAGAAAAGAAGAGGAAAAATGAAATGACGATTAGATACATTGTATGTGGTGAACTGAATCACAAACGCTATGATCTATGATGGTGTTTAAGAGGAAAAAGATCAAAGTTACCTATTTAATGAGGTACAGTGGAAAACTTATCGTGTGCTTGTGTGTGTGCCTATATGCAAATGCTTGTGAAGTTGAAGCAATGATTGATGTTATGGATTTTCAAATCTAGGTAGAAGGTTGTGAAGACTTGAGAAGAAGAGTGATTTCTTGAAGGGTTGCCAAGTGATTCAGAGAAAAAATGACAATGGAAGCCTAATGGTGAATAAGTACATATGAGCTAAAAAAAGAATTGTACATGCAAAGTGAGTTGTACTTAATAGATTAAAACCCTTCTGTTACTTTCTAACCATTGTGAACATTATTTAAAATTATTTAATCAAGGGTGACCTAACAATCATAGTGACCTAACTATCATATATAAATCCTTTAGGATGGGGACATTCTAATGGTATATTCTAAAGTCCTCTAACAAGGCCACTTCTAACAAGGTGATTAAATACTTTAACAAGGTCACATTTAATCATGTGTTTTCTAACCTTTAATAGGTTTGGCTCCTAATAAAGCTCACTTTAGAAGAGTGAAAATTTGTCTTATGTTACTTGTAGTTTTCTCCAAATTGAGCTTCTATGTTAAATGCTAAGTTGAAAACTTGTGTGGATATTATCATGGTGTTAAAATAATTAATATAAATACATCCTACAAGTCTTTTATTTTAGAATAGTGGACAATTAGCTAATGTTACTGAAAGTTAATAGTAGGGATTGAGTTATGAAAGGATATGAACTAAAGTTATTTAATTATTTGTTTGTTCAATTGGTACATTTGGACCTTGGATAACTAATTCCTTGCCCCCCTCAATTATTCTAAATATTCTAACAATTGGTATCAAAGCATTGGTGCTTGTAGAGAGAAGTTTGAAGTTACTTAAAGCTAAAGATGATAGTGTACAAAAGGGAGGTACCAAAGTTGAACAAAGAGAATTTTCCTACATGGAAAATGTTGACGAGGTTACATATAGATAGTACTATTGATTTTGCAATAGAGTTTTTGGACAATGCATATTTGAATATAAAAATGGTTCCTTTGACTACTCAACAACTAAAAGAAAAGCATGAGCACAATCAAGCAATGTTGGAGATTGCTTCAGCCCTAAGTTATGTTGACCTTGATGACATAAAAGAGTGCAAGAATGCAAAATAAATATGGTATAAACTGAAGATCATATATGGAGGAGATGATAATGTCTTCAAAGGTAAATCTGAAAGCCTAAGAGGACAAAATTATGAAATGAGAATGTGAGAATGTGAGAACATAGTTTAGTACTATGCAAGAATCAAAGAGTTTGTCAATTCAATTAGACGAGAAAATGGAAAGATTGAAGATGAAATAGTAATAAGTAAGGTATTGAGAATTCTACTTCCTATTTATTCTATTAGTGTTTCTATAATACAGGAATTGAGATGTACTGCAGGTGATACCTTAACTATAGAAGGTGTGATTGGTAATTTTACTAATTTTGAGATGTATAATTTTGAATTTTACACTCCTACTATTGTTGAATCATATTTTAAAGTACAATTGATTCTTAGCAAGAAAGGAAAATGAAAACATGTGAAAAGTGACAGTGATAGTTCCAATGATGAACTTGATGAACTTGAAGCATTGATAACTAGGAGATTTGGAAGAGGCAAAGGAAAATACAAAGGTAAGCTCCCCATAATCTACTTTTCATGCAACAAAGTTGGACATATTGTTGTAAGGTGCCATGAAAAAGAAGACAATGATGGAACCTAAAAGAAAGAAAGTATAAATGAAGAAGAGATAACTAAGACAACAAGAGGAACAAGGACCACAAGGAAAAAGGTATGAAATCTTTTATATTGCTGAAGAAGAAACTAATACTAAATCTGAAAATAATGATGAAGGCTTGTAGTCTATGTTGTTATAAAAGAAGATTCTAATAAAGATGAGAAAACCACATTAGTTTTTTATGTAAACAAAATTGATAGATGGATAATTCATAGTGGATGTTCCAATCACATTACTAGTGACAGAAGTAAATTTGAGGATATATGACCATACAACGTTAGTTATGTTAGATTTGGTAATGATGTTCCATAAAATTGACTAATAAGATCAAATGTGACAATGTTTATTGGGTTTAAGGACTTAACTAAAATCAGTAGAGTGTTTCACAATTAACCAAATCAGGTTATAAAGTTGAATTCCATCATAGAAAAAACAAAATATTTGGTGTTGATGGTAAACTAATTGGAAGTGGTGATCAAACAAGAGGTAACCTGTTCAATTTGGGTTTATCTTATGAGACATGTTTGTTTGCACAACATGAAGATATTTGGTTATGGCACAAGACGATATGTCTTGTAAATTTTGACAATTTGGTTAGTATTAGTAAAATGAAAAGAGTGAGAGGTTTGCTAAAACTAAAGAAACCTAACAATACTGTGTGTAAAGAATGTTAATTGGGAAGAATTATAAAGTCTAGTTTGAAGAGCAAAATATACTCATCAAATGCTATTTTGGAATTGGTTCATATTGACTTGTGTAGACCTATTATGTTCAAAGCTATTGTGGAGACAAATATTTCAGACTGTGACATTTCTTAAAGAAAGAATTGATGCTTTTTAGTTATTTAAGAGATATTTGGCCATATTTCAAAAGGAGATAGGGAAAAATATGAAGTGTTTGAGGTTTGATAGACATGGTGAATTCATTTCCAATGAGTTCAACATATTCTGAAATGAAAAAGGTATCAAAAGACATATGTCTGCAGCTAAGATCCCTCCTCAGAATGGAATAGATGAAAGAAGGAATAAATCAATTATGGACTATGCTAGTGTTGATTATATTAGAGGAATAACTAACAAAGGAGGGGTGAATCAATTACTACAAAAAAAATTCCAAATTTCTTAGATTTGAATACAAACTTCTTCCCAACCCAAGTCCTTGCACTACTCGGTTAGAACTAGATATGCACTATAACTTAGTTAACAAAGCAGTTTAGTATATCAATGTGTATTATCCTTAGTAACTTAGTTGAAAAAATATAAAGTAGTAATAAAATAACATGAACACATGAGACACCAAGATTTAATGTGGAAACCCAATTTGGAAAAAGCACCAGTACAACTAGTTACAACTTTTCACTCTAAACTGAGCCCTATTAGGAACCAACCCTATTAAGTGTTAAAAGACACACTTTTAAGTGTGATCCTAGAAAAGGATTTGAATCCCCCTATTAGGAGTGGCCTTGCTAGAGGTCTTCAGACACTTTGATCTAGAAATGCCACCTTGTTAGAGGTTTTACAAAATTACTATTTTTGAAGTAGTTGATAGCAGCCAAAAAGAGAGGAGGCTGACCCTGGAGTACAAAAAGGCTTTGAATTCAGCCAGAGACCTTACCTCCTAGTTTTCTAACCTATACCAACCTTAAACATCAAAAACCATAAAATTTTAAGAGTTGAATTGTCATTAACCATAGTCCTTAAACTACTACACAGAAGAAACTAAATAATAAACCAACAACATTTAAAAACATCGCTACTATTGGTCCACTTAATTAGCATAGTCTGAAAAACCCTGTGGGGTGTAAAGTTTAGAGACATAATCATAAAAATAGAAATAAAACACAATAGAACCTGGGCTAGATGCTCTCTTCCTTCTCCTGGTTACCATTCTTTTGCTCCTGAGGAACTTCCCTTGCCACATCCTCCTCCTCTACTGTCATTGGTTTTTCTAGGATAGGTTTTAGCCAATCCTCTACCAAGAACCCATATACGGATCAGGTTGTCTCAATAGTCTTTCCTAGGTCTTGTTCCTCTTTGTTAGACTGTAGGAAGTAGAGGGTTGTAGCCAAAGAATGCATGACCTTGGTGGAGAACTCAACCAAGGTTACAAACCTATGGAAAATAGTGGTATGGTTATCTATTAGGTCCCTCATAGCCTTCTCAAGCCTCTCTATCTGCATCTTGGTGTGGCTATGTTTTCCTTTCTTCCTAGTAACCTTGGGGTTAACCTTCCTAGGAAAAGTGATGTCTTCCCCCCACTATGAGTCATGGTAGCTTATAGGGTATTAGAGACATGGGATGGGCTGATAGAGTTGGGGTTAGGTTTGATGTCCTAGTGATTTCTTTTCCTTTTAAAAGGTTTCTCCTTACTATCAGAGGAGTTAGAGTTGGTTTTGTACTTTCGGGGGGTCTTAAATTTCTCCATCTAGAGACACTTTCTAGTTCTCCTAGCACACTACTTGCCCTTCTTGGTATTAGAGTCTTACTCAATAATGGTAACTTTAACCTTAGGGTTAATTTTGATGTCAATGGCATGACCTTTCTTGGGCCTTTTAAGAGTAGAGCTAGGGTTGGTGTCTAGGGAGGTCCGAGGGGTGATATAGGCTAGGGGGTTAATTAGGAGAGGGGGATTCTAAGCTAGGTGCTAGATGAAAAGTTTATTCATTAGGCCCTAGTGGATAAGGTAGAAGGGTTTCCCCTCCTCATGTTTCCTTCTAGCCTTAAATATGTTATCTTCTAGCAAATGCAGTAACTGAAATGAAAAGGAGATAAGGTCAAGATTTCTAAAAAGATTTAGGATAGGAAAATGATAATAATATAGTATTTGAAAATGGTCCTCCAAGGAAATGTATCTAATAGTCATGTAGAAAATGGCATCCCATGGCTTAAGAAGGGAGACCCATGCAAACCCACCACACAATCTCATTGGTTTCTCCTTGGATTTGAAGAATTTTTGCAAACTCACCTCCTCATTGACCTTAGCTTTCCTCCACCATTTCTTTCCATCCAATGGAAAATCCCTAGCCCTCACAATGTTTTCTTTAGAGATTTCAAAGCTCATGCCATTAACAATATCTTTTTTATCCTTTTGAGTGTGATAGAACTACATCAAGATGACCTTGTTTGGTCCAAGCATGCCCTCCAGATAAGGTAGAAGACCCCCCTCCTACAAGTAGACCATTGTAGGTTCACTACTATAGATACGCTTCTCCATACCCACTAGTTCAATATGATTGTTAATGGCCATATTTTCACCCATGTCCACAACTAACTCCTTTGATGACATAGCCTTGCACCAAGTTTTGGAGTTATAAAATATAAAATGCCAAGCCAAAATAGAGAAAATGAAAAGGAATTGCATAGTCATCATGAATCTGTAATATTTTCCAAAAAAACCAAAAATCTCACAATAGAGTACGTGTGGATAGTTCCTTTCCATCTAGAAATGATTGTCTCCATCTGTACCAATTGTGGGAATCAATCAACCTTCCTTTATGATCATTACAAAATCATTTTTTAAATCTCATGAAATCCCCCCTCTACATCCTTTACTTTAGTCATCAATGTTCATGGTAGTCAAAACAGAAATGTTAATCAACATTTAAACATGCCAAAAAAAACCTTTATTGAGCATCACATTCCCATGACCATGTGTAGAAAAGGAGGCCTACCACCTAATTTTATAGTTCATGTGTCATTATTGAAGGTATGCTCCCTTTCCATCACAATTTGAGTTGATGATGGCAATAAATAAATGTCATCTCATTATGCTAATTGTGTGACACTGTGGCTTGGTTTGGCAAGGTCATCTACCATGATGTTTCCTTCCTGATATATATGCGCCATGCAGATATCGTGATAATATTCCATTGTCCTTTGTATTTGATTGATAATGACTTTAATCGACCAATTGAATGTTTTCTCTCCCTTAGTGACTTTGATGATTAGCATAGAGTCCCCCTCTATGACCAGCCTAGTGACTTCCCAAGTTCTTACAATTCTTAGACCCTAAAGAAGCATAATCAACTCAGCTTTATTATTAGAACCTCTACCACAGTTACCCAAATAAGCAACCACCAACATTCCCATGTTGTTCTAGAGGATAACCCATGAAGTAGTGCTACCTATCATGGACAACCCATCCAAATTTAACTTTATCTAGGACTCAGGGAGTTACAAACCATCTTCTTTCTTACCTAGATTTTGGAATTGTCAAACTGTACCACCATCAACCTCATGCCCCAAGCTGAAGCCTAGTCCCTTTCAATTTCACTCAAGGGATGAGGGGGGAGTTTCTAGCACCAAATCCCACTGCATGGTGCTTGATAACTTGTGGAGCCAACCACAAGCTAGTTGTGGCTTTCCCCCTAAAAATCCTATTATTCCTTTCCTTCCATATTTTCCATGAGACATAAGGTGTGAGAATTGACCAAATTTTTATGAGATGAGGGTGGGAAATTGGGCCCTCCGAGTGGGAAAATTGCTTCAACTCATTATCCATACACCAATTGACCCCCCATAAAGCAAGAACCTCCCTCTAGACATCCATGGGAAAATGATAGTGGATGAGAAGGTGTGGATTAGATTCAACATCATCAAGTCATAAAATGCAATAGTTGGCAAGTTGGCAACCACGTCTCTAGAGGTTGTCAATAGTGAGGATTGGCCCATGTAAAGCTGACCACCAAAAGAAGTTTATTTTAGGTGGTATCCAAGGGTGCCAAACTTTTCCTCAATCAGTCTGTGCCCCTTCCCTTGCTATCCTTCAAAGATAAGTAGTCTTGACAGTAAATTCTCCTGAGGGTGTGAGTTTCCACACCAAGGAGTCATCAACCAAGATGAGGGGAATCCTATAGGTGTGCAAAAGATCCTCCAGTTCCCAATCTAAACTCAACTCCCTTGGCTAGATATTCTAGAAAGTGATCCATTGTTTATCAAGGGTTATAAAATCATGAGTCTAAGGGCCATACATTCTAGTGCACATCTCACACAGAGGGGAAAAATTAGTTTTCCTAAGAGGGTCCTCATGGATAAACTGATCTTCCTAGAAGAATATTGAATTACCATTCCCCATGATCCAGTGACACCCCTTTCTTAGGATCTTCTAGGTGCTAACAATGTTATTTCAAATCTTAGAGCCTTGGGGCAAAGCTTGTGCCCATATAAATTTTTGGGTAGGCAATCCCCCAATGTATTTAGCCATTCTAATGTTACTCCATCTCTACCTTGGGAATCAACCAACTTCCAACCAAATTTTGTTAATAAAGCCTTATTCAAGTGCCCAATTCTTCTTAGATTTAATCCTCCATGAGCTTTAGGATTGCAAACTTTCTCCTAGCTAACCATGCTCATTCTTTCTTTTTCTTCAATTCTTGACCATAGAAAATTATTCTAAATTTTTTCAATGATATCTCAGAATCTGCATGGGAGTTTGAAAATAGATAGGAAATGCATTAGGATGCCTTGTAGGGAGTCTAAGAGGAGTTGGAGTTTCCTAGCATTGCTCAATATTTTCCCTTTCTAGCCAATCGACTTTCTTTCTAGATGTTCTACAAGACCATTCTAGAAATGGTTTGGGGTCTCCTTAATAGTGAGTGGTTAACCAATATAAGTGTTGGGGGGGGCGGGGGGGGGGGGGGGGGGGTGGTCACCTCCTAGCATCCAAGAATACTAGTAACCTTTTTCTAGAAAACTAGCACAAGTCCTAAGAAAATAAATTGTTAAGTCAACATTTTTAAGAGATTTCTTCACTACTACAATTGTTAGAGATTAGCAATGATCAAATTGATCTATGAAGCAACTAACCTTTTAGATTCAGATCATTATTCTTGTTTTTTGTCTTGATCCTCCTTAATTAGAATACTCTTTGCATCTGTTTGGATGTTTTGTCTTTAATTAGATGTCCTTCTTAATTTTCATCTTTTCATATTCTTTTTATTCCACATTTTAATTTATAACTTGACCTTTCATATATATGAAACCCAATGCCAAGTTGGCTTGGATACCCTTTCAAACAATCATTTAACATCCACTAGGATGACTTGAATTAACCATTTAAATTAACAAATGTATTACGTTTTCATTTGGTGAACATTGTAAATGAATCACTTGATTATTATTGAAATCCTTTAGTAATTGACATGACTCATTTTACTTTGAATTTCATTTGGTAATCAACTTAACTCAGTTTACTCTAAACTCTTTTTGGTAATTGACCTAACTCAGTTTGTAGTGACCAACTGAACTTGGTTTCTTCTGACTTCTACTTGGCTAATACTAGAGTCTTCTTCAATTCCAAATTAAGTTTGGTTAATACTATCCATGCTCAATTAAAGTGTGACATTTGTGTAACATCAATGACTATATACAATTAAATAAATGATTTTAACAATCTCCTCTTTGGCATTGATGGCAACACAACATGTCATTAAGAAAAGAAAAACTTAGAGCAACATAATGATTTATAAAATTTTCTAATATCCTTAGTTTCATTCTAATTCTTCATCCATGAGAACTCCCCTTGAGATTCTCCCTCTAACATCTTATCTTCAGAATTTTTCTGATCAAATTTTCCCTCTTGTTTATACAAATATCTACCTCTAATTCTTGTCTAATTTTTTGACATGGTGTCAATCTCTCCCTCAATGAATATGACAACGATCAATCTCTCCCTCTTTAACATCAAATTCCAAAGAATTTGGATAATAAATTTTGTAGTGAACCTAATCTACTAATTCATATGCAGTGTGCTCTAAAAATTTTGCATTAATTTGATAGTTTGTGTCTAGTAGATATAAGTGTTCCAACTGGTTTGGAATCTTCCATTGAAAAGGCCTTCAATATTTCCTTGATGTATTTTGACTAAGTAATATAGATCTCATCCCTCATTTGATGAACTTGTAAGCCAAAAAATAATTTTATTTGTCTAAACATTGACATTTCAAACTCTTTACTTATTTCTTTAGATAATTATTTACATAAGTCATAATGACCTATAAATAATATATCATACAAAAATATTTCTGATGACAATTTCTTATTATGTGCTCCTTCTTTAACATACAAACTACTATTATCATTCATTCTTTGAAAACTATTCCTTACCAAATATCCATGTAGTCTTTCATACCATGCTCTAGGAGCTTGTTTTAGACCATAAAATGCTATTTGTAGTTCGTAGACCATGCCTCTTTTATTTGGGTCAATGAAACCTTCAGGTTGATCAATGTAGACTTCTTCCTCTAGAATTCCATTCAAGAAAGTAGATTTTACATCCATTTGGTATGTACTTTGAATCCTTAACATGTCAACATATGCATTTAGTGTTCTTACTCCTTCAAGTTTGCAACAGGAATAAATGTTTCTCCATAGTCTATACCTTCTTCTTGAGAATATCCATTACACACTACTTTTTAATTATTCCTTGATACTTCACCATTTTCATTTAATTTGTTTCTAAAAACCCACTTTGTACCAATTACATTTTTATCCTTGGGTCTACAAACAAGAGTCTAGGTATTTTTCCTTTCAATATTCTCAATTTCTTCATTCTTTACCTCTATCCAACTTTCATTATTCAATGCATCTTTTATAGTTCTAGATTTAAATTCACTAAGAAAAAATGTACCTTTAAGTTTGTTCCTTGTCATTATGCCTCATATTTATTATCTAATTATTTGATTAGGTGCATGATGCCTTCTGACATAACCAACAAGTACAAGTATCTTTTCTCTAGATTCTGGACTTGTTTCACTTGGTTCTCCATGCTCAAAGTTTCTAAGAACTTCTAAACTTCTCTCAGTTCCTATTGTTTCAAACTTGGTTACCACTATTTATGACTTGAGTTCCTCTATCTATGACTTGGTTTGAACTATCTCTAGCTTGAGTTGTACTCGCTGCAACTCAGGTTGCACTATAGAGTTGGGTGATTCAGGTGGTGCATTCTGTTGAGGTCCAATAACATTTTCTTGAAACTTGGGTCAAATTTTAGGTTTAAAGTAAATAAAATTTCTATAGTCTTCAGGTTCTTAGCTGCTTTGTTCTTATTTATTTTTATATAATTTGTCAATTTTTACATGTACGCTTTCTATAACCTTGTGAGTAGTAGAGGTGATAAGAAACATTAAATTTTAGGGAGATCTAGATACAATAAATTACCTTTAGTTTTATTGCAAGTCCCAACTAGGTTTCCTTTACCATCCAACAACTTGGCTTTTCCATTCATGAATTCTACCTTGTATCCAATGTTGTTTAGCTATGACACACTCAAAAGATTGTGTCTTAGTCCTTCAACCTAGTAGGCATTGTCACATTTGATTCCACTAGTTAATGCAATGTATCATTTTCCTTTCATATAACATGATTCATTTTTTCCAAATCTAACACTTCCACCATCATAGTGCTCTAACTGTTCAAATGTATTTTTGTCACCAATCATGTGATGAGAGAAACCACTATCTATTATCCATGTCTCATTATTTCTAACATGGAAGATAAGTGTCATCTTTTCATTTTCCTCATCATCTAATTCATCTTTAACATCAATATATACCATTTCATCTTCATCATGACTCTCAGAATCTTTAGAAATATAATAAGATTTCTTACCTTTATTTTTCTAGTTCTTGTAGCTCTTGAAATATTTCTTGCCTTTTTACTTGTTGAATTTTCTATCATCTTTTCTTTCTTTATTTGGACACCTTGCAACAATGTGACCAACTTCTTCACAAGAGAAATAAATCAATGGAATTTTTCCTTTATATTTACCTTTTCCTTTTGCTAACCTTCTTGGAAGCAAGGATTCAATAGCTTCAATGTCATCCTTGAATCATCATATTCTTTACTGTCAATATGTTTTCCTTTGGAGTTTCCTCCTTTTCTACCAAGAGCTAGTATGGATTTGAATGCTAATTCTATGTTATTGGTGTTAGGATGATAATTATCAAAGTTCTCCAACTTGAAAGCTATCAATATTTCCACTAGTGCATCAAAATTTATATCATTTTTGGGATCTCATCTCATTTCTTGAATAGTTGAAACTCTAATTACATAAATGGGAAGAAGAGTTCTTAATACCTTGTTGAGTACTATAATATCATCTATTTTTCCCCCTACAACACTGATTGCAATGACACTGGCTTTGACTCTTTCATAGTATTTTGCAATGTTTTCATCTATTTTCATCTTCATCTAATCAAACTGGCCTCTTAGACTCTCTACATTGGCTCTTTTCACATTATTATCTCCTCCATAGTTTTTTGCTAATTTTTTCCACACATCATAGGTAGTAGGGAAATCTTTGACGTTATCAAATTTAGAGTACTTGAGAGAGGTAGTAATGTCAATCATCATTGTGTTGTAATTCTTCATGTCCATCATCTCATCCAAAGTTAATGGATTTGGAGGTGCCACATATTGATTCTCTAAGAAGTGCAGACTTGTATCTACAATTGTTCCTATATGTATCTTCATGAGTTCCTACCATGCTAAAAAGTTATTTCTATTAAGCTTGGGGATCTCTCTTCTATAAGACCTATTGATCTTTTAGGTTAGGTCTTTGAAACCTTTCCTACAAGCATGAAATGCTCTGATACCAATTGTTCAAAATATAAGAGGAGTAACTAAGAGGAGAGGGGTGAGTCAGTTACTACAAAAATTGTTCCAAATCCCTTAGATGTCAATACAAACTCCTTCCTAACCCAAATCCTTGCATTGCTCAGTTAGAACTAGATATACACTATAGCTTAGTTAACAAAGAAATTTAATATATTAATGTGTATTATCTTTAGTAACTCAGTTGTAGAAACATAAAATACTAAGAAAATAATATTAACATAAAAGACACCAAGATTTAATGTGGCAATTCAATTTGGGAAAACTACCAATACAACTAGTTACAACTTTTCACTCTTCTGAAGTGAGCCCTATGTTAGTTTGTGGTGACTAATTAGGAAAGTACTATAAATACTTAATAATTCCTTGGGGTTTGGGGCCTATTTTATCACTATTTTTGGTTTGACATATTGTAATTAAATTTTACCTTAAAGAAACTAAAATACTTGTATAAAAGGGCTTAGGGTTAGGGATTTTTCCATAAAGGTTGATGCAAAAATTGCTTTTTTGGACTATATTGAGCTATAATGGATTACAAATTGTAATCTAATTGTAATCACTAGATTTTAATAATACTGGACTTGCTATTTGGTGGACATAGCATAGGGTTTACATGAACCACATTAAATCTTGGTGTCTTGTGTTCTCTTCTGTGTGATTTATTATTTTCTAATATTGTTTATATTTGTATGTAATTGTCATTTCTATCTGAGGTTAATCCTAACAAGTGGTATCAGAGCAAAGTTTTTTTTAGTTATCCTCTACAAGAAGGTCTCGTGGTTGAGTGGGAGTGATGGTAGATGAGGGTAAGCTAAGGGTTGACAATTTTAATAGGCAGAACTTTCAGTTATACAAGATGCAAATAGAAGACTATCTTTATTAGAAAGATTTAATGAAGTTGTTGGAAGGAAAAACTAAGGATTAGGGAACCATGAAAAATGAGGAATGGGATCTTCTAGGTAGAAAATTAATTGGAAGAATTCAATTATTCTTGGTACCATCAGTGACATTTAACATTACAAAAGAAAAGACAATGGTAGAGTTGATGAAAACCTAGCGACACTGTATGAAAAGCCCTCCTCTTCAAATAAGGTATTTCTCATGAAGATTTTATTAAATTAAAATATGGTATAAGTTAGATTTTTTGTGGATCATTTAAATGTATTTAATACTATTACTAGTCAGTTATCTTCTATGGGTATTAATTTTGATGCAAAAATTAGGGCTCTCTTGATTTTGTGTTCTTTGCCTGAAAGTTGGAATGGCTTGGTAATGGTTCCGAGTAATTCTATCTTTGGATATAATACCCTACAATATGATGATGTGATCAATCTTATTTTGAGTGAGGAAACTCGTAGGAAAACCTTAGGTGGTTCTACATTAGGAAGTACTTTGAATGCATAAAACAAAGGTAGAACGATTGAGAGAGGAAATAATTCTAGAAATCATGGGAAATCAAGAGGAAAGACAAAGGGGAAGAGGAATCAATTGAGAGGACCAAGAGATTTCTAGTACTATGGGAAACTAGGGCATAAGAAGAAATATTGTTGGAATTCAAAGAAAAATGAATAAGATAAACTAGAAGGGAACAAGGAGACAAATATGGTAACCAATTTGAAGAGGATGCTTTACTTATGTATTTAGAAAGTGTTAATGATTCATGGGTTTTAGATTTTGGTTCTTTGTTTCATGCAACACCTCATAGAGTTTATTTCATTGATTATGTCCAAGGGGATTTTGAGCTTGTTTATTTGGGGATAATGAACCCTGCTTGATTATTTGAAAACAAAAAGTTAAGTTTAAGTTGTAGAATGGGAATCATTGGCTAATACATAAGGTAAGAAATGTTCCAAGGTTGAGTAGGAATTTAATTTCAATAGGGAAACTCAATGATGAGGGTTGTAAATTGGAAGGTTTCAAAAGGTTCCCTTAGAGTAGCAAAAGGTGTGAAAGTAGGAAACTTATATCTTTGTGCAGGCCATACTATTCCTTCTACTTTAATTCTTTTAGAGAAAATGAATGTTCAAGAAATGTTGCTATAATTGATCAGGGAGAACAATTAGCTACTGTAGATTTTGATACAACATTGTGGCACAACAAACTTGGGCACATGAGTTAGAAAGGTATGAAATTACTTCATTCAAAGAAATTTTTACTAGGTTTGAAATGTGTCAATATGGATTTTTGTGAAAGTTGTGTATGGAAAATGAAAGAGAGTGAGTTTTGTGATGATTGGGAAGAAAAATAAAAGTGAGAGATTAGAGCTTGTTCATACAGATGCATGGGGACCATCTCAAGTATCTTTCCTTGGTGGCTCTCATTATTGTATTACATTTATTTATGATGCAACTAGAAAAATATGGATTTATTTTGCTAGACAAAAATCTAATGTATTTTAAAATTTTAAGAAATGGAAATGCTTGGTTGAAAATGAGTATTGCAGTCACAAATTTGAAGATTATTGCTCCACTAATGATATTCATAGACAAAAAACTATTCCGAGGCCTCCATAGGAAAATAGAGTGGTTGAACGCATGAATAGGACTATATTGGAGCATGTAAGGAGCATGAAGCTACATGTTAGGTTACCCTTAAACATGTCGGTGGAGGCTATCAATAATACTATATATTTGATTAATAGAGGTCCCTCTACTCCTTTGGGTTGTGTTATTCCAGGTGAAGCATGAACTAGTAAGAAGGTGAGTTATTCTTTTTTCAAGACCTTCAATTGCAAAGCATTTACTCATATAGATTCCAAAAATAGAACCAAGATAGAAGATAAGTCAAAGAAATGTCTATTTGTTGGATATGGAATTGATGAATTTGGTTATAGAAATTGGGATTTTGAAAATTGTAAAATTGTAAGAAGCAGGGATGTCATGTTCAATGAGAAAGTGTTGTACAAAGATTTGTTGTAGCAATATGAGAAGAAAGAAGATGATTATATAGTACTAGATGATACTCCAAGAGATGATGTTCTAATAATTCCTCATGATGTGCAACAACCGCAACAAAAAATACCACACACACTAGTGAATGTTAGACATTCAACAAGGCTAAGTAGACCTCCAAAAAGGTTTTCTCACTCTTTGTATTCTATTTTACTTACTAATGCTTTTGAACCAAAATTTTATGATGAGGTTGTGCAGGTGGATACTAAGATTCAATGGGAATCTAAAATGGAAGATGAAATGGACTCCTTGCTGAAAAATAAGACTTGGGATTTATACAAGTTTCATACAGGTAAATGGGCTTTATAGAATAAATGGGTTAATAGATTGAAAGAAGAAAATGGAGGTAATAAAATATTGAAATATAGGTTAGTTTGAAAAGGATTTGTAGAGAAAAAGGGCATTGATTTTGATGAGATATTCTCTCCTATTGTAAAAAGTATTTCTATCCATTCTATTTTATGTATTGTGGCCACTAAAGATTTGCATTTGGAGCAGCTTGATGTTAAAACAACCTTCCTTCATGATGATTTGGATAAAGAGATATATATGGCACAACCAAAGGGATTTAAGGTCAAGGGTAAGGAGAACTTAGTGTGCATATTGAAGAAAAGTTTATATGGCTTGAAGCAAGCACCTCGACAATGGTATCTAAAATTTGACAGTTTTATGCATGATCATGGATATAGTAGTTGTCATTCAGATCATTTTTCTTATTTTAAGAGGTTATATGATGACAACTACATTATTTTATGTTTATATGTTGATGATATGCTTGTATTTGGGTCTAACATTGATCACATTAAGGGGCTAAAAGGCTAGTTAGCACATGCATTTGCTATGAAGGATTTGAGGGTTGCAAAACAAATCCTTGGTATGAATATTTGTAGAGATAGGAAGAATAGGAAATTGATATTATCTTAGGCTAAGTGTATTATAAAGTTATTGCAACATTTCTTTATGGAGAATGCTAAAGTTGTCAGGACACCTTTACCTGGTCATTTGAAATTGACTAAGGAGATGTGTCCAAAGACACAAGAAGAGGAGGATAAGATGTCCATGGTACCTTATGCTTCAACTATAGGAAGCTTAATATATGTTATGGTATGTAGAAGGCTAGATATTGCACATGTAGTGGGAGTTATTAGAAAATATATGAGTCATCTAGGGCTTGAGCATTGGAATGTATTTAAATGGATTCAGAGATATTTGAGAGGAACATCTAGTAAGTGTCTACATTTTGGGGTCTCTACTACTAATTTATAGGGGTATGTTGAATCATATTTGGCAAGGGATATTAATACCAGGTGACATGCTATAGGTTATGTATTTGCTATTGGTGGGATAGCTCTGAGATAGGTTTCTTGGTTAAAGAAGGTTAATATATTATCCACTACAGAGACAACATATGTTGCTACTACAGAGGTAGCCAAGGAGATCATATGGCTTTAGTACTTCTAGGAAGAATTGGGACACCCTCAGAAGGATAATTATTTGTTTACAAATATTTAGAGTGCCATTCATCTTGCAAATAATTTAGCTCTGTATTCAAAGAAAAAACACATATAGTTACAGTATCATTTCATTCTATTAGTTTTGGATGATGGATAGTTAAAACTAGACAAGATACATATGGATGACAATGTAGCATATATGTTTACCAAGGTACTACCAAGGGATAACCTGAATTCCTCTTCAGCTTTGGTTGGTCTTCTAGACTTAATAAAATAAAAGAACAACTAAGTCTAGGGTGGTTTGATCTAGTTGGAGCCCCATGTGGTAGCGGTATTGCTATAGGACCAATCTCCAAGTGGGAGATTATTGTCTCTTATGGAGTCTCTTCAGTCCCCAAGTGGGAGATTGTAAGTTTGTGGTGACTGATTAGGAATGTATTGTACATACTTCATAATTCTTTGGGGTTTGGGGCCTATTTTATCACTAATATTTTATCAATATTTTTGGTCTGACATATTGTAGTTAAATTTAACCCTAAAGCGGTGAGAATACTTGTATAAAAGGGCTTAGGGTTAGGGATTTTTCCATAAGGGGTGATGTGAAAATTTCTTCTTGTGGCAGTATTGAGCTGTAAGGGATTATGGATTGTAATCATCTTGTAATCATTGGATCGTAATAATATTGGACTTTCTATTTGGTTGGCATAGCCTAGGGTTTGGGTGAACCATGTTAAATCTTGGTGTCTTATGTTCTCTTCTGTGTGATTTATTATTTCTTGATATTGCTTATATTTTCATAGAATTGTTATTTTTGTCTTAGGTTAATTGTAACACCCTATTGGGAGCCAACCATGTTAAAGGTTATAAAACACATTGTTAAGTATCACCCTATTAAAGGATTTGAATCACCCTATTAGGAGTGGCCTTGTTAGAGGTTCTTAGAAACAACAATCTAAAAATGCCACCTTTTTAGACAATTTAAAAAATGACTATTAAGTCCACTTTGTTAAGATATTTCTTCTTAGAGAGTAACAATGATTGACCTAATTTATGAAGCAACTAACTTTGCAAATTTAGATAATTGTTCTAGTTTATCCTCCAGATCCTCCTTGATTAGAATATTCTTTGTATATATTTTGATGTTCTTTCTTCAATTAGATATCCTTCTTAATTCACACCTTTTCACATTCTTCTTATTCCACATTTGAATTGATAACTTGACCTTTCACATATTTGAAACCCAATGTCAAGTCATCTTGAATACCCTTTCAAACAATCATTGAACATCCACTAGGTCATCTTGCATTAACCTATTAAATTGACAAAAGTATTATGTTGTCAGTTGGCTAACACTAAAAATGAATCACTTAATTATCATTGAAATCCTTTGGTAACCAATTTGACTCAGTTTACTTTGAATTTCATTTGGTAACTAACCTGAACTAGTTTACTCTAAACTCTCTTTGGTAATTGACATGACTCTATTTATACTGACCAACTGAAGTTTGTTCCTTTTGACTTGCACTCGAGTGATACTGGAGTCTTCTTCAGTACCCAATTGAGCTTAGTTAAGACTAACTTTTCTTAGTTAGAGTGTGGCATTTGTGTAACATCAATGATAATATACAATTGAATAATTGATTTCAATAATCTCCCTCTTTGGCATTTATGGCAACACAGCATGTGATTAAGAAAAGAAAAACTTAGAGAAACAAAATGATTTATAAAATTTTATAATATTCTTAGTTTCATTCCGATTGTTCATCCATGAGAACTCCTTCTGATATTCTCCCTGTGACATCTTATCTTTAGACTCCATTTGATCAAATTCTCCCTCTTGCTTATATACAAATATCTTTCTCTGATTCTTATCTTATTTTTTTGACATGACATCAATCTTTCCCTCAATGAATATGACATCAATCAATCTCTTCCACTTTGACATCAAATTCCAATGAAGTTATATAGTAAATTTTGCAATGTAGCTGATATACTGATTCATATGCAATGTGCTCTAAATTTTTTGCATCAACTTGATAGTTTGTATCTAATAGACATAGTGTTGGAAATATAAATGAGAAAGTAAGTTCTGAGAGGAGGGAGGGTGTGTGAATTAGTACTTGAAACTTTTGACTACAAAAAATTTCACCATCATCCATCTCTTAACTTAGCATATAAACTAAAATATGTAACATGCATCATAGCATGATGTAAATCAACACATAACAAAAAAGATTTTGGTTACCCAGAAATCCTCTAAGGAGAAGATAAGACTGGGGTGGAGATGACACCCACAAATCTTCACCATACTAGAGCAATAAAGTGTGGCAAATTATGCATGTAAACTTTTGATCATAAAATATGATCTACCTTGTGAAAGGTCTTCCCTATTAAAGGCTTACAAAGGCTGTTAGTTCTCATGTTAACTAAAGGATTTATACTCACAATTAAGTAAGAACTCTATTAGGAGATTTATGAAAGTCTATTAGTACCACTATGTTAAGAGATTTACCTTGTATCACTTGTCAAAATAATTTAGTATGTGATCCTTTAGTTAGCACCCTTGTGCTAGATGTTAGATCTCATATTTCCTAATTGTAGCTTGATCCTTCTACTCGAATGTATCTTCTCTAACCTTTTACTACTTTTCCTTACAGCTAGTTCTATTCTCATTAATTGATTTTGCATTGTTTATGTTCACTTAAGCATCTTATCCATGTCTCCTTTCACACATGATACTCCTCTTTGTATCTCTCTTTGGACATACCTACTCCTTAAGGTTTACCTCTTTAAGTAGGCCTTATGGAGAAGATCTTAGGTAATAATGAACAACTCTGGTTTACTGCTATTGTCTCTTAATTCTTCCCTTTCTCTAATTGGCTGTATGAGTCACATAGGGATGTATGACACAACTTGATCCTTATCTCTTGATATCAAAAATTACTATTTATGTTAGCCAAAAAAAATTTACATAAATTTTTCTGCCATTACAAACTTGTATGTTAATGATTGGTTCACTCAGCATCAATAGGCATTTGATGCTCAACCTTAACTATGTCTTCTACTATTTTCTTGGCTCCTAAATCACTTGGCACATATTAACTGCTCAACATTAAAAAATTTCTTGACACCAAAGTGACTCAGCACACACTGACTACTCAACACCTACTAGTTCTTGACAGTAACTTTCATATCAGTTGACATGTATTGTCTAGACACATGCTTGGCATGCTCTGATCACTCTTCTTGCTTTGAGGACCCAACTCATTTTGTTCACTCGGCATGCACTATAAACTTGGCATAAGTATGACTTAGTCACAGTGATGACCAACCAACTATGCTAGATAATGACTAAGTATATTGTCACTACTTTTTCAAAACCATAATGAGATTAACAATCTCCCCCATTGACATGAGTGGTAAAAACACTTTGTCATGGCATACATTATCTTATTTCATGCATAAGTTAGATAATGTATAATTTATGCTTGGTCTCTATAAAAAAATCTCAAAATTTTTAAAATATGTTGTCATTACCTTGTTATGTTACTCCCCCTAAGTAAATACTTCATTCTGGTTTTGTAACTCCCTTTGAGTAGATATCTACCTTGACAAATTCTCAAAATTTACAAAATCTTCAAAATCCTCAAAATTGCCCTTTTTTGACACTTATGCCACTTAGGATTGTACACTTAAAGTATATTTATCCAAAAATGACTTGTCTACTTGCATAATGATTCCTAATGTAGAACCCCAATTATCTTTGGCTATATCTAAAGATTGAATCTGAATGTCTAAATTTTCTACAATGTCAACTAGACCTTCTTGTGTAGAAATATAGGAATCTTTCTTCATCAATGTCTCTAAAAAGGCTATTTCTTTTTGTAAAACTTCCATGTTTCGGGTCAACATGGACTAAATGTTGATCAAAGTTGATCTTATATTTGCAAATTTTGTTTGCAACTCAGCAAGCCTACTTTGTGTCAGCAATAATCTCTATAAGTGTAATTGACTAGTGTGAGGAGATGTCTTCAATGAAGATCTAGTAGACTTAAGATCTCTTTGCAACCTATCATTTTTTTGTTGAGTTTCTTGAGTAAAGAAATCAACATTGCATAATTTACTATAAAGAGAGTATACGTTATCAAAAAAATTCTTCATAGTGTCCATCTTAGTTGACAATTCAACCTATTTTGGTTCAATAGCATTGGATATCTTGTGCAGGACCTTAGTGTGAAACTTCTTCTTAGACCATTCCAATAAATTTACATTGGTTTCTATATCCTCATCTTTTATCTTATCAACTATATGTACAAGTTGTTCTATGATAGGCTTATTGGATAATGAATTTGGAATATCAAAAGCATCAATAAAAATGTCTTTGATCACATGCAAAACCTATTTTTGCTTGTGCTCTCTCCTGAGATTTTATTGTCTTAATTTTCTTTGTAGAGGTTCCTAGAGTATCTCCATTTCTTCTAGTTTAATTTTTGTTTTATTGAAATATGGTAGAAAAATCACCTCATCCAAACTAACATTTTCTAGTGATGTAATTTTGGCACTCTTCGGTGGGCTACTACATGACACTAATATCTCAAGAGTCATATTATCGTCTTATGCTTGTTAATCCTCCTTATGATCTTCAATATGGTTTTTTGAGGTGGGTACAAGACTAGCTTCCTTACCTTAATTTTCTTCACTTGCTCCTTTATCAATTATCACAATTACTAGTATACCTTAGCCTTGTAGATTTGGTAGTGATATGACTAGTGTTTCTACCTCTTTCTCTTTCATCTCAATGAAAAATGTTGGAGTTTAAGATGGTACATTGGAAATCTCGTGTTTCTTTTCCAAAACCTTATCCTATGATTGATCATGTGATTTGTTCTCTTTTATTTCTACAACAGGTTGGGGTGTAATAGATGTATCTTATTATTGTTTCTCTATGGATGCAATCACAACCTTTTGAGATTCATCAATCTTGACCAATATAGGATATGTGAATGGAATAGTTTTATTGGTGGATTCTTATTAAAATTTCTTTATATCATCATTTCTAAGTGAATTTACATTCTATGTAGAATTATCAGGGATGCCCTCAATAGTTACAGAGTCCTATTGACTCTCTTTCTCTTCCTGTGCAAGACTGATATTCAACACATGTTTACATCTATAGTCTCTTGACTATCATCTTTCTCTTCTACTATATCTTCCTTCTCTCCTATTGTCTTTTCTTTGTCTTTCACTATCTTTGTAGTAACCCATATATTGATTTCCAAAGTAGTGTACTGTGGGTTACCACCTCTTCAACTTGATTCCTCAAAATATGAAAAGATCTGTATTTAGGAGAAAATTGCCCTTTATATTTCTCTAAAACCTTTTTAAACATATTATTTACAAGAGAAGGCATAACATGAGCTAAATTAGCCTCTCTAATCTATTTTTCAGTTTGTATGTTGTATTTTCATTTTTTCTCAACTCTCTCATATAAACTTTTAGGTATGGAGTTTGCAATCTCTAAAGTAGTGGTATCATGAACAAATTCTTCAATTATATTCTTGTCTCCTTTATCTAACTTATCAAAATCAATGTGTAAATCTAAATAAATCTACATTATTCTTTACATTCTCACATTGATTATCTATATCAGATAAGGGAATGTGGCTTACCACTTTGAATTGACTTATGTCATCTGATTCTATGCTCTCTTTATCTGATTCATCTTGAGGTTTATACTGTCTCCTTGGTTTCTTTGTAGTTTGGCTCAACTCTCCACTATCATAATTCCTTTTTCCTTTATTTTATTATGCTTATTTTTCTTGTGTAGTGGTAGCCCTTGTGCTTGACCTTGTCAAATGTGCAACTATCTTCTATTCTTTCTTCTTTGCTATTTTCTTAGGCTTTTGCACTTTCTTCTAGTGTGCCTTCCTCTCCTTTCCAATTTCCTTAGGCTCTTCCTTGAATTCCTCTTCATCATTTGAATGTTGATCCACACCTAGTCCTCATCTTCTTCTTCTTCATCACCAAATTGTTCCTTAAGTTTCTTCATCAATTTTTTCTTCTTCTTCTCAATGGTAGCAATTTGCAAGTTGATAGTAATCCTTGCCTTTGCCTCTTCATATTTCCAAAATGCCTTAGCATTCTTGTCAATGTCCTCTACCAATAGTGCATCAAGGGTTGCAGATGTTTCATCAACATTCACCTCATAAGATAAATGTTTCAAACATCTAACCCTTGGAATAACCTCTTGAACATATGTATAGTAAACATCTACTAGAAAAAAAACATCATTATAATGTTGCTCCACTAGAGATATAGGTATCCTTGATCTCTACTTCATAGACTTCTTAAAATCTTCAAAGTAACTAGTCATAATTGAATCAAAGTTGTCTCCTAGTTGATTAATGAACTCTCCTATCTACTGAGTAATATACCGATTGGTCTTCCATACTACTTTTTCGAATATAGGAAATGTGTAATTCACATAGAAAAATATGTAAATAATAAATGAACCAAACTTATGTGAAGATTTTTTTTCTTTTCTGATAGCTTCAAGGTTTTTTGATAATTGCTAAAGTTGTAGCTCAGCTAGGTTGTAGCTCAGCTAGGTTGTAGCTCTGATCTCTCTCGACAATTTTATAACCTAGATCAACTAAAATTCATGACACACTATTGAGTATGCTTGACTAGTAGAATCTATGTGCAATCACATGCACTACATATGTAATAATATGATCTATAATTGTATCAATTAATATTCCCCTCTTGTTCCATACAACTCCTATAGATTTCTCAATCACCTCCTTGACGTCACTCCTCACGGTCTTGTGTTTGTCTAGGGTAGGATATCCTAGTACCCTATGGATGATTTTCTTTGTGATCTTAACATGACCATCTACCAACCATACTTGGTTGTCATGAATTTGGCTCAAAAAAATCTTGATCCATTCTATTTTGAATACTTGGGGAAAATCTAGGGCACGTGTTAACCCTTTTCATTCTATAATTTTGCTTACTTCCTTCAATATTCCATCATCACACAACTTCTAATATGTCTCTCTGATCTCTAAGTCTCCAACATCTCCTACTTTGCACATATAGCTATTAGTGTAGTTTTTTTATTTCCTAGTGGGTTATTTATTTTTCCCTATATTGCTAGTTTTTTCCTACACTTTTAATAATCTTGCTTAGGTTAATAAAGCATGTCTTATTTAAAAAGCGGTTGTGAGGTGTCACCTTCCTACATATGAGCATCCATTATCTATTTTAGAAAGATACTTTTCTATCTTTTGTCTGATAGATGGTTGCTCCTCATTAGTCGATGTTGCCACCTCCTCCCTCTTCCTTGTCTATATAAGCATGCTACTTGGCTTGTATTTGTGATCAATTTCATTTGCATCCTCTTAATGCTATTTTTCTTCCAGCATTTGCATTACTCTCTTGGAGACTAACTCTATGTTGCTATTTTGATTTTATTAGTTGCATTCATACTTTAGATATCTATTCTTTGCACTAGTTTTCTGGGTTATCAATCTTTCCAAATTCTAACATGGTATCAGAGCTTTTCTATGTGCAAGAGTAGATTTTAGTTTCCTTATTTGAGAGATTTGTGGGGGAGGGGGGGGGGTGGGGGGGGTGTAAAAAATTATTATTGTAGTTTTTATGAAAAATGAAGTATGATCTTCTCTTGCATCTTTAGATGATCTTGAGAATCAAAAAAGTTTGATAAAAACATTTTTCTCTGGGGTTTCAATCTCAAATCTGACAACCAACTTGCATATTTGGAGTTTTCAATCAGTATTGTAGGTTCCAGCATGCCATTGATGGACTTAGGAAGCTGATCCAACATTTACATGTCATATTTTGATTGCTAGGGTCATTTCTTGATTTTTGGAGCCAATTTTTACTATTAAAGGCATCTGATTTACAGTACAACAACATCTTCTATACATCGACAAGAAAATTTCTTTTTGGGTTTTGTTCGCAGCACCAAAAAAACTATCTAGGTATCTTTTAGTTTTTGCATGGAAAGCTATAGCCATACCCCTCTCCATTGGCAGTTGCAAATTTGAATGTAGTTTTCAAATGTCTCATTCTTGCTCATACAAACTCCGATTTTGATGATTCTTGTTATGACCTTGGTTATTTTTTTGTGCTCTATCCCCTAGTGGAGTTGTTTTTTGATTTTCATGTATGAATTCTTTACAAATTACAGATTCTTGGCCATGACTATGTATAGTTCTCATTTTGGAAACTTTAGGGGATCATAACTTTCTCATACGACCTTGTATTAGGGCGATTCTTTTTTTGAAAGTGCATGATTTTTCAAGTAGATTATAGTGGTGCTATTTTTTTCCTTGATTATTGTGCCCAAGTTTCACTTTTAGCATATGCTCTTCATGAGGGTTTGTAATGCATTGAAATCAAGACCATTAAGTATTTCTTTCTAGTGGTAGTTGTAAATGCACTAAAATAAAGTGCCAAATCATATTTCTTTGGGGGGGTTCTTTGATTGATTAAAAAGGGCGAGCATTGTCGTGGCTGGGTTCTCTTTTTTTGGCATTTGTTCCCTGCATTTATTCATCACAGATCAAACAAATATGCCCATCCTAACTCCATACAATTACTTTGAGTGGAAATCATGCATGACAATTCACTTAGGGAAAGATGGATTAAATAGGATAACTATGAGACTTGAAACTGAACCTCCTAAAGATAAAGACAAGCCTAAGTGGTTTAACAAATGTGATGAGGTATATGGAACATTGTGTTCGTCTATTTCTCCTAATTTTCTATTTCACATTGAATATTTGAATAAACCAAATGAAATATGGTTAATTCTAGAAACACTATTTGGTACACAAGATTCAATGAGGGGTCATATCTTGGAAAATCAACTAATTAGTTTAAGTCTAGGAAACTTCAACACAATCCAGGATTTCTTCACTAAATTGAAGTCACTAAGGTTGCAATTAAAACAATGTGGAATTGAAAAGAAAGATGAACAACTGATTCTTAGTATTCTCTCTAAGCTAAGTTCAAAATATTCTATGATTGTCTCTACCTTCTATGCTACTAAGGGTGCACTTGGTACTCAATTCACCATGCCATCTTTAGATGATTTTGCTATCAATCTCACTCGAGAATAGGACAAGCTAATCCTGATGGGCACTCTTTAGTCCTCTAAGCCACATGCCTTGGCTTCCAAAAAAGGCACAAAAGAAAAAAAAAGGATAAAATAGTAACAACAATAGTAAAGACAAGAAAGAAAAGAATAGCAAGGAGAAGAAGGATCAAATACTGGTTGCTTCAAAATCAACTATTGATACACCATCTTCGAAGGCTGATAAGCCTAAGAAAGAAAAGGTCCAATGTGCCTATTGTAAAAGACTTGGTCATGATGAACATAAATTTTTGAAGAAAAAAATTGATCACTTGACTCATATTCTTGAGAAGAATAATATCAGTGTTCTTGAGTCTACAAAACAAAGTTCAAATGAAGGGTCTAATAAGGAAAAAGAAAATAGCAAGGGGAAAGGAAAGGGCAAGGCCTTATTGTAGTTGCATCCTCACCATCCACTTGGGTTCTTGATTTAGGTGGTTTGCACCACATGGCTTCATCTAAGGAAGAACTTGCATCCTTGGAGCCGTGTACTATGTCTTCTATTTTGATGGGTGATGACACTCCTGTTGAGGTGTGTGGGACAGGGTGTGTTGATGTGGGGAATGGCACATTTAATGATGTTCTTTGTATACCCTCATTGTCAACTAATATCCTATCAGTATACTAGATCACTCACATAGGTTTAGGAAAATGGGTTGAGTTCACTCCTGATTCAGTGGAGATACGTGAGATTCATAATGATTCTACAGTTGTAGTTGGGAGAGCAGATCATTAGTCACGACTCTATCTATTTTCTCACTTTATTATTGATCCTCCTTTGTTTGTTTTGCTCACTCACTCTAATGATGTGAGTAAATTATGGCATGAGTGGTTTGGCCATCTTAACTTCCACTACTTGCATCAGCTTAACCAGCAGAGCATGGTCATAGGGTTGCCTTCTACTTTGACATTGGAGTCACTTGGAATATATTATAGATCTTATGATGATTCTAATTCACTTGAGCAATATTTTACCCCCATTTCTAATGTAGAGAGTGATTTAGAGGACTCACCTCCTTCCTCTCCTAGTCATCATTCACAAGTTGATGATTCTCTTACAGATTCTCCATCTTCTGGTCTATTTTGGGCTAGACAGACCTTATAGTCTATAGGTGATTGGGTTAGGGATCCATTAGACACTAAGCAAACTCATTCGTAATTCCAAGATGCTACACATATCTTTATTGCTATTGCCTCAGATCCACCATATTTTTATGAGGCTTCTAGTATTCTTGAGTGTGATACAACTATGTAGGAATAGTATAGTTCCTTGAAGAGGAACCACACTTGGGATCTTTTCCTTCTTCATAAGGGAAGAAAACTTGTTCAATGTAAGTGGATCTATTGGACAAAATTTGCAAGCTTTGTTGGGGGGTGCAAGATGCTTCATCTTTTGGGGGGGCCTCCTCCTCTCACTTGGAGTCCTAAATTTTTTTGGGGAGTCTCTTTTCTCTCTCTTTTGGGGGAATTTTATGTACATGGGTACCTCATCAGGCTTGACTTGCCAAGACCCATTTCTACATCCACCTAAGCTTCTCTTATGGGGGTGTTAGTGTAGTTTTTAAATTTCCTAGTGGGTTATTTATTTTTCCTTATATTGCTAGTTTTTTCCTACACTTTTAATAATCTTGCTTAGGTTAATAAAACATGTCTTATTTAGAAAGTGGTTCTGAGGTGTCACCTTCCTACATATGAGCATCCATTATCTATCTTAGGAAGATACTTTGCTATCTTTAGTCCTATAGATGGTTGCTCCTCATTGTTCGGTGTTGCCACCTCCTCCCTCTTCCTAGTCTATATAAGCATGCTACCGAGCTTTTATTTGTGATCAATTTCATTTGCATCCTCTTAATGCTATTTTGCTTCCAGCATTTGCATTACTCTCTTGGAGACTAAATCTATGTTGCTATTTTGATTTTATCAGTTGCATTCATAATTTAGATATCTATTCTTTGCACTATATTTTTGGGACATCAATCTTTTCAAATTCTAACAATAGCAATAGCTTACATCATGTATCATCAAAACTTTGGTTAGAATCATTGATAAAGTTCCTGATGGGTTTCCCTAGTATGAAATTTTAGGTATATAATGAAATCTAGGAGGTTCTCATGCATCATTGCTGATCAATTGAAAATTCATAACCTCTTTGCCTTCCTTCCTCTCCACTATTGAAGATATTTCTACCATATTCACTTGCTAAGTTTTTTGGAATGCCAAGCAATGTAACTTGACACAAGTAAAATATCTTTTGATTCAATAAAAATGTCAAGTAGTAGTTGAATCTTGTTTACAGTTGCTAGAATCACAAATCACCTTTATGCTCTTTAATTGTCTAGTAAGTGACAAATGACTCAAAAATTGACTATATAACATTGAAAATATTTCAATTAATGCTTAGTTCTTACATAGCTATAAGCTCGATCACCATAGGATTTTCTATGTGTTTGGTCTATATAGCTAACTCGTTAGTCACTATGATTCTTTCAATACATGACAACAACACAAAACATATCATAATGATGGATTATCTCTTTATTCTAATCACTTATTTTCATCTTAATTCATTCTAATCAATCTTTTCATTCCTCAAATACTTGGAACTAATGCAAAATATATCATTTCAAATGGTTGTTCCATACATACCTTTGATTGCCTAGCTGATGGTGATGTGATCACCCAATCCATTAGATAAAGTGACCTCATCTAGGCTTGATGTGTTGCAATCTTCTTTCCTTTTCCATGTCTTGTTCATATGCATCTTTTTCTTTTCAACATCTACCTTTGCTTTGTCTTTGTTGAAATCATTGCTCGATTTAGGTGACTGAGTTTTGTAGTTTCTACTTACTTGATCGACCTTAAGAAAACTAAAGCATATAATATCTCCATTTAATCACTTTTTGTAATTGTCTCTAAAGTGAGTCCTTATGCAATTTACAACAACATGACCATATTCTCCAAAATAGTGACAACTATACCTTGTATTGTAATCCCAATTGTAAGAATTTCTTCGATGATGTACCTTTACTTGCTTGTTTGATGACCACTTAGGTTTGGATCTCCATTCATATGATTTGTGTCCATGCTTTTGATAGTTGTAACAATATCTTTCAAATTTATGAGTGTTGATGGTCTTGGTCCTACATTCATGTGTCTGATTTCCTTACTTCTTGCAGTTATAGTAGTGTCCTCTATTTTTTTGCTTAGGGTTCTAATTACTAGTGTTACTTCTATAGACATTTGTTGTATGACCTAATTTTCCATAATGATGACAAGTGGGTTTGCTAGTTTTTCCCTTATTATTCCTTTGTTTACAGCTTTTAGATGATTCTCCTTCCTCAATAGTAGAATATCCCAATCCAATAGTATCACCATTTGATCTTGGTGTTTCCATCAAATTTTCAAAGAAATTTATGGCTTCACTAAGCTTATTAAACCTTTCAATAAATTCCTTTTCTTTTTTCAATTCATTCCGTAGTAGGCCATTATGTGATTTCAAAGTTCTAATTATCTCAATGTCTTCCCTATTTAGTTCTTGATTTACAATCACTAGTTGATTCATTATGTCTAGTTGCATGTTTTCCACTTTTTGCACATATGATGTCTTCTCCTCAAGTCTGTTTGCCAATATTATTTTATCTTCTTCAATCATGAATTTATCTTCCTTAGTTTATTTTTCAATTTAGATACCTCACACAACATTATTGATTGACTTTCTTGTTCCCTTTTTAGATTCCCAACTTCTTCATTTAGGACACTATTCTTTTCCACCAGATCTATAATTACTGGATCAAATTCATTGGATTCCTTATTCTCAAACAATCCTGTAGTTTCTTCTTCTTGATATTGAATTTCATTTTGCTGAATGGCTAGATCCTTTCTTCTCTTCAATGATTGTTGCAATTCATCTATCTCTTCCTTCAATTGATGTAGGGCAAGCTATATTTCAATCATCTGGTTCTTAACAGTCTTCCTAATTTGTAGACTTCCATCTTCAAGATCTTTCCTCTCAAGCTATAAAACTTTACTTTCTAGAGAACAAGTCTTTGACACCAATTGTCAAAAATATATATGGGAAAGTAAGTTCTACTAGGGGGGTGGGTGGGGTTGGAGGGGGCACATGAATTAGTACTTAAAAATTTTGACAATAAGACATTTCACCATGATCCATCTCATAACTTACCATATAAACTGAAATATGTAACATGCATCACATCTATGGCATAACGTAAATCAATGCATAACACAAAATATTTTGGTTACCTAGAATCTCTCCAAGGAGAAGGTAAAATTGGGGTGGGTATGACACCCACAAATATTCACTACTACATCAATAAGGTGTGGGAAATTATGGCTAAAATCTTTTCATCATAAATTATGATCTACCCTATGAAAGATTCACCCTATTAAAGGCTTACAAAGACTCTTAGGTCCCACCTTGACTAAAGGACTTAAACTCACAATTAAGTAAGCACTCTATTCAGAGATTTACAAAAGTCTATTAGGACTACTCTATTAAGAGATTTACCGTATATCACCTATCAAAATTATTTAGTAGTTGATCCTTTGGTTAGCACCCATCTACTAGATGTTAGATCTCCTCTTTCCTGATTGTATCTTGATCCTTCAGATCAAATGTATCTTCTCTAACCTTTCACTTCTTGTCTTCACAATTGGTTCTATTCTCATCAACTAGTTATGTAATGCTTAACCTTCACTTAATCATCTTCTTCATGCCTTCTTTCACACATGATACTCCTCTTTAGCTCTCTCTTTGAGCCTAATTCCCCCTTAGGGTGTACCTCTTTAACTAGGCTTTATGGAGATGATTTGAGGTAATAATCAATGACTTTGGTTGATTTTTATTGCCACTTAATTCTTCCCTTATTCTAATTGGATGCATGGGCCTCATAGGGACATGTGACATGAATTGATC
This sequence comes from Cupressus sempervirens, assembly GCA_028749045.1. Taxonomy (NCBI): domain Eukaryota; kingdom Viridiplantae; phylum Streptophyta; class Pinopsida; order Cupressales; family Cupressaceae; genus Cupressus; species Cupressus sempervirens. Next base: position 226,878,034 of record CM053791.1, read on the forward strand.
CTTATCTCTTGATATAAAAAAATATTGTTCATGTTAGCCAAAAATAGTTTACATAAAATTTTGTGCCATTACAAACCTGCATGTTAATGACTGCTTCACTTAGTATCAACTGGCTTCTGATGCTCAAATTTGACTATGTCTTTTTTTTTTCTTGGCTCCTAAATCACTTGGAACATATTGTCTTCTTGACATTAACTATTTGCTAAGCACCAGAGTGACTCAACACATACTGACTACTTAGCACCTACTAGTGCTCATCACTAACTATCATATCACTTAACATGTATTTTTTAGACACTTATGCTCAACATGGTCTTCTCACTCAGCTTGCTTTGATCACTTGTCTCACTCTATTCACTTGGCATGCACTATGCACTTGACCTAAGTAGTGGCTCAGTCATAGTGATGACCAACCAACTATGGTAGATAATGACTAAGTGTTTTGTCACTACTTTGTCAAAAACATAATAAGATTAACACATGGGTATTCCAACTAGTTTGAAATCACCCATTCCAAAGGTCTTCAATATCTTCTTGATGTATTTTGACTGAGTAGTGTATATGCCATCCTTCATTTGATGAAGTTGTAAACCAACAAAGAATTTTATCTCTGTGAAACATTGAGATTTCAAATTCTTTTGTCATTTCTTCAAAAAATGATTTACTTAACTCATCATTACCTATAAATAATATACCATCCATAAATATTTCTTCTAACAATATCTTATTTTTTAGTTCTTCTTTAATATACAGACTGACTTATTATCATTAGTTCTTTTAAAACCAATCGTTACCAAATATCCACATGTAGTCTTTCATATCATGCTCTAGCAGCTTATTTTAGACCATATAAAGCTTTGTGCAATTTGTAGACCATGTCTCTTTTATTTCGGTCAATGAAAACTTCTGGTTGATTAATTTAGACTTCTTCTTCTAGAATTTTATTCAAGAAAGCTGATTTTACATCCATTTGGTATACTTTGAATCCTTTATGTGGAACATATGCAAGTAGTGTTATTTCTTCAAGTTTAGCAACTGTAGCAAGTATGTCTTGATAGTCTATACCTTCTTATTGAGCATATCCTTTACACACTAGACTTTCTTTGTTCCTTGATATTACACAATTTTCAATTAATTTGTTTCTAAAAACCCACTTTGTACAAATTAAATTTTTGGCCTTGGGTCTAGGAACAGGAATCTAGGTATTCTTCCTTTCAATTTTTTTAAATTTGTTCATTCATTGTCTATAACAAACTTTCATTATTCAATGCATATTTTATAGTTCTAGGTTCGAATTCACTAAGAAAAAATATACCTATAAGTTTGTCCCTTGTCATTATGCCTCTTGTCTAAACTCCAATTATTTGATTAGGTGCATGATGCCTTTTGACATATATAGAAAGCAAAGATTTCTTTTTTCTAGATTCTAGACTTGTTTCACTTGGTTCTCCATGCTAAAAGCTTTTGAAAACTTTTGGACTTTTCTTAGTTCTTGCTATCTGAAACTCAGTTCCCACTATCTATGACTTAGGTTCCTATGTTTGTGACTCAGTTTGAACTATCTCTAGCTCAAGTTGCACTAGCTACAACTCATGGTGCACTATAGACTTGGGTGACTCAGATGGTACATTCTTCTTAGGTCCAATCACATTTTCTTGAACCTTGGATAAAGTTTTAGGCTTGAAGTAAAAAATAAAATTATGTAGTCTTCAGCTTCATTGCTACTTTGGTCTTGATTATTTTCTAGAAACTAATGAATTTTTACATGTACACTTTCTATAACCTTGTGAGTAGCAAGATTCAGAAATTTATATGCTTTTCTCTTGTTTGAGTAGCCTGGGAATATGGATTCATCACTTTTTGCATCAAACTTTTATTTCCTTGTTTCTTTTAGGATATAACTTTTTCTTACCAATACTTCAAAATAACAAACATTAGGTTTAGAGCCATACCATAATACATAGGGTGTTTAATTTCTACCTTTCTTCAGTTGAGCTCAATTCAGGGTATGAACTACTATGTTGATTTCTTCTTTGCAGCATTTGGTTACAACATTCTTTTCTAACAGTAGTGTTCTTGCACAATCCAGGAATGGCCCATCTCTTCTTTATTCCATGCCATTTCGCTAAGGGGTACCAAGTGCAAATACTTGTCAGATGATTCCACTTTCATTGTAGAACTCATTGAATTCATTAGAGATGAATTATCCTCCCCTGTCTAACCTTAAGCATTTTAGATTCTTTCCTATTTCTCTTTCAACTTTAACATGATACCACTTGAACTTTTGAAAGGCTTCATATTTGTCTTCTAAGTATATCACTATCATCATCCTAAAATAATCATCAACAACCAAAATGAAATATTTGTCCTCACTATAGCTCTCTGTACCTATTAGTCCACAAAGATCTATATGAACTAGTTCCAAAACTTCTTCAAAATTCTAGTTTTTATGTTAGAAGCTAGTTTTTCCCATTTTTCCAATTTGACATTGTTTTCATATTGCCATTCCATCTTTCTTTAGATTTGGAATACCTCTTACTATTTTGTTCTTTCTTATGGTAACTAGATTATCAATGTTTATATGACACATTATTTTATGCCATAGTCAACTTTCCTCTACTCAAGTACTAAGAAATATGAACTTTTAGAGAAGTCTAGATAGAATAAATTACCTTCAGTTTGATTTCTAGTCCAAACTAGGTTTCCTTTACCATCCAAAAACTTGGCTTTCCCATTCATGAATTCCACCTTGTATCCAATGTTGTTCAATTATGTCACACTAAGAAGATTGTGTCTTATTCCTTCAACCCAGTAAACATTTTCACATTTGATTCCATCAGTTACTGTAATGCATCCTTTTCCTTTCACATAACATGGTTCATTGTTCTCCAAGGTTTCAAACTTAGTTTTTTCACTAGTCATGTGATGAGAGAAACCACTATCTATTATCCATGTGTTATTATTTCTAACATGAGAGATGAATGCTATCTTTTCATTTTCCTCATCATATAATTTATCTTTAACAACATTCTTAGCACTCTCATCCTGATGATGGATCATTGAGTACGATCTAAAACATTGATGCAAAAAACTCTTGCACAATCTTACCTAGAAGCAGGAATCTCAATAATAAATACCATTTCCTTGTCATCATCACTATTAGACACTTTAGAAATATAACAAGATTTCTCACATTTATCTTTGTAGTTCTTGAAATATTTCTTTCCTTTGTACTTGTTGATTTTTCTATCATCTTTGCTTTCTTTGTTTCGACAGCTTTCAAAAATGTGACCAAATTCTTCACACAAGAAACAAATCAATCTAATTTTTCATATATATTTACCTTTTCCTTTCGGTAAACTTCTTGCTAGCAGGTCTTCAATAGCTTCAAGGTCAACATTAGAATCATCATCTTCTTCACTATCAATCTATTTATCTTTTGAGTTTCCTCCTTTTCTACCAAGAGTTAGTTTGGCTTTGATTGTTGGTTCTATGTTGTTGGTGATAGGAAGATATTTATAAAAGTTTCAAAAGCTATCAATCTTCCCACTACTACATCAAAAGCTATATCATTTTTGGGATCACATCTCATTTCTTGAATAGCTGAAAGTCTAATTATATAAATGGGAAGAGTTAATAATACCTTGCTAACTATTGTAATATCATCTATTTTCCCTCATGTAGCTCTGATTGCACTAACACTAGCTTTGATTCTTTCATTGTATTTTGTAATGTTTTCATCTTCTTTCATCTTTATCTAATCAAAATGGAATTGTACACTCTCTTCTTTGACTCTTTTCACATTATCATCTCCTCCATAGATTTTTTCTAATTTTTTCCACATATCATAGGTAGTAGGAAAATATTTGACTTCATCAAATTTAGCATAGTTGAGAGGGGTAGCAATTTCAATAATCATTATGTTGTAATTCTTCATGTCCATCATCTAATCCATAGTTAAAGGCATTGGAGGAGCCACATACTGATTCTATAAGAAGTGCAGACATGTATCTCCAATTATTCCCAGATGTAGCTTTATGAGTTCTTACTATGCCACAAAGTTATCTTTGTTAAGCTTGGGGATCTCTCTTCTATAAGATATCTTGACCTTTTAGCTTAGGTCTTTGAAACCTTTCTTACAAGCACCAAATTCTATGATACCAATTGTTAGAAGTATAAGAGGATTAATTGAGAGGGGAGGGGTCAGGGTATGTGCAGGATCATGGTGTGCCAAAAAGTGGCGATGTGAAAAAAAAAGAGTTTGAAGACGCCTAAAAGCGCTTCAAAATCTGCTCTGACTTTTTTTTACCTATCCAGGAACCAAACCTGGAAGGTTAAGCCGAGCCTTATCGGATATCCGATTTTAAATCCAATATCCGACTAATAATTAAAATCATATAATAGTATGATATATTATTTAATATTATTATTATTGATATAAAATAATAATATTATTATTAAATAATATATGATACTATTATATTATAATAATATTATTATTATAATAATTATTATACTATAATATAATAATATTATTATAATTATTATTATACTATAATATAATAATAATATTATTATAATAATTATTATACTATAATATAATAATAATAATATTATTATATTATAATCGTATAATATTATATTATAATAATAATATTATAATAACATATTATATTATAATAATAATATTATAATAACATATTATATTATAATAATATAATATAATATTTCATATATTATAATATATAGTAATGTAATATAATATATATATAATATAATATAATAATAAAAAGTAATATCTTATCATATAATATATAATATAATATATAATATATAATATAGTATAATAATAATATTTTATATTATAATATATAGTAAATTAATATAATAAATATAAAATATAATATAAAAATATATAAAATGTAATATATATGTTATATTATATATATTATAATATCGGATATCCGATATAATATCGGATATCTGATACCTGAGCATGGATTAAACACAAAATCACAGACCCGTGGGCCTTATTTTCATGCGAATTTGGGACAGTCAGATTGGATATCAGATAATAAATTGGATATCAAATAGCAAATCGGATATCAGATATCAGGTATGTTCCCCCCCCCCCCCCTACGACTCATATTTAACCTAAATTTAATAGATTTTAACAAGATTTTGTTTGTTTTAGTTGAATCTAGGGTTTTTTTGACAAAAATGGTTAAAATTTAGATTTTTTTTAATATATATTACGTTTTGCAATTCAATAGGAATGGCTGATCAAAATGATGACACTGAGGCAGGGAATAATATTCCTCACAACCCACCACCAAACGATCCAGTATCCCCACAAAACCGTCCACCAAATGATCCTCTACCTCCTCAAAATCCTCCTCGAATCGAGGATTTGATAAATGAAAATCTCACTGAGTTGAGAGGTTTGCATAGAACATACAATAATGTACCTGCACTGGCTCCTATGTTATCCACGTTAAACACCATAGTGGATAACATTGAAACTCTTACAAACCAACAAAATGTCGCTCTTCGTTGGCATGATGAAATGGACCAGATGTTTGATGATGGTTTGAATTATGATGAGGCCGTGGCCCTCAACATTACCAAAGACGATTTGGCAAGCCTTTTTGCTAACCCAAAAATGGGTATACCAGTTGACCCAAAAACAATCAAACTATTGATTAAATGGTGCACAAACGACACCATACGTGCAAATTTTTGGGACCGTTGGTGGATGGTCTTTGATATCCCTCCACATGGAAATTTAGACATACCATTTTATTTCCTTAAAAAATTATATGCAGAATTTGTATTGAAACTTAAAGTGAACTATTGGAGCATGAAGCCCAACATGGGCTTAGGACTAGGAGCTCCTAAGGATAGACCCTCTTCCCAGTGGAAGAAACTTGGAACTTTTGTCCCCCCCCCGATATCTCCCCCCCTCCTCAAGTGCAGCATCCAGATATTATGGTAGAGGTTAGCTCTCAGACAATCAGAGCCATTCATAGGCTGAGTAGCCTAATGATATCTCAGGCTAGGTCAGTCTTGCCTCCTTGTGTTGATGATGTTGGTGCCAGTTCATCATCGGCTAGCTCATCACACGTTTGTATGCCTCACACTTGCATTACATGCAAGAATATTTTCCTGGGTCCCATAGGTGATCTTCCTAAGTATCATTTTGTATTAGACGAGGATACACCAGACACACGTGCAGAGGCTACAGACCCTGATGCGAGAGAGGAGGGGAATGTAGAGGCATGGACTCCTTCGGTGTCGGTACGTGTATACATTTTTTTGTTATGACATATGTGATTTAAAGTTAATTTTTATAACAGAATAATTTTAATTTTTAAGCCATACTGACTTTTACATGTATGTGATCTTCATTCATGTTTAGTTGATGACTGAGGAGGAGCTCAGACAGATAGATGATGCTACACTCTCGGCCATTTCATTTGGCCTTGAGACATCTATGGTACATTATGTTGTGTTCGCATTTCTTTTTTCTATTTGATATTGTAGCATATATGGTTGCTAATCTTTCTTTTATCTTGCAGATACCACCTGCCCCGGGGGGACAAAGTGCGGGGGGTGAGCCAGCAAGAATTGACAAAGGAAAGGTAATTAGATGTTTTCTAATTGATTAAATATTGATGCATTCTTGTAAAATGTTTGTGGTAATCTCATTTAATTACATTATTTATTTTATATAGGGCATGGCTATTGGCGATGAGCCTGTACAGATTCGGCGTCCTAGATCATCAGGGATTTTCATTCGCACAGAGAGCCCCATTGTATGTATAAGTATCATTTATTTTTTTATTTTTTAATTGATGCAGAGGAAAGTATGATTGTTGTTCTATACAATTTCTATGATTTTTTCCGTACCAATAATGATTCATGTCCTGCATATGTTCAGTACAACTTAAATAGGCTTATATGCACCTGTCCAACCAACCAAGTTGGTTACAAAGGTTTATTTAATCAAACAAATACCAAATTACTACTTTCCCTCCAAAACTAATATGACCATTTGAATTTGAAATTCAAATTTCAAACTATAGTTTTTATGCATTCCCTAACTTTCTAAACTATTCCATTGACTCAAAATTGGTCATATGGATTTATTAAATGCAACTAAGTAAATTTCCAGAAAATTGAAGTTTTTATTATTTTTTCTCCAAACCACCGTACACTCTGATCTCCCCCTTTCAACTGAGATCACATATGACATATATAAAGGTCTACATGACTGTTGGAACAACCATATAGGTGTTCCCAACCATAAAACAAACAAACAACCACTTTTTGCTAATACTGTTTAGACTCTAAATACCCTATTCTAAGGCCTTTTGGTCCCATGGAGTCACTTGGTTTATAACCACACCAAAATGCTTGTGGGCCTTACATGCGCCTTTATTACAAAACATATACCAACTTTTAAAATATGGACCAAACCTTTATTCCAACTTCCTAATCTACTTGAATCCTCGCTTTCATGGAGTGGCAAGGTGTCCAGCAACAGAGATACTTGTTCCCCCTTCCACATAGGTTAGGTGCCCTGCACCACCTTTCCTCTCTCTCATTCTAAACACTAGTCCACCAAGTGAGTGATGTTCCTCTTAGTCTTGTTGTTGCTACTTTTACCTTCTTATCTGCCTCTATGTCTTCAAGATCAAAGTAGTTCTCAAGGGCCTCTATCCACCCTAGCACTTCTTCACTATCCATTTTACCCTGGTATATTGGAAAATCAATATGGTTCTTCCCACCATTACCTTGTACTGCCTTAATGATTCTCATAAATCTCCTTTCTTCAGGATCATCTATTGTCTCATGCTCTTGCCTTGCATTACCAACCTCTTCTTCTTCATGGTTCTCTCCATGATTTCTTCCTCTAACCTCTTCTCCTCTAGGTTCTTGCCTTTCCTTTTCTAAGGATTCTATCCTTGCAATAAGCTTCATCCTCTCTCTTCTCATCTGTCTTTCTTCCCTCACTCTAGATGCTTCAAGTTCTCTCCTCTCTCTTTTCTCTTTTGCCAACTCTTCTCTCAATTCTTCAAGTTCTCTAGCCATTTGATTTTTAGGAGGCATTTTCACAACAAGTTTTCTTCCTTCCCAAGGGCCAACTCACTGATTCTCTTTCTTTCCTCACCAAGAAATCTCTGGACACCACTTATGTACCTTTCAACTCTGGGACACACAAGGAGGAATTAGACACACCAAGGCTTCAACAAAGGGACCAACACACTAAGGATTTTCAAGATTATAGGTCTTGGTCACACTCCTAAACACCCAAACTTCAAAACCCTCCTTAAAATGGCTTAAAAACCAGGGCCTGCTTGTTCAAACCCCAAAACTCAATTCTAGAACATTTTGACTTGTCTAATGACAAGATATGATCATGACAACCTACATGAACCTATCAAATGACACATCTACCATATGAAATCCTAAAATCCTATCTCATGCCCAATTACAACTTTCTTCCACATATGAGTCCAACATTATAACTTTGTATGCTTCCATGAGCCATAATTGGTGCAAGGATTGCCCAATTGACTTCAAGAGATGTTCCATGACCTCTGTAATGCCTTGGATCTTAAATGTTCCCCTGATGAGTATGGGATGCTCTTGCATCACTTATCTTCATAAATAAATTCAAAACTAATTTCCGTGATATTAACAACTACTATTTTGTATCTCATAGGAGACTCCTAGTGCACATGAGGTTCGACGAGACAGTTATGTAGATTTGATGACGCGACCACTCACTCCTGAGGAGGAGCCTACAATAGTAAGTTGTAGTTTGAATTCATGATTAAATATGTTATAAATTTAGCATGCTATGAATTATAATGTTATATTTTAAATTGTAGATTCATCTAACAAAGGTATTTGAACATATACAGCCCACAATCACAGAGGTACCAGCATTGCTGAGGGCATACGAGAGGACTCCTGACCGGCGCAGGAGGTCGATGAGAGAGGTATTTATTATGAAATTTTGATAGTATTAATCTCCAATACGGAAAATATCATTATGCATTTGATTAATTCAATGTTAGATACGTAGAATCATATAAATTTAGTAGTTTAACTTTGGGTTTTCCTTTTTTGTTTATGTAGGAGGCATCCAATCCACCTAGTGCAGCGAAGAGGTTGCATTTTGATCATCCACCAGCACCCTAGGATAGTATAGTTTTCGTAGGATGCATCATGAGATATTTTGAGATGGCATATGCCACATTGTATATAGAAACATTGATATTATACACATTCTGATGGCAGGATCAGCCACATTTTATATATGGATCTATGTATTTATATATATATATTTGAGTACTTTGTCTATGGATACATGATCTTTGATATATATTTGTGTAAAATTTTGTCTATGGATACATGTATTTTGATATATATTTTTATCATTTACCTGCACAATGATATACATATTAATTTAGTATCTAGTATTGTTCAATTTATCGTGGATCATGTGTCATGCCCTAAATTTTACTAGTAAAAACACAACAATTTTTTTTTTTTTTTTAGCTTATGAAGTTCCATAAGAAATTACATATTGTAAAACAAGGTTATCATTGAATAGGAGTTCAAGACTCATGTGAATAGTATGAAGGTGTTAACATTTTAGTCACATGTGGTTTTCAAATAGATTGGATGATAGTCTAGTTCAAGTTAGTGTCACGAGTCAAACGAGAAAGTTCAAGATACAACACTCATAAATTAGTGAGTTAATTCATATCCTAACAAGCCTCTGATACTAATATTCTATTAGGGTCTGTCAGTTGTATCATATGGACTAGGTCGTGATTCTAGCATGTAAGGGAAGGGGATCAGAATTACTTATTATCCTCATTACCAATGTACACACATTCATTAATCATTAAAATATATATTAATGTGACAATTAGTATATTACTATATCCTCATTATCTATCAACATTGCTTCCTCACCAAATTATTGAGTGCACAAAAAGATTGTAAGCAATCTACTAAGTTTTAAATTAATACAATCAATGGTATCACATAACATCTATGGATTGTTATTATCAACTAGTCATTTACAATACCACAAGGAGAAAACTTTCTTTCACATTTTCAAATGATAACAATGATGTCAAAGCAAATCTGTGACTCATACCAATGCTTTCATAACAATATAAACTCCAAATGAAACATGCATATACAACCTTATCAATATTTTCTTCTACACGTACATTAGGTAACAATGATACAATCTCCTTCCATCACAATGGGGCAACATAAGGGACTTTTCAAAATCATAAGGAACATGGACATTGAAAGATATGGACAATGATTAGCATGAACATTGTCCAACATGATCGTTGAGAACATGAACAAGCTGGTGAATCCTCCTTCACAAATGAGGGCACAATGTCAAGTTTTCTCATCCAACATCAATCTGCAAGATGATCATTCCAAGCCATTTCCATTTCTCCCTTGGACACAAATCTACATATGCAACACAAAAAAATAATAAGGACCATGGGTGCTTTCCACCCAACCATAGGCCTCAAAGAGACCACCCCCGCGCTAGGGAACAAGGCTCAAACTGGGATACACATACAATCTTTCAATGCATAAACATTAAATTTCAAACTTGAACAATTTCCCCCCAAGACTATTTCACAATGGCTTCACAGATGGAACCATAAACGTAGGGTGAAGGTGTGTTCTAAAATGGAGACTTGCCATACCAAACCATATTTGCAATAAACAATTTTCATGCCCTCTCGGGGCTATCATAATTCACCAAATTTCATGCCCTCTCAGGGCTATCATAAATGAACCATTTAATGCCCTCTCGGGGCCTCCACATTTCCTCCTCCAAACCCACTACCATCAACTATAACTCCTCAAACTTCCTTTCTACACCATACTTTCCTTATCACCCCCAACAAGATATGAAATGTTATGGCATACAATGGAGCCCATACTCCAAGGTTCTCAATACATTTTTTGAACCCAACTTAAGCCCTTCACCCTGGACTTCTCTTCCCTTCCCAGAAGGGTGAGTGTAAGTCCCAATCCCATAACAATACTCAATCACAAAACAAGAAAACAAAACCAAGTAGAAATAAAACAAGAAATTTTGGCAAACACCCCACTAGTTTGGCCAAGACCCTCTAATAAAGCCTTCCCACTAACTTATTTTAGCAAAAATACTAATCCACTCCATCCTTATGAACTTGTCTCCTCTAACGGTTCATCGATAGCCCTCACAAGCTTTGAGTTATGACCCTCGAAGGATCGACCTCAAAATGCACTTAGAGCACCTTGAAGACTCCTCAGTACGGGGTGGCCGCAAATGATGGATGGTCTTCGTGGCCAGAACAAAGGTGTGACTAGGGTTCACCCACTCATCTGGAGCTAATGGGACTGATGATTTGATGCCAAGATCAGCGGTTTCAAAGTTACGCTGTGGTGCACCTATGAACTGAGGCACACTGCGAGTTTTGGCATCGAGCGAGATCGTTGTGCTGAATCCAAACGGAATGTGATCTCTCAAAAATGAGATAGGTTATTTTAGGCCTCAGGATCACCGTCCTGTAGCATTTTACAGTTTGTTGATAGCCCTCACGAGCTCTGAGTTATTACCCTCGAAGGATCGGCCTCAAAATGCAGTTAGAGCACCTTGAAGACTCCTCGGTACGGGGTGGCCGCAAATGATGGATGGTCTTTGTGGCTAGAAAAAGGGTGTAACTAGGGTTCAACAGCCCATCTGGAGCTAATGGCACTGACAATTCAATGCCAAGATCAGCGGTTTCAAAGTTACGTTGTGGTGCACCTATGAACTGAGGCACACTGTGAGTTTTGGCATCGAGCGAGATCGCTGTGCTGAATCCAAACGGAATGTGATCTCTCAAAAATGAGATAGGTTATTTTAGGCCTCAGGATCACCGTCCTGTAGCATTTGACAGTTTGTGGATAGCCCTCACGAGCTATGAGTTATGACCCTCGAAGCATCGGCCTCAAAATGCAGTTAGAGCACCTTGAAGACTCCTCGGTACGGGGTGGCCGCAAATGATGGATGGTCTTTGTGGCTAGAAAAAGGGTGTAACTAGGGTTCAACCGCCCATCTGGAGCTAATGGCACTGACGATTCGATGCCAAGATCAGCGGTTTCAAAGTTACGTTGTGGTGCACCTATGAACTGAGGCACACTGCGAGTTTTGGCATCGAGCGAGATCGCTGTGCTGAATCCAAATGGAATGTGATCTCTTGAAAATGAGATAGGTTATTTTAGGCCTCAGGATCATCATCCTGTAGCATTTGACAGTTCATCAATAGCCCTCACGAGCTCTGAGTTATGACCCTCGAAAGATCAACCTCCAAATGCACTTAGAGCACCTTGGAGACTCCTCGGTACGGGGTGGCCGCAAATGATGGATGATTGTTTGAAGACTACTCCATGTGTCACTATCTTTCTTGGAAAAAAAATTGCTTTTGAACATCAAGCTTTCAATATTATCAATTATTGTCAAACTTTTTCAACCAAGTCAAAATGTCAAATGCAAATATTTGTTTGCATTTTTTGCTAAGGGGAGTTTCATAAATTGCCTTTGATTTTCTATGTCTCTAGTGCTTGAACATACTTAAAATGGCTCTTTGGTCTTAGAGCTATTGGTATTTTCTAAATTCATGGTCTATGATATGCATACTAAGAATTTCTTTCACTAAATGGTTTCCTTGATCTATTGACTACATTTAAATTTTTTCACTTGTCATCTCTCTTTCTATATGTTCAATACAAAGAGCTAGAAGAGACAAATAATCTTTCTTACCTTCATCTCTCTAAGCACATGATAGAAATCAATTCTAAACTTGAGAAAAGGTTAGAGGAGAATATTGCATTCTTAAATTAATCTCCCTTAAGACCTTTACATACACACGGGGCATTCTTAAATTAATCTCCATGGAAGAAAATTTCATAAAACTAAAGATTCCATAGTGTTGAAACATAAAATCCAAGATCTCATTTATGATGAGATTGTTGATACCTCTAATGACTATCCACTCATAGCCTTCATATCCAACTTCATATCATGTCAGTATGCATGTGCTATCTTGCTTATTGGCTTTAATTGCTAATCCTACATGCTATCTTCTTTCATGGATTTTATGGCTTATCCCAAATGTGCTTCATACAACTTTTCAATATGAAAGTCTTTCAAAACATTATACAATATTATGACTCTTTATGCTTTCAAATGCTATGATTGGTTGTAAAATGGAAGAAATCAAGTATTCTAATTGTTCATCCGTACTTTATGGATTTTTCTTATTTGATTAGTTTGATAAAAATAGTTTTAATAATCATAATGTCAGCTTTATGTCAAATAAGGAAAAAACCAAATTTGTAATAAGATATCTGCATGCAATTATCTTTCATATAGCTATAAATGCTCTTAAAATTGTCGTTATAGCCTTGTATCACATGCAAATATGATTTGGAAGAACTTGTTCAATATCTTCCTCTTATAATTCCTTACAAAGAACCTACCAAAATACAAAAACCATATACAAAAAACTACACATTTTACATCATAATACTTCATAAATTTTAGAAATTCTCCAAAATACCACCCCCCTCCAACTCTTCATGATGTACCTACATTCCAATATCATACAAAAATTAGTAACTGATTGTATTAAACAAGATAATCATCAATTCATTAAATCATTATGAAGAAAATAACATAAGAAGTATATATACCTAGTCAAGTATTCCAATAGGGTCCTCTCTCTGTTTTAGGGTCTCCAACAAGGCTTCATGATCAGCATTAGCAATAGTAAAAAGTTCTTTTACTTTTGGTCTCCTTGATGCTTCAATAACTTTAAATTTTCTGCTATAATAAGATGCGAATATATGAGAATTACTTTGTGCTTCTGATAGTCTTCGAATGCAGGAATTTCGTTCCTTCTAAGCATGTATGTCCGCAGCCATGTTCCAGCAACAACCACTGAACCAGTAGGATACGTGAATCCATCATCATCTGTGATCGGTTGTGCAAGTTTTTGTTTTCCTCTTACATAACGTGCTAACCAATAATCGGATTTCTCATCATTCCCCTGTGGTGCAACCAATGCAAAGACATGTCCTGGCTGAAGTAGATCTGATAGATGATTATGCTCAAGTGAACTTTCCATGTCATCATTTTTGATAGAGCGTATGATAGACAATGGAGTAAGATAATGTGGAGCCCATGTGTCCACCCACTCACTTGACTCACAGTGATCCCAATCACACTGAAAACAAGTACGACAAAAACAAGGTAGTTGTCATGTCCAAATGGTCCATGTACTAGAATTAGAGCTCCGAAATGAATGCATTTTTGATGAGTCTATCACTGTAGCACAATCTGATCTATCACCTATGGACCCTTCCTCAACCAACCAAAAGAACCTGTGTACCACTGAATTAAGAGTCCCCCCTGTGATAATGCTAAACTACACCAATCAACAATGCTACGAGCATCAAGAAGATCTGTTGTTGAAATCTTCAGTTGCTCCTTAACTAGAGCTCTCTTCACACATGCCCCTGCTCCATCATGTTCCCCTTTTCCATGGCCGGACTCAAAAAAACTCCAAATATGAGGCACCCCTCTCTCTACATGCATCCTACACAACCAATAAAACATGCTAGCATTCTTGAATTGACCTGTACGGTTATCTGACCAAATGATATGTATATCCATAGCAATTGCATGCTCGTGTAAGAAATAAAAAAATTTCTTGAAACAATGTTGCACAAACTCGTGAGTGTGAGATCTATCATCACTCATATAAAAATGATACTCTCTAATAATCTTTCGATTATCTTCCGCACTATTAGGGGCATGTCTATATGTTATGTGAACAAAAATTGCAATCTGAATAGAGTTGTAATACTGAGATTGTGTCTCATTTTGAGGTTTTAATGTGTAGTTTTCAGCAAAATCAACAACTAATATAATAGTGCCAATGGGAAAAGTCTCTTTACACGTTCTAAATTGTTGATCCAACCACTGAGACCTGTGACTATGTCTTGCATACTTGTAAAAAAGATTTGCCTTGAAATCTGAAATAAAATTAGCCACATTGATATCTTTTCCAACCAATTCACATCTAGAGCTCTCACTCCCACTCTTCAATGTGTATTTCACCATTTCATAGACCCTTTTTTTCACTATTGTCTTTCCAAGATCTTGTTCACACCCCTCATGGAAACATGTGTCAAACTTGGATAAGCCACCACATTCTGAACACTTCTCATTTAAGCAAGCATTTTTATAAAAGGAACAACCATCAACTCTATGGCATAAGAGTTGATCTAACAAGTCTCTTGATGATTTTGGAAGCCCACTAGCCCCACAATCCTCCAACATTTCTTTACTATGCAAAGTAGAACGGATGGAGCATAATAGTTCATGGTGCATAGAAAACTCAACATGATATTTGCAACAACATGTATTTCGAATTTTGAGTGGAACACAATAAAATGGCTTCAAAGATTCAAAAGCCCTTTGTGATATATGAACACTTGGATGACTCTCTCTAAATTGTTTGAACAACATAGTTTGACTTACCTCCAAATAGTGTTTAGGATGTGCCATGCGGTCTCTGATGCCAATTCTCAACTTTAAGACATCTTTAGCATTGGGTGATACTCATGAGTTAGAGTGCCAAAATTGTATAATTTCTTCCTTCACATCGTCGGATAGCTTCTTATCAAAACATGAAAGTCTCCCACCAAATGCCCATGTTTCATTTTGAAGAGGATCATCAATTTTCTCTTGTTGACTAAGTGCTCTTCTCAAAGTAGTACGATTTAGATTCAAATTAATACAAGTTTATCTCATATATCTACCCTTTCTCAAATGATGACTTACCAAAGAGGTTGTAATAACCCTTCGAGCAGCTCTATTATCCTTCTCTCTGCTATTTTTCCCAACGCTATTGAGAGCACTGAAAAGATTCTTCACAATAATGGCATTTCTTTCCAACTTTTTATTGACACGAATTTTTAATTTGGAAAGCATAGGTCTCATCTTTTGCATCTTTAATAAGTGCATGAAAAGCTGACATTGCTCTACCACTGTCTTGTTGCCGAAAAATATCTGATATAGTCTTGAAGCCCATAACCAAATGGTTCTTTGTGATTTTTTTCCTTCCAAACTAGTCATAATCGTTTCATCAATTTCAATTATCCATTTTGGTGTTTTAGAACCTTCATGTCGATTATAATTAGGAGATATGTAAGGTTCTTGTCCATTAAGTTCCTGTGCATTGTCATCTTCGACATGGTCAATTATGCAATTTGGATTATGACTTGGTGGCATTTCTTCTTCAAAATTTTCAATTTCTGCATTTTCAATTTCCACATTATCATTTGCAATAGGTACATTTTCATTCCCCAACTGTACATTTTCATTATCTGACTCTATGATTTCACCTTCTATTAATTCATCGTCAACTTGATTGATATTTAGCATACCTTGTCTTTTTTTTCGGTGTTTCATTTTGTCCTTTTCCCTATATGTTGCAATGTCTTCATTGGATATCTTCCTTTTACGTTTATTCTTTCGACAACTGCTGCTCTCCATTCAGATGACAAATTTGAACACCTAAGGTTATATTTTCGAATTATTTTCGATTGGTTGGGCCCCAAAACACGACTTTTTACAAATCCCGTGAAAAAAGAGGTAAAAAAGTAATGTTGTCGGGTCTGTAGGGACAGTCAAATATTTGAAATTGATGCCAGTATAATCGAATATCCGTTAATAGATCGGATATCCGATACAGGATCGGATATCCGATATAGGAAAAGGACTTTTGGGGGGGAAAACTTGCTAAGGTTTCCCTCCTTTGCCACAATAATATTAATATTATGAAAATATTTGGAGGCAAACGACTTTAATTTATAACTAAGTTAATAGTATATTAGTATTAGTATAAAATATCAATAATATTAATATAAAATAGTATTAATATACCTATAGTATCAATATTATTATTATACCTATAATAGAATTAATATTATTAATATAGATATAATAGTGTAAATATATAGTGTTTATTTATATTAAGCTACAATATATAGTATTAATATATATTATTATAGCTATAATAGTATTATTATTATTACTATACATATAATAATATTAATATTTAGTGTTTATTTATATTATAATTATTATGCTAAAATAGTATAAATAGTATATCCTAAAATATTATGTTATATATACTAAAATATTACGTTACTATATAGATATATTAATAACATATATATTAATATAATAATATTTATAATATATATTATATTTAATAAAAATATTACGTTGTTATATATATATTATATTATTATACATATTAATATAATAATATATAATACAAAGAGGGTCGTCATTTAATGGGTCAAAGGGGGTCATAGGTCACCCTATTACCCCCTTTGACCCATATGAACGACTCGACTATGTCCCTAGGGGTCCTAGGACCCCTAGGGACATACGCCATCATTTGATGGATCAAAGGGGTTCATAGGTCACCCTATGACTCATATGAACGATTCAAATATGTCCCTAGGAGTCCTAGGACCCCTAGGGACATATGTCATCATTTAATGGGTCAAAGAGGGTCATAGGTCACCCTATGACCCCCTTTGACCCATATTACCCATTCGAATATGTCCCTTGGGGTCCAAGGACCCCTAGGGACACATGTCACCGTTTAATGGGTCAAAGAGGGTCATAGGTCACCCTATGACCCCCTTTGACCCATAATACCCATTCGAATATGTCTCTAGGGGTCTTAGGACCCTTAGAGACATATATCGTCGTTTAATGCGTCAAGAGGGTCATAGGTCACCCTATGACCCCCTTTGACCCATATGAACAATTCAAATATGTCCCTAGGGGTCCTAGGACCCCTAGAGACATATGTCATCGTTTAATGGGTCAAAGAGGGTCATAGGTTACCCTATGACCCCATTTGACCCATATTACCCATTCGAATATGCCCCTAGGGTCCTAGGACCCTTAGGGACATGTGACATTGTTTAATGGGTCAAAGAGGGTCATAGGTCACCCTGTGACACCCTTTGACCCATATTACCCTTTCGAATATGCCCCTAGGGGTCTGAGGACCTCTAGAGACATATATCATCGTTTAATAGGTCAAGAGGGTCATAGGGTGACCTATGACCCCCTTTGACCCATATGAACGATTCGAATATGTCCCTAGGGGTCCTAGGACCCCTAGAGAAATATGTCATCGTTTAATGGATCAAAGAGGGTCATAGGTTACCCTATGACCCCATTTGACCCTTATTACCCATTCGAATATGTCCCTAGGGGTCCTAGGACCCCTAGGGACATATGTCGTCATTTAATGGGTCAAAGGGGGTCACAGGTCACCCTCTGACCCCCTTTGACTCATATGAACGATTCAAATATGTCCCTAGGGGTCCTAGGACCCCTAGGGACATATGTCATCGTTTAATGGGTCAAAGGGGTTCATAGGTCACCCTATGACCCCCTTTGACCCATATGAACCATTCAAATATGTCCCTAGGGTCCTAGGACCCCTAGGGACATATGTCTTCATTTAATGGGTCAAAGAGGGTCATCGATCACCCTATGACCCCCTTTGACCCATATTACCCATTCGAATATGTCCCTAGGGGTTCTAGGACCCCTAGGGACATATGTCATCGTTTAATGGGTCAAAGAGGGTCATAAGTCACCCTATGAACCCCTTTGACCCATATTACCCATTCGAATATGTCCCTAGGGGTCCTAGGACCCCTAGAGACATATATCGTCGTTTAATGGGTCAAGAGGGTCATAGGTCACCCTATGACCCCCTTTGACCCATATTTACGATTCGAATATGTCCCTAGGGGTCCTAGGACTCCTAGAGAGATATGTCGTCATTTAATGGGTCAAAGAGGGTCATAGGTTACCCTATGACCCCATTTGACCCATATTACCCATTCGAATATGTCCTTAGGGGTCCTAGGACCCCTAGGGACATATGTCGTCGTTTAATGGGTCAAAGGGGGTCATAGGTCACCCTACGACCCGCTTTGACTCATATGAACGATTCAAATATGTCCCTAGGGGTCCTAGGACCCCTAGGGACATATGTCGTCGTTTAATGAGTCAAAGGGGGTCATATGTCAGCCTATGACCCCCTTTGACCCATATGAACGATTCGAATATGTCCCTAGGGTCCTAGGACCCCTAGGGACATATGTCATCGTTTAATGGGTCAAAGAGGGTCATAGGTCACCCTACGACCCCCTTTGACCCATATTACCCATTCAAATATGTCCCTAGGGGTCATAGGACCCTTGGAGACACATATCATCGTTTAATGGGTCAAGAGGGTCATAGGTCACCCTATGACCCCCTTTCACCCATATGAACGATTCGAATATGTCCCTAGGGGTCCTAGGACCTCTAGAGACATATGTCATTGTTTAATGGGTCAAAGAGGGTCATAGGGTAACCTATGACCCCATTTGTCCCATATTACCCATCTGAATATGTGCCTAGGGGTCCTAAGACCCCTAGGGACATATGTCATCATTTAATGGGTCAAAGGGGGTCATAGGTCACCCTATGACCCCCTTTGACCCATATGAACAATTCGAATATGTCGTCGTTTAATGGGTCAAAGAGGGTCATAGGTCACCCTATGACCCCGTTTGACCCATATTACCCATTCGAATATGTCTCTTGGGGTCCAAGGACCCCTAGGGACATATGTTATCGTTTAATGGGTCAAAGAGGGTCATAGGTCACCGTATGACCCCCTTTGACCCATATTACCTATTCGAATATGTCCCTAGGGGTCCTAGGACCCCTATAGAGATATATCGTCATTTAATGGGTCAAGAGGGTCATAGGTCACCCTATGACCCCCTTTGACCCATATGTACGATTTGAATATGTCCCTAAGGGTCCTAGGACCCCTAGGGACATATGTCATCGTTTAATGGGTCAAAGAGGGTCATAGGTCACCCTATGACCCCCTTTGACCCATATGAACGATTCAAATATGTTCCTAGGGGTCTGAGGACCCCTAGGAACATATGTCGTCATTTAATGGGTCAAAGATGGTCATAGGTCACCCTATGACCCTCTTTGACCCATATGAATGATTTGAATATGTTCCTAGGTGTCTAAGGACCCCTAGGGACATATGTCATCATTTAATGGGTCAAAGAGGGTCATAGATTACCCTATGACCCCATTTGACCCATATTACCCATTCAAATATGTCCCTAGGGGTCCTAGGACCCCTAGAGACATATATCATCATTTAATGGGTCAAAGGGGGTCATAGGTCACCCTATGACCCCCTTTGACCCATATGAATAATTCAAATATGTCCCTAGGGTTCCAAAGACCCCTAGAGAAATATGTCATCGTTTAATTAGTCAGAGAGGGTCATAGGTCACCCTATGACCCCCTTTGACCCATATTACCCATTCGAATATGTCCCCAAGGGTCCTAGGACCCCTAAAGACATATATCGTCGTTTAATGGGTCAGAGAGGGTCATAGGTCACCCTATGACCCCCTTTGACCCATATGAATGATTGGAATATGTCCCTAGGGGTCCTAGGACCCCTAGGGACATATGTCATCGTTTAATGGGTCAAAGAGGGTCATAGGTCACCCTATGACCCCCTTTGACCCATATTACCCATTCGAATATGTCCCTAGAGGTCCTAGGACCCTTAGGGACATATGTCATCGTTTAATGGGTCAAAGGGGGTCATAGGTCACCCTATGACCCCCTTTAACCCATATGAATGATTCGATTATGTCCCTGGGGGTCCTAGGACCCCTAGGGACATATGTCATCATTTAATGGGTCAAAGGGGGTCATAGGTCACCCTATGACCCCCTTTGACCCATATTAACGATTTGACTATGTCCCTAGGGGTCCTAGGACCCCTAGGGACATATGTCATCATTTAATGGGTCAAAGAGGGTCATAGGTCACCCTATGACCCCCTTTGACCCATAATACCCATTCGAATATGTCCCTAGGGGTCCTAGGACCCCTAGAGACATATGTCGTCGTTTCATGGGTCAAAGGGGGTCATAGGTCACCCTATGACCCCCTTTGACCAATATGAACGATTCGGCTATGTCCTTGGGGGTCCTAGGGACATATTTCATCATTTAATGGGTCAAAGGGACCCCCTTTGACCCATTAAAGGACGACATATGTCCCTAAGGGTCCTAGGGCCCCTAGAGACATATATCGTCTTTTAATGGGTTAAAGAGGGTTATAGGTCACCCTATGACCCCCTTTGACTCTTATATATTAATAATATACATATTAATAATATACATATATATTAATAATATACATATCAATATAATAATATATATATATATATATACATATACATATTACATTATTATATTTAATTAAAATATTACGGTATTATATAAATATATTAATAACATACATATTAATATAATAATATTTATAATATATATTATATTTAATAAAAATATTACGTTGTTATATAAATATTATATTATTATACATATTAATATAATAATATATAATACGTATTTTATATATATAAATTACGTTATTATATTTAGTAAAAATAATAATAATATATATTATATTTATAGATTGTAATAAGATTAACATAAGATATTATTATATATTACTAGATTATATCTTGTATGTTTACATTACATTATTATATATATATATAATATATTAAAATATGCCTTTACATATTAATATAAGTGAAATAATTTAAAAATAAAAAACTAGAACATTTAAATTGAATTTCCCTCCAAAATTTGAAGATTTTTGGAATTTGACTACCGAGCCATATCGGATATCTGATGTCAAATCGGATATCCGATCAGGCTTGGTATTTACCAAGCCTGCCCGGTCAACCCCAAAGACGTGTTTATAGTGAGTTTTAGTGATACTCAGACTTCGGGTAGCCGTTTGACAATGTTATTTTGATTGAAATTGAATGAAACGAAATGGGTTTTTTAATATCGCTCTCTAGATTTCATCAATATAATTTCTGTCAAATTCTGAGTTCGATAAGTATTTATTAGTTAATTACCAATGAAGATTATTGTAAAGTGTTGATTGACATACTGAATGAAAAATAGCTATAACTTTCAAACGGTATAACATTTTTTAAATCTAAAAGTTGCGTCACATTCTATACTTCACCTATTATAAGAAAAAAAGAAAAAAGGAAAAATTTGATCAAATTTTCTATTAGTTAGGGTGGTCAGACACGAGACTTTTTTTAATCCGAAAAAGTTTTGTTAGAAAATTCATATTTAATTATTTATTTGGAATAAAAATATCAAAAAATATGTGTCACATCTGGGCATGAGTCTAGTTTTCATATCTATAATTATATTAAAAAAATATTATGATTTGATTTTGATTTAGGTGGTCAGACATACACCTACTTTTTATTTTCACCCTGAAATTTTCTTAGTACTACATTAAAATTCAAACTTTTGACCAATCAATTATTTTTTTCTCCTGATAAGGCCTAGTAGTTTAGAAACTACATTCAATTTTCTACAAATTATTTTCTTACAACTTTTTGATATAAAGTTCATAACCACTTCAAAATTATGTGTCAAGTTGACATAAACCTGATTTGCTAATTTTTCACTGCCACTTAAGGCCATAGTTTGGTACACCATGATCTTGCACATACCCGTCAATCAGTTACTACAAAAACAAATCCAAATCCATTAGATGTCAATACAAACTTCTTTCTAACCCAAATCCTTGCACTACTTGGTTAGAATTAGATATGCACTATAACTCAATTAACAAACTAGTTTAATATATTTATGTGTATTATCCTTAGTAACTTAGTAGCAGAAACATAAAGTAGTAATAAAATAACATGATCACATGAGACACCAAGATTTAACATGGCAACCCAATTTGGGAAAACCACCAATGCAAGTAGTTACAATTTTTTACTCTTCTAAAGTCATCCCTGTTAGGAGCTAACCCTGTTAAAGGTTACAAAACACACTATTAAGTGTGATCCTGTTAAAGGATTTGAATCACTCTATTAGGAGTGTCCTTTTTAGAAGTCTTTAGACACTTTAATGAAGAAATTCCACCTTTGTAGAGGATTTACAAAATGACTACTAAGCCAACTTTGTTAAGAGATTTCTTTAGTGCTAGTATTGGTAGAGAGTAACAATGATTGACTTGATTTATGAAACAACTGACTTAATCTTTCATATTCCTTTTATTCCACATTTAATACATAAATTAACCTTCAATATATATGAAACCCAATGGAAAGTCAACTTGAATACCCTTTCAAACAATCATTTAACATCCACTAGGTTGGCTTGCATTAACCATTTAAATTGAAAAAATTATTCTTCTATCAGTTGGCTAACACTAAAAATAAATCACTTGATTATCACTAAAATCCTTTGGTAGCCATCGCTAGTTAGTTTACTCTGAATTTCCTTTACCAAATGACCTGACTTAGTTTACTTTGAATTCTCTTTGGTAAACTACCTGACCTAGTTTATATTGATAAACTAAACTTGGTTCCTTCAAACATCTGCTTGGTTGATATTAGAGTCTTCTTCAGTGCCCAACTAAGCTTGGTTAATACTAGTTGCGCTTGGTTAGAGTGTGACATTTTTGTAACATCAATGAAAATATAAAATTGAATAATTAATTTCAACATCTAGATGATTAATGATGGAGAAAAATGTATCATAGAAATACTAGAGAGAAGCTATAAGTGCTTGAATGTTTATTCCTTGAATAGAGTACAAGTCAAAAAAGGTAAAAATGCTACACCTTTTGATTTGTGGTATGGATATGCACCTAATGTGAAGAATTTAATTTTTTTTGAGAAAAATGTTACATACTTAAGTACAATATAAATGGAAAACTTGATTCTTAAAGTGATGAAGGCATATTCCTAAGATATTCCACTAAGAGAAAAGCTTACAAGTGTTTGAACTCTAACATTGACAAAGTTGTGGAAAGTGAAAATGTAAAAGTTGATGAATATATAGAAAAGAATGAAGCTTAATGCAAGAAAGAATAGAAGATATAGCTCATCCATATATGTGAATGATAGTGCTCCAAGCACTCCACCTAAATAAGAGAACAAGCTTATAAATCTACAAAAAATTGGGAATGTCAAGATGTAACAACCAGTTACCAAGAAATTGACTATGGGTTCCAAGCAATAGGCAAATGATGTTGAGTCATAAACATAAGATGAACATGAAAAAATAAATGCCAAGCATGTAGAACATGAACCTAAACTTGAATAAGCAAGAGATAATGAGTTTGAAACCATTTTTCAAGATGAACCTATTCCAGAACAAAGAAGAAATGAACTTGTAATAGAAAAATATGTAAGAAGACATCATGCACCTGAACAAATTATTGGAGATAAATAATTTGGCATTATGAAAAGAAAAAGAATTAGAAGTGATACAGGCTTACTTTGGGTGTTTGAGCACAAATTGGTGAAAGATTATTTGGAGAATGAAGATTGGATACAAGCATTGAATGAACAAATTGAGAGGATTGAAAATAATAAAACATGGACCCTAGTATCTAGACCTATAGACAAAAATGTTATAGGGACCTGAAACCAAAAGATTAAACCAATAAAAAGAAACCAAGTTTTACAAGGACCTAGAACCTAGAGTTTTCAAAAAGCTAGAAAATAAAAAATAAAAACTAGTAAAATTAGGCATACCAGCAACTAGCACAGTAGCACCCAAAACCAACATCTACAACAATTCTTTGATGATATTCACCACCTCTTTTCTTGCTTCTGTATTACTCTAGATAATTTCAACTGAAGCTAAAACATGAGCCTCAAGAACCTTAGTGATCTTTTTCCTCATGCTTTGCCTAGTTCTCTTACAAGGTCCTCCTGGACTCCCTATCCCAACATTACCTGGAGACATTATCTCCTCATTTCCCTTCTTATGCAGACTAGACACTGCTGCACAAAAAGTAGAAGTGACCTGTTCCATTCTTTTACCACTTTCTTTAATTAAGTAACATAGCCCCTACTCATATTCCTTGAGCCTTTTAGGGATATTACCAATTTGTATTTCTATTTGAGCTCTCATGGTATATTCATTATCCCACTCTTTCTGCATAACTCCCATTTTCTTCTTAAGTATCATGATTTCATTGTAAATCCAAGAATCACCCTAAAGGTAAGCCTCTACTTTAAGCTTAGCCATGTGAAGAAAGGATAATTTTACTTCATGAGATTCTTCCCTACCATCTAGAACAACAGTAATCTCAGAATCAATAACTATAGTAACTATATTGATTTGGATATCAGTGTCAATATTTTTCTTCTTTGTCCTCTCCTCTTTTTCCTCTTTACTTAGGCTATTTTCCTTAGCAACAAGGTCTTTACCCTCAATTTCCTTACTAGTATCCTCTTCCATTTTCTCCTCATTGACATTCCTCTTCGAATGGGAAGGGTGAACACTCTATTTCTCTTCATCCTCCCTGAGGGCTTCTAACCCAACATTCGAGTCACTAATTCTTTCCTTGCTACCATGCACATTATCTATACCAGTTGACACCACTTTGCTCCTAGAATATCCATCCAAGTTGGAACTAAGTTGCCCAATTTTCATCTTTTCATCATTTTCAAAAAATTTAGATTTCGTGATTTCCCCCACAATTTTCTTATTCCTTTCCTATTTGAAAATCTATTCTATCCTCATCCTATCACTAGTTCTCTCCTCACTTTTAACCTAGATTCTCTTAGAATGAGGATCATTGCAAGACACTTTCCTCTTCTCCAAAACTAGAGAGGGTTTAATGACCTTGTTTTTATAGAAATTTTCTATAAGTATTATTAAACCTCCATGAAGCACATGACAAGAATCTTTCTTCATATGAGCATAGAGGATTTGAAGAGGAGAATACTTCAAATAAAATGGAAAGGAGATCCTATATTTATGCCTAAAATGATAAAGGAAAAGAAAGAAAAATTTATGGACTCTCTTTACCCTACCATCAAGAATAAAATACTCACAAATACATTAGAACACATCCCTCCAACTGATCTTAATTTGTTTTAGGTCATAGAAGTCACCATTTTTCTCCAAATTCTTCTCTTTAGCTTCTATCATCAGGAATTTATTAAAAGTCGCATTTGAGATACTAGTTTCCTTACTAAATTTTATCCCTTCCACAGGAAGCCCCATAAGCTCAGAAATGAATTCTTCAGTCAAGTTCACCGTGACCCTATCCAAAGTGACCCTTTCTTCAAACCAAATTTTGAGGAAGATCTCTATAATGTGAGGTTTATACCCATGGAGTCTCTTAATGTAAGTCATTACTTTCCCCTTCTACAAAATCTCCCACACATAAGAATTTGCCTTCCATTCCCTGTAATTGCTCAGTTCTTGCTTTCTAGGTTCCCCTCCCATATCAAAATCTTATTTTCCTTTTTAATTCTCCTAAGAAATGGAAACCATAAAAAAGAGTAATTTTTTTATGATTATCGAGGAGATAATAACCTTACATATGTGCCAAATGCAAGTCATAATAGCACCAAAGTACTTCCTAGGGAAACTCATAGTGTCCTCCATAAACCCATCACTCCCCTTAATAATTTTCCAATCTTAGGAAATATTTCCTTCTCTAGCATGTGTCTTGTCATAATTAGCTATCACCATGAGCTCCACTTCCTTGCATAGGTAATCTTGCCACCTCAACTTACTTTCCCTAAAGACAAATTGGTTGGCAATCTAATCAGTAATTGAATTACCCTCCCGAAAAAATGAGAAAATAAAACATTATCAAATTTATTAATAAGGTTTTTTATTTTCATTATACTTCCCTCAGTAGTCCAAGTAATAAGGCTCTTGTTATTAAGCATATTAATAATGTTGATTGAATCTCCTTTTAACTAAAGATTTTGATAACCAGAATCCACTACCAACCTCATAGTATACAGAGAAACCATAGCCTTTTCTTTATGGCTAGACAATATCCCTATCGGAATGGAAATAACATCAACAATTCTTCTAGTATGGTCCCTCAAAAAACCTCCACAACTAGCTTTACCAGGATTAACTTTAGTAGCACCATTAGTACACCTATAGTTACTGGATACAAATTATTTAAGAATAATTAATCTATTGATGTGAACTAGACACCATATAGATCAATGATTGGAAAACTACAATATGTTGTTTATAGAAGATATGATATTGTATTAGCGGTTGGGATAGTTGCAAGATTTTAAGAAAGTCCTAAGGAGAATCACATGATGCCAGTGAAAAGGATACTAAGATATCTTAAAACAATAGAAGACTATAGATTGTATTAGAAGGAGAATGATAGGTTTGAGCATAAGGTATTCACTGATTCTCATTGGGTAGAAAACATAGATGACATGAAGAGCACAAGTGGAGGTGTATTATTTCTACAAAAGAGACTAATTTCATAGACAAGTTAGAAGTATAACTACATTTCTCAATCAACAGTTGAAGCTAAGTATGTGGTAGCTATAGTGAATTGTTTAAATATCATATGGATCAAATAATTATTGAAAGGTATCAAAGAAGAAATTAATGATCCAGTGGTTATCTATTGTGATGACACAAGTTCTATTAACATATCAAATAGCCTTGTTATGAACACAAAGGCAAAGTACATTGATATCAAGTATCATTACTTGAGAGAGCTAGTACAAGACAAAGAAGTAAAATTGGAGTATGTGAACACAACAGAGAAAATAACTAATATATTTGCTAAAGATTCTCATAAATATCATAGAGGTAAACTATAGGTGATTCCCCTAGATAAATCTACCTAAGCTAAACTGAAGGATTGCATGAACTGTACTGATCAGACTCTCATACAAATTGATCAAAATGACATATGAAGAATTTAAAACTGACATAAACATATCTACATGATCAAGATGTATGAGTTAAAGGTGAATTTGGCATTTTTGTCAAAGAGGGAGAATTAAGATTATTCAAGACAAATGATAGAGAGGTTATCCAATAAAGAGATAGGTTATTCAAAGAAGATCTCAATGAAAGAGGCAGATAGTGAAAGTTGAAAGAAATATCTAAGTAAGAGGGAGTGATTACTAATAGTGATCTCATAAAATTTACTAGACATGTTGCTAGAGATATGAATTAGACTAAAACTAAGGATATTAACAAATATCTGATAGAAGGAGATCAAAGAGCGGGTTTTTGGAGTTAGTAAAAGTTTTGGTTTGTATGGTAACTAGAATTATTCTAAGAGATGTGTAGAGGTGTTTAAATCAACACAAAAGAGGGAGATTGTTGGAAACTACAATTGGAATAATGTTATGTTTGGATTGATATCAAACCTATTAGTGAGATAATTTTCTACCTGATCTAAGTATTATGTCTATTTGATTGATGAAGATGATTTGAGAAGTTGTTCATAAGAAAAGCATATAGAGGGTAGGTTGATTTATGAAAAGGAAACTACAAATTGACATTTGGTTAGTTGGAATTTTAGAAGATAAATTAATTTTTTAAATCATGTTACAAGTGAAAAAGATGATAATGCTCAAGTCTTGAAAATGTGAACAAAGGTAGATCAAATGTATAGGCTTGACTGAGCAACAAAGAAGACTAAATTTTTTTCTAGTCCATGTCAAGTGATGCTAGTATCAGTTGAGCCATAGTAAGTACATAATTAGCATTGATCAAGCATCAATATTGACCAATTATCAATATCAACTAACGAAGTAAGTACTGAGGAAACTTAGTTTTGGCTGATGAACAATAGTTTAACTATTTATGAGAAATAGTAGTTCCTAGCTGACTAAATTGATTTCTTGTGATATCAAAAGCATGTTGAAGACAAGGATTGATGAGTTGGATCATTTAATTCTAGGGGAGGATTAGGTAGATGACACAAGGATTGGATTACAAAGGAAGTTTTTAGAAAAGAAGAGGAAAAATGAAATGATGATTAGATTCATTGTATGTGACGAATCAAATTGAAGAAACCTAAGATCTATGGTGGTGTTTAATGGGTAATAGATCAAAAATTACCTATTTAAGGAGGTATAAAATAAAAATTATAGTGTGTCTATGTGGATTCTTGTGAGGTTGAAGTAGTGACTAACTTTATTGATTGGAAAATCTAAGTAGAAGGCTAAGAAGAGTAGACAAGAAGAGTGATTTCTTGAAGGGTTTCCAAGTGAATCAAAGATTGAATGGCAATGGAGGTCAGATAATGAATCAATACATGAGAGATGAATATATATTTGTACAAGAAAAGTGAGTTGTACTTAATATATCTAAACCATTTTGTTACTTTCTAATCATTGTGAACAATACTTGAAATCATTTAATTAAGGTTGACCTAATAGTCATAGTGACCTAACAAGCACATGTAAATCCTTTAACAGGGTGCCATTGAGATGGAATGTTCTAAAGTCCTCTAACAAGGAGACTCCTAATAAGGTGATTAAATCCTTTAACAAGGTCACATTTAATAGTGTGTTTTGTAACCTTTAATAGGGTTGGCTCCTAATAGAGCGCACTTCAAATGAGGTATTTGAGATCCTAGTTAAATCCTAGTGTGAAACTTGGGTGGATGTTATTATGGAATTTTACTAATTAATGTTTATATTCTACAAGGATTTTATTTTAGAACAATGGATAGCTAGCTAATGTTACTGAAAGTTTATAGTGGAGACCGAGCTATGGAATGATAAGATCTAAATTTTTTTAATTGTTTATTTGTTCAATTGGTGCATATGGACCATGGATAACTAATTCACACCCTACCCATCTTGGTTATCCTAAATATTTTAACAATCAACATCAATTTCACAAATCCCCCTTCCTCCCTCCCTCATTTTGATGTTGAGACTCATAATTCAATCTCAAAGTACATAAACTTTATTCATACAATTTACAATTCAACTTTTCAATTCTAAATTATCATAGACTCATATGTCACTTCTAATAAAAGACCACTAGAACTCTTTATTAATTTCTCTCTTTCATGAGAGATCACAAGGCTTAGTCTTCCCCTCCTTTCTCTAATATAGAGAAGACTTTTAATACTCCCATGTGTCGATCACAACAAGTATTCATTGACTAGTTCACTCAAACATTAGAACCTTGATCTGCCACTGTTGTTTCTAACATGTGAACATATAGGTTTATACAACCTTTTCAACATCTTTGTGACCTTTTGCTAATAGGATCCATCAATTCTATCAATAATCAATCCGCATACAATTTTTTCTAGATTGGATGAGTGCACCAAGATGGTGTACAAAAAGGGGGGTATAAGTGGACACCATTTTTTCTAAAATTAGGTAAACCTAAACTTGGATGAAACATTTGAGGGTTATGCACTAAAAATGACAAGATGTGTAAAACATATAAATTATAGTACTCTAAATCTACTTTCTCAATTACTAGAGTTTTTACAAAATGGATAAGATTGGTTTGGTCAAACATTGCACACATGAAAAAGAGTTCATGATTTAAAAAATATATAACATAGTTTTTTTCATGTGCAAGACATGAGACATAGTTATATTATGTATTTTGCATATCCCTTCGCTAGGATGATAGTTAAGAGTCCTATCTAAACGTTGTGTATTTTTTTTTAAATTTTATGATGAGTATTTTTTTGTTATGAATTATTGAACAAACTACATCCTGAAATCTTCATGTGCTGAGCATAACTTGCATAAAAAAATTGAAAATAGAATATTTTTTTTGCAATGTGTATATAATCAAATGTAGAACAATAATATACAATTTATTTTGAATTTGGTTAAGTATATCAAAAGTTATTAAAAAAAATGGTAGACATATCTTTTTGAGGAATGTCAAGGGATTGGTAAAAGTAATTAAAGTTTAAATGTTAATGTTGTCCAAAAAAAAAAATTTATATGGTTAAAAAGCTAAGTTGACGTGTAAGATTATGTCAACAATTTTAAAGATACTCATTTCACCAATTGTGTACCTTATGAAGAAAAATATGAGAATTCATCTTTGAAGATGAAAAGACATCTAAAGGAAAAAAAAATGGAGTGAAAATAGTCTCCCAAGCCTCTGGGTCATTTCCCTAGGCTATCACCAAGCCATAACGCGATCATGATTTTTGGATTCAAATAACCCAATCGGGTTATGAAAATAAAAAATGAATCAGAATCCAATCGGGTTTTGTATTTTTACTACACAAGGGTAGATTGAGGGAGGGAGTGAGGGAGAGGGGGGCAGAGAGAGATATGGTTATGTATTATACTACACAAGTGTCTATCATATCCCCTAATCCTTATCTCCATCCCATCGTCTCTCTCTTTCTCTAAACAAGTGTCTATTATATCCCCTAATCCTTCTCTCTCTCATTATTTCTCTTTATCCTATCCCATAATCTCTCTCTTTCTATCATTTCCCCTAATATCTTCTCTCCATCAAATCATCTCTCTCTCTCTCTCTCTCTCTCTCTCTCTCTCTCTCTCTCTCTCTCTCTCTCTCTCTCTCTCTCTCTCTCTCTTTCTCTCTCTCTCTTATTCGTTCTCCCTTTTCATATCCCCTTCTCTCTCTTTAAGATATCCCCACTCTCTCTCTCACACACACATTCTTTGCATCATTCCCTCCCTCCTTCAATCTACCCTTGTGTAGTAGTAATCCACAAACCAATTGGGTTTTACAAAACCTTATTTGGTTATTAGTCCATATGGATAATGCAGGTTGAACTCAATAACCTAATTGGGTTATTAAAAACTATAAATAAAATTGCACGTCAATGGTTATTATGTTGTTTTAGCATAGTCCACTAGATTCTACTACTATTTCACATGTATTTCTATACTTGGTATGCAAGTGTAAGGTTTATTGTGCTTGGAAATGCTAAGTTTTATATTAAATTCACAAGCCAACATCTTATTTTATGTTAGCATCTTGTGATTGAGCATAAAATAATCTTGCAAATTTATTTTATTTAGTATTTTAGTGTATATTTGTTAGATTGTGGTGATTGATCAGGAAAGTATTGTGCATACTTCATAAATTCTTTGGGGCTCAGGGCATCACCCCAAAAAAATAATTTGGGCCCTGTTTTATCAAGATTTTGGGCCAACATGTAATTATTAATTATAACCCTAAAGAGGTAAAAATACTTGTATAAAAGGAGCTTAGGGTTAGGGATTTTTTTATATAGTTGTGATGCAAAATTGATTCTTGCAGCAGTATTGAGTTGTAAGGGGTTACAGATTGTAATCGGGTTGTAGTCACTAGATTGTACTAATATCAGACTTGTTGTTTGGTAGATGTAGCCCAAAGATTGGGTGAACTACATTAAATTTTGTTGCCTTGTGTTCTTTTTTGAGTGATTTATTATTTTATATTATTGGTTATATTTTCATGTAATTGTTATTTCTATCTATGGTTTAATCCTAACAATATTTTATTCATGTTATTGAATGTAGGGTAATTTGCATCTACAATCATGGGAAAGAACACGAGACAAATGATTGAAAAGTGAGAGGCAACAAAGGAAAAATCAAGGGAGTGTATAAGGAGATTACATGAAGGTATATCATCAAATGCCTCCAATGTAAGTGATTAAAATATACCTATTGATATTGATGTCACAAATACACCTAATTTGATAAATAGAAATGTTCAACATACCCCAGTTGAAATGATTATGACAAATACACTTCCATCACCTGATGCCCCTAATGTGACATCTCAAATTGAGATAATGAATGCACATAATCTAAGTAATGAAAATATAGAGCATGTACGTATATAAAGATCTCGTAGAATAATTCTTAGAAAACTAAAGTTTCTAATTGACATTGATGAAAAAGTATTAAAGCCAATGCATGATAAATTTTCAGAAAGAAATTGTAGGAGAATTGTTCAAAAGAATTGGAATAACTATTTTCAAAATTTAAATAAAAGTGGAAGATTTCAACTTGTTATTGAAATGCTTAAAAATATGAAATTTAGAGAGACAAAAAGAATTTTGGGGTTAAGAATGTCTAAAAATAGTAGTGAAAGATGCATTTTTAGAAATGTCTTTGATGCATACCAATCCATTGGTTCAAAATCACAAATTAAAGATGCTAATGCAAGTCGGTGGGTCGTCACTTCAACCATAGTGAGAAAGGAAATGGAAAAAACTTGTATGGTAAGAAAAACAAGTAAATCATTGAGGATAAGTAGAACAATGTTAGTAAAAGCCTTAGTGAGGATTGAGAAAATTGAGAATTCTAATGAGACATCCTTTTTGTCATTCCAAGGTAGACTCCCACATAAGGATAAAGTTATTGTTGATAAACTAAGAACATTAGTAGAAAACTTTTCGCATGACAACACAAGGTTTTCACCAAACCAAAAAGATGTTGTCAAAAGATGAATTGGAAAAATAAACTATGAGCCACAAGCAAAAAATTTTATAGATATGACTCAAACACAATTTTATGAAGTGTTTCTTCAAAGATACCCTCAACTTAAAATCAGCCAAAGGTTTTTTGAGATGAAAAAACCATTCTATGTTAAGATAAATCATGCACACACTACATGTTGTTGTAGGGTTCATGTTGAGTTATCTATACATTATGATGTTTATCATTATATATGTTGAACTTTGCATACTAATGAAATATTATAGGAATGTGCTCTACAATTACCTCCTAAGTCACCAAGATAATTTATTGCTAGTGTACTATATAAACAAGATGATGGGGGCATTTATCATAAGACCACGTGTTTGAAAGGTTTTTTCCCTCAATGTGGTGGTTTGCAAAAGTTGCATAGATGCCTACATCTAGATAGAACACATGAAAATGGTAAGGCACTACTTTCTCTTGGAAAGTAGGAGTCAATTATATATGGTGTTAAGGATGGAAAATAATTAAAGATGTGTGAATTGGTGAAAAGTGATGTATGTGTAGCTGATTTTATGAAATTGTTTGAAGAGAAAATAGTTTATGACTACATAGGTCATACACATAGAGCTAGATTGTTAGATGAGGAATTAAAATTGTGTAAGGAAACTTTTACCTTGGATATGACTTTGTTTTTTGTTGACTTTTCTAGAAACTATACACTAAAACATCAAAATGAAGTGCAACCAATGTATTACAACTCTATACAAGTGTCAATTTTTGCACACAAAGCATTTATTCATGCAAATAATAACATATAGGATGACAAAAAAGATTAAGAGAGTATCACTTCTCTATGATTGATGATCGCACTCATTCATTAGAGTTTGTGCAAGGATGTTTTAGAGTTTTCTATGACAATTTGAGGGAAAGAGATGAAAGATACAATCAACACATTATATGGTCAGACGATTGTACCACACAATTCAAGAAAGCAAGGATGTTTTATTAGTTGAGTAGGATGCATGTGACAATTGAAGTGCAACATTTTTGGAATTTCATTCATGTGGGACATGGAAAGGGAGAGCATGATGGTGCTAGAGCATGTGTGAAAAGAGCCCTTATTAAAGAGGAATTAAAGTATAAAGGTGGCACAATATTAGAAAATGTTGAAAGAATTGTCTAATGGTGTAATTCTATGATGGGACCAAGTAATATAGGTAAGTCTATGGTTTGTAGAGATTTTTGGTTGATACTTGAACCTAACATTGAAAAATTTCATGATTATTTTACACTTACAAGATCAAGTGAGATGCATTCATTTTGAAGTTTAAATGCAGTGTCACTAGTTATTTGAATACTAGAAAGATTGAATACTTTTTCTCTTATTGTATGCATAAAAAATGGGATGAATATGAATAAAAAGAGTGGGTTGACCAATGGTCTTGTAGATCTTTTCATCAAATTGATTCATATAAACTTCTTACAACACTACAACTCAACCAAACTGAAGAATCAATAGATTTTGAGCATGTATCTGACCTAGTTGAACCAGGTACTAAGTTATCAATTTAATACTTGGTTAAAATGTATTACTTTCAATTTGGAACTAACTTATCCTTGTATATAATTTAGGTCATGTATATGTAATTATTGCATATGATAATAATGATGAAGGAACATATTACTTTCTACTTCAGTGTATTGAGCCCAAAAGGAAACTGATAGCTACAATCATTGATGGTGGGGATATTGAGTACCTAATAGGATCCATCATGGTGAGAGGCACATGCATTAGAAGGTAGTATATTTTTGTCCCCTACCATGAAGATCTCTTTAAGTCAATTTTTCATGTATAATTTATCAATTCTGACATTAAGTTGTCTTTACATTTAAATGCACGTACTCTATCATGAATTCAACCACATGGTTATTTGAGGATTTTGAAACACATAGACATATTCTTCATTACTCTAACCTTATTGTTGCAACAAATATTCAATTGATACTGTATCATGGTAGGCCTCTTAAGAATAAGTTGTGAAAAGTATGTGAATTTGATCACAAGGAAATACTTGATACAATGAGGGTTAGAGCTGATCGAGAAGGTTCCCTTGATTGATTTTGTACTATATAGCAGAATCATTCTACATTTGGAAGGATAATTTTCAAAATTGTGTATATATGCTATAAAAAATGTTGCAACTTCACATTGATGTGCATATGTAGATGCCAAATTTTGTATATAAAAAAGAGAAGACATGTAACATGTCCATATTGATATGCCATATTTTGTATAAAAATCCAATAAGAGATGTCACATATGCATATTTAGATGCCAAAATTTTATATAAAGTTGATAAGAGATGTTAATATTTTATACTATTTTTATAAATTTGTTATAAGTTTGTCTCTTGAACTCATTTTTGTGGGTATGATAATATCCTTTAAAAAAAATTCAATTATCTTCAACTTATATGACACCACTATGGCACCCATTTTGAGGCTTAAAATAGCCTTCTAGCTAGCAAAAGGCATGATGATGATGTCATCATGAGGTCAATAGGGTCTAGAAAGAGTTAGGCCAAGGTTTTTACCATAGGTAATGTTTTTGGTTAAATTTGAGAAGATAGGAAGGTCATTTGACTAAATTGGTGAAGAGTTGCAACAAAATGTAAAAGTTGCATTGTGCAACTTTGCAACTTTCAAAAGTTGCTTGAGCAACTTTTGGCAAGAAAGTTGCAAAGAGTTGAAGAGGATTAGTAAGTGATGAATAACCACCCAACCACCCTATATAAAGCATGAGAATACCCATGAGAAGGGTTGGAAGTCATACAGATTGTGTGTTTTTGCAATCAATGTCTTCAAGCATTTTGTGAGCAATTTATTTATTTTGAATGACAATAGATAGTGAGGAGTTAAATATCCATCCTATCACATGTGCAGCATTTTGTTCTCATGTTTTCTTGAATCTATGTGTTGGTTCATACCAATCTAAGAACAAGCGCAAAACAATCTTATTTGTTGAAGAATCTAGTTGGTTCAGGAGCACAAGGTAGACAAGGGGTCTAGTTAGTTGAATCATCAATTTTTTTGTGTAATAAAATATAAGGGAGAAAAATGTAGGTAGGTTGAGCCTAGAGACCTTTGTGTTAATGTTTGATAGGCCATTCAACTCATTTGGAGACCAAAAGATTACCTAGTGTTTGTTTGTCTAGGTTTTTCTAGTTTGGTCAAACATAGTCAATATCTTGTCAAAGGTAGACTCAAGGTTGGATTTGATCATTTTTTGTCATATTTAGTCTTTAGAAAACATTTGGGATCATTTCATACCTATTTGGAGTCAAATTGCATAGTAGTTCAAATGTTTGTTAAAAAGTTGCATAGGGCAAATTTTGCAAAATTATAATTTTAAGTTGTCAACAATGCATAAACAAGTAAAAAAGTTGGTTTGGAAATGACCAAATGATTTGGAGGAGGGAATATTTTTTAGAGATCACCAAATTTTTGTGTTGGAATTAAGAAGAAAAGTTTTGGAGCAATTTTTTGTGCCTTCTTGAGTCTTCATTCATAGTTTTCCAAGATTTTGTTTGGTTTTGTGTGATGAGCTTATTGAATCTAGTCCTTGGATTTATTTCACATGTTCAAGGAATTGATTTGAATCAATAAAATATATTCAAACAATAGATTACTATAAGAATTTGGCTTAGGACAGAATTCAACCAAGAACTAAAGAACTCAACACAACCACACAGTAGACCAAAATAGATAGAGTATGATTAGAATGATGATATTCATTCAATATGCCAGCTTAGCCAACTTGAGAGTGCACTAGGAGTGTCTGTATATAAAGGCCTCAGGAGAGCTTCTAGAATGTATAGAAGTTAGCATCATGATATGTCAAACAACTAGGCACATGTTCACCAAATATGGGTTATACTCCATTAAGTATGGGATTAAGTGTGATGATGTGAGGATAAGCCTACAATGGTGTAGCACACAAATTAGTAGTGTAGACAACATGTGCTAAATCAAGAGTGTAGATAACTATATTGTCAACATGACAACTTAGTGAATGATGCATACTCCTATGTTGTAGACACCATGTGCATAATTAGAGTTGCATAACTCAATGAGAGTACACAAACTCCTAAGTGTCTCACCTAAAATAATAATAAAATAATGCAAAATAATTAAATAATGGATTAACCTAAGTAAACTTAAGTAAGTGTAATAAGTAAATACTTATTTACATCAACACCCCCCGTGAAGTTCAACTTAGGGGAATTCCCTTAAGCTTACAAAATCTAGGATGAAATGCAATATGGGTCCCGACTATTAGGCCATGTTAGGCACCCATGTACATAATGATATGCAATCTCTCATAAAGTGAGGAAAGAGGGAAAACCTCATGGGAAAAACTCTCCCCCAAAAAGAGAGATGAAGGGGATGCATGGATGGATGGAGTAATCAAGACCCCCCCATTACGACATACATCTAGTCTATATATAAGAGAATGATGAGAAGATGAAGAGAGATAGGATGGGCTCCCCTCACCAAAGAAGAGCACTGAACAATGATTGCTTTGATGAAGAAGCTAATCCAAGACTACAGAATGGTGTTCTTCCCCTTAGGAAGAAACAATGCCAATGGTACAAATGAGACACTTCTACTGTGTGTAGAAAGAATCCCATGGATGAGTGATGTCTCTAAATCTTGCTCAACTAGCTGAAGAACCTATCCCAAAGAACTATCTATCTTTGCAATTGATGAAGAACCCTGCTGCAACTACTGATCATAAGTATCCACGATCACTTCAACCTATAATGATTGATCATGTAGAGAATGAAAAAGAGTGTTAGATGGAACCCTCGTGACAACTGAAGAAGGTAATTCTGCATCAAGAAGAAGAGGCAGATCATGAATACTATCCCCCAAATATGTCACTGGACATGTATCTAGAAGATTGGATGTACGCTATTATTTTTGACCTATCATTGTGGCAATGTATGCATGTGGACTGAACTGATGAAGTGACCTCTCACTACAACTGTCAATACAACCCCACATGTCTAAATCTGTTGAAGCACTATTGTTGAAATCACTATCAATTTCTACACTATATGATGTGCAAAGAGGATGAGAGGATAGGCTTGGTGAACTTTCCTCAAAATGTACATACTTCTCCAAAAATATCTAATGTGTCTTAGGATGTAGAAGTTTGTATGCCTTCACACTCTCTTCGTAACCAATGAAGGTACAAGGTCAAGGTGACTATGCCTTGCATCCTTTGGAAGATATATTTTCCCATGTAGGACAATCAAAGACACTAAAGTGTGTCACAATAGGTTTTCTACCACACCATGCCTCAAAAGGAGTTTTTCCATCTAAGGCTAGATGATGAAAATGATTAAGAATGTGAGTGGCACTGGAGTTTTCTTTGACTTCTAATGATGGATCTAGAGACTTGGCATGAATCATGCAACTTGCCATAGACTTAAGAGTTCTAATCCTTAGTGCTGCAACATCTGTCTTATGAAGACTAAATGTTGGTGGAGTCTGAATATCAATTCCCTCATGTCTGCAAAAGTCCTTAAGTCTTCTATTCACATACATGTCTCCATTGTCCATTCGGATTATTTTGATGGATTTCTTGGATTTTTGTTCTACATGAGTTTTGAAGTCTAGAAATGAGTCCAACACTTCATTCTTATTATGCAGAAAGGAGACCCAAGTTAACCTTGAAAAGTCATCAACAAAACTGAGTATATAGAGACCCTGGTTGAATGCAAAAAGACCTACTAATACCATGTGAACCATTTGGAGAACACTTAGTGCTCTTGAAGACTTCCCTCTTTGTAACTTCCCTTCTGGATGCATATCCACTGAATCTGTTGAACACTCACCCTTAGAAAAGTTAATTTGAGGTAGACCTTTCACCATGTGGTATGTGCAAACTACATCCTGAAATTTTCAATTGCTGAGCATAACTTGCATCAAAATAATTGAAAATAGAATTTTTTTTTGCAATGTGTATATAATCAAATTTAGAACAATAATATACAATTTATTTTGAATTTGGTTAAGTATATCAAAATTTATTAAAAAAAATGGTAGACATATGTCTTTGAGGAATGTCAAGGAATTGGTAAAAGTAATTAAAGTTTGCAATGTTAATGTTGTCCAAAAAAGATAAAATTATATGGTCAAAAAGATAAGTTGACATGTAAGATTATGGTGACAATTTTAAAGATACTGACTTCATCAATTGTGTACCTTATGAAGAAAAATATGATAATTCATCTTTGAAGATGAAAATACATCTAAAGGAAAAAAAATGGAGTGAAAACAGTCTCCCAAGCCTCTGGGTCATTTCCCTAGGCTATCACCAAACCATAACTCAATCATGATTTTTGGATTCAAATAACCCAATCAGGTTATGAAAATAAAAAATGCATTCAGAATCTAATCGGGTTTTGTATTATTACTACACAAGGGTAGATTGAGGGAGGGAGTGAGGGAAAGGGGGAGAAAGAGAGATCTGGTTATGTATTATACTACACAAGTGTCTATTATATCCCCTAATCATTATCTCCATCCCATCCTCTCTCTCTTTCTCTAAACAAGTGTCTATTATATCCCCCCTAATCCTTCTCTCTCTCTCTCTCTCTCTCTCTCTCTCTCTCTCTCTCTCTCTCTCTCTCTCTCTCTCTCATTATTTCTCTTCATCCTATCCCATAATCTCTCTCTTTCTATCATTTCCCCTAATATCTTCATCAAGAAAGTATTGTGCATACTTCATAAATTCTTTGGGGCTCAGGGCATTGCCCCAAAAAAATAATTTGGGCCCTATTTTATCAAGATTTTGGGCCAACATTTAATTATTAATTATAACCCTAAAGAGGTAAAAATACTTGTATAAAAAGAGCTTAGGGCTAGGGATTGTTTTATATAGTTGTGATGCGAAATTGATTCTTGTAGCAGTATTGAGTTGTAAGGGATTACAGATTGTAATCAAGTTGTAGTCACTAGATTGTAATAATATCAGACTTGCTATTTGGTGGATGTAGCCCAAGGATTAGGTGAACTACATTAAATCTTGTTGCCTTGTGTTCTTTTTTGAGTGATTTATTATTTTCTATTATTGGTTATATTTTCATTTAATTGTTATTTCTATTTGTGGTTTAATCCTAACAATATTTAATTCATGTTATTGAATGTAGGGTAATTTACATCTATAGCTTGTTATGGATGAGATGGATCAGTCTATCATCTTTGATAGAACTCCCACAATCAGTAAGCTTTGTCCTTAATTCATTCACCTTGATGATGAAGTCTTATATTGAGTCATATGACTTAGGATCTAAGGAGACAA
The DNA here is from genome assembly GCA_028749045.1 of Cupressus sempervirens. Lineage (NCBI taxonomy): Eukaryota > Viridiplantae > Streptophyta > Pinopsida > Cupressales > Cupressaceae > Cupressus > Cupressus sempervirens. The sequence continues at coordinate 226,918,876 of CM053791.1, forward strand.
GCTCATCTTCAATTTTGAACACATCCTCTTCAGACACTTTCCCATAAAGGCTTTCTAGGGTATCCCAAGCTTCCTTGGATGTAGTACATTTCCTTATTTGATACATAGTCTTATCATCTACCCCCAAACATATATCACCTAGGGCTTTCCTATCCATGGCTAACCAAGCTAAAATTTCACTTGTTGATACATTATCACCTATTGGTTTCGGAAGAGTACCATCTACATATTGTGAAACTCCATTATGCATTAAGTGATACAACATTTTGATTGACCATGAAGCATAGTTATGAGGAGTTAATTTAGGAAACTTAAATTTTCCCATAATGTAGAAAATGAAAGAAAAGTGTAGAAAAGAGAGAACACAACACCAAGAACACCCCCCCTTTTCACTAAATCAAGAAACCCCCCCCATAATAGATGCTTTGGGCACTTTATCAGCAGTGCAATTACAATGGGCCACTAGCCAATTTTGGCCTTTGTGGACTTCTAATTTTTATTGTTACAACCTCTTAATGGAGTAAAAATCTAAAACTTTACAAAATGCTACAATTCTAAAGAATTACAAAGCAAAGAAAGGACCTATTGCTGAAAGTGACACTTTTGTCCAAAAAACCTACAATGTGATAGCAAATCTAGAAAGTAGACAAAAAAATACGCACTTTCAAAAAAAAAAAAAACCTTTTTTTTGACTCCAGATGTGCTCTTACAGAGCATTTGTAGTTGCAAAATGTAGGATTATCCAGGTATAGTCACTAAAAAATGAAAATTCTAAACAATTCATGCACCAAAACTAGAAAATAGCTACACCACTAAAAATTTAGAAAATTCTACCCAATTTCAAAAAAAATTGCACCTGATTTGGAGTCTAGATGTCTGAGTTATGGCCTCCCGAAGTGGGACTACAAAAACCAAAATCAATTTGGAGAGGGGTTGCATTAGCGAATCAAGGGTTAAACTTGATAGTCATATGGTCATCTATGTAATTGTATTTGGCCTTATTTTGACATCTAGATGGCCTTCAATTTTAAGCTCGCTAAGTAGATGACGCTAGTGACTCCTAGGCTTATGGTGACATCAGCATGACATCATGATGACATCATTACTATATAGAATTGTACAGAATGTCCGTGTGTGTAGAGTATGGATGATGAGTTTGCTGCCATGTATTGCTGACTAGATTTTCCGATGCCAGATTAGATGCCATGTAAGTAGGTGCATTGTGGCAGATTAGGCACTTCGTTGGTGGATGGGTTATAGCGAGGCTAAGAGATGTGATGTCGAATGGCAGACAGTGACTTGTTCATGAGAACCAAGGCTGGTACCTACACAATCCATGTGGCTATTAGAGATTGTGTCGCATGGTTACAAGTTGCAAGCAGGTACTATTGATTCTGTGTACCAAATTTTGGTTTTACGACACTGGAATTGGAAATGCAGTCGCTGGAGTAGTGGGAATGATCCCACATTCACTGGGCTAGTGGGTATTGTGTTTTATAAAAGAAAAGTCTTCACAATAATCAAATAAGTGAAGGTAGAGCTAGTGGATTAGGCCATTGGGGTGTGATGCTATCACCAAAAGTGCATGGTCGGGCCAGCCGCTAGCTATATTAAATTGGCCAGATTCTGAGGTATGGCCTTTTGTGGAGGGAATTGGAGTACAACACTACTTTGATTTGCTTTGCCAAAAATTAAATAAAATGCCCGCAGTATAAATAATGAAACCATGCAATTAAATATTCATCAAAAAAAATACAGAGCCGAGCAAGGGTGTCACTACCCGATTCAGCCAAAAAAAATTCTCTGTCAGAATTTGAGAAGTAATTTAAAAAAAAAATACAGAGAATTAAAAATAATTTAGATCTGCAAAATGAATTAATTAGATCCGAAATTGACCATACCCAAACTACAAATTGGGGCCTCTTGGTTCCGATTTGTAAACTTTTTTTCCTCACGATCAACTTTCACCCAATATAGGAAAATTTATAGTCAATCTTCACCGAATTGACACTCTAGATGCAACAGTGAGGTCAAATCTGGCTCTAGACACTCCCAATTTTTGTAGATCCTCCGAATTCACTTTAAGGTGTTGAAGCATCAACAGTATCAAACGGCTACATGTAGAGAATCTCCCTCAGCTCTGATACCATGTAAGAATTTGGATTAGGCTGAAATTCATCCAAGAACTAAAGAACTCAACACAAGCACACTGTAGACCAAAATACATAGAGTATGATCAGAATGATGATATTCATTCAATATGCCTGCTTAGCCAAGTTGAGAGTACACTAGGAGTGCCTATATATAAAAGCCTCAGGAGAGCTTCTAGAATGCATAGAAGTCAGCATCATGATATGTCAAACAACTAGGCACATGTCCACCAGATATTGGTTATCATCCATTAAGCATGGGATTTAAGTGTGATGATGTGAGGATAAGCCTACAATGGTGTAGCACGCAAATTAGTAGTGTTCTCAACATGACAACTCAGTGAATGATGCATACTCCTATGTTGTAGACGCCATGTGCATAATTAGAGCTACATAACTCCTAAGTGTCTCACCTAAAATAATAATAAAATAATGCAAAATAATTAAATAATGCATTAACCTAAGTAAACTTAAGTAAGTGTAATAAGTAAATACTTATTTATACCAACAGTTACATTAATTTTCCTTCATTTTGTGCTTTCCTCACAACTAGGGTTTTGAAGCTTCTAATGTATCCCTAGCAATCCATGGCTACTCTATTAGGTCCAGTTGGTTGGGTTTAGGCCTAGACCAACATTTTTTCAACCACAAAGTCCCTTCAATGGTATCAATCACACTGAGCAAAATAATCCCTAAGGATCTCTAAGTACCATCAGACTTTGATCTTTGCTCATGCATTTCTCCAAAATCATGTGAGGTCTTGACAAATAGTCAACTACTATAGGATTGAATTTTCTAGGCCTACAAACAACCTATCTCAATTTTTAAAGATTCACCCTTTTTTGGATTTTCCAAAAGTTACAACTTTTCTTAGTCCAAATGAGCAAGGTTATGTACATTTCAAACTATTGGTCATAGGATCAAACTGTCTACTCCATTAGCTTCGGTCTATTAGGTTTAGGCTAAGACCAACCTTCTTTCATCCACAATGTCCCTTTGATGGTATCAACCACACTAAATGGAAATGTTCATAAGGGTCTTTAAGCACCATAAGGATGCAATATTTGATCAGGCATTTCTTTGAGCTCATGTGAGGTGTTGAAAAATTGTTAAGTTCTATAGAATAAAATTGTCTAGGCCTACAAAAACCTATCTCAGTGTTTATAGATTTGACATTATTTGGATTTGGCATCTGTATCTCACTTATTACCAAAAGTTAAAATGTTTCTTAGTTCATATGAGCAAGGTTGTTTATATTTCAAACCATTGGTCCTAGATTGAATAGTCTTCTTTGTGTAGCTCTAGTTGGTCGAGTTTAGGCTAGGATCAATGTCATTTTAGCCACAATGTCCCTCCAAAAATATTGACCACACTGAATGGAAGTGTCGCTAAGGGTCTCAAAGCACCATCATGCTATGATCTTTGATCAGGCATTTCTTTGAAATTGTGCAAGGTATTGACAACTATCAGGTGCTATAAGATCACATTCTCTAGGCCTACAACAAGATATCTCAAATTTTAGTGATTTAAATTTGTTTGGATTTGACATTTGTATCTCACCTATTGCCAAAAGTTGCAATGTTCAAATGATCAAGGTTATGTATATTTCAAACTGTTGATCCTAGGATTGAATTGTATGCTCCATTAGCTCTTGTTGGTCAGGTTTAGGCTAGGACCAACCTCATTTCAGCCACAACATACCTCTAGCAATATCAACTGCACTAAATGGAAGTGTCCCTAAGGGTCTCTAACCACTATCGGGCTGCAATCTTTGACACAAATACAAAAATAATGACATATTTTTACTTTCCATGTCTTATTAGATCAAAATAAGTGGCATATGAGTTTAAGTACATGTTATAATGAATTTGATAAATATGTTACATTTTTTAGAATAAAATAATGAATGTTCATGTGTTTGATTAATTGCAAGAAAGTAAGATGAAGTACAAGTTTCTTTGTACACACTTAACAAGTTGGATGGAAATCCAAGTTTAATGTATATCAAAATGAACAATATATGATGTTATATAAAGCATATAGTTACAAAAATATGTTATGTCTCATTGGTACAATGCAAAATTCGAATACCCAACAAATGTCAAATGTGTACAATAGAAATGTTGAATGTCCACAGTACAAATCTCAAATATATACAATACAAAAGTCAAATATATGTCAATATCATGTGATGACCACAAATACATGTGTATATCACTATCAATATCCATGACTATGCATCAAAATGTAACCTCTTTGATGCAGTTTGTGGTTTGCTAGGTGTCTACAGAAGAAAACTTAAAATACACTATCAAATATATTATATATGAATATTACGAAAATAACTAGAAATTGGGTTCTAAATTATGGAGAGTTGAGTTGTTCATTACCTCATCCCTTTGTCCCATAGTTGGACTGAATGATAATAGTAATGGGATCCTTCGTCAATGGGTGGGACTCCTAACAATATGATGAGGCAAAGTGACGATGGGAGACATAGCTACTGATGAATCAATATTCGTAGGAGGCACAATCATAGATGAATAAGTGTTGGTATGAGGCACAACCTGTATGGTAAGCAATAAAAAATTATAATTATTCAATATAGAGTAAACAAAATGTATTTTAGCCTGAGCTAGATCTCCCTTGCTAGTAGGGGGTACAATGACTGGGAAATCAATGCTAGTATGAGGCACAACCTAGGTATATTAAGCGATAAAATGTTAGCATTATAGAGTGACATTAGGGATTCCAAATATAGTAAAAAAAAAAAAGGACACTACAACCTAAGCTAGATCTCCTATGCTAGCAGGAGGCACAAGCTATATGGTAAGTGATAAAATGTTAGCATTATAGAGTGGCATTAAGGATTCCAAATAAAGTAAAAATAAAAATAAAAATTATTGCATCCTGAGCTAGATCTCCCATGCTAGTAGGAGGTAAAACCACTAATGAATTAGTGTTGATATGAGGCACAACTTTTATGGTAAGAGATAAAATGTCATCATTATAGAGTGACATTAGGGATTTCAAATAGAGTAAAAAAAAAAAAAAGTACTACAGCCTGAGCTAAATCTCATGTGCTAGGAGGAGGTACAACCATTAATGAATTAGTGCTGGTATGAGTTACAAAATATATGGTAATTGATAAAATGTTAGAATTATAGAGTGGCATTATAGATTCCAAAATAGAGTGTAAACAAAAATGTACTAAATCCTCAGCTAGATCTCTCATGCTAGGAAGATGCACAACCACTGATGAATCAATGTTGATATGAGGCACGACTTTTATGGTAACTGATACAATAGATTTGTAGAGTATGTATTAGGGATTTCTATCACACACACAAGCAATCCAAATTGATATCACAAGAGGGGTTCAACTAAGAATCTATATACATACCTCTTGCCTCTATTGTATTTGACCTTGTCTTTTACACTCAGGACTCCTAACAAAATAAAATGGGAAAGAATTTGTATGAAGTCTAAAAGAGTGCTATAATAGGTAAAACATAAATTTAACACACATTAAGAAGACAAATCATTGATAATTACTATAAAACTTTTTTAAAAATGTACTCATTTGTAAATGCAATTGTTTAATATGTATCTAGAACAAATGCATACTATAACCTAAAATTTATGAGAAGGATAATATGAAAATTTACCTCTTCCATCGCCTCAACATTGGAAGTCTCAGGTGCATTCATCAACTCAACAAAACTTAATTGTTTCTACATATATTGAGAAAACAATTCAATGTGTATTCATCAACATTGAGTACATGTATATACATTTGTTCATAATAAATTCCAAAATAAAAACTTGACTTTTATTTAATATCCTTTTTTTTTTTTAGTGTTCTTTTTTATTTCCTTTCCTTTCCTCCAGACCTCAAGGTATGTGGAGTACCCTAAAGAAGATACAAATATAACATAAGAGGAATCAATAAGAAACATCATGAGTTCAACTCAAATTGTAAGCTTGATAAGTGTCCAAGCTATGGTATCATATAGCTCTCAAGGCCAAAGTTAATGATGGAAAGTGTGGCATCTGACAAGCCCTATAAAATAGTAAAGAGTATTGTTATAAATATGAGTTAATATTGTAAATGTCAAGAAGGAAAAATAATAGCAAGAATATCGTAGCAGGGCAAGAAGACGCAAGCAAGACTTGAAGGATGATATTGGAAGGATAGTTAAAAGATAGGGAAATTTGGGGCTCAAGAAGGCTACAAGGCATAAATTGAAAACAAAGAGATCGAGGAGGTAAATAGAGACATAAATGAACTTTTAGAACCTTGTCAAGAATTAAAAGTGGAGACTCATGATCTCCACACTCCTGCAAGACACCCTATGTGATATGGAGGTTCTTCAATGCGAATGTGTATATAGAGCATGAATTCATGAGGTTCATTAGATGGAGTTTAGGTATGCTAGGAGCAAGATATATGGATGGGAATTGGATGGATTTTATGAATTTAGGAGGGTTTCAATGATGGTAGGAGATGGAAGAGGATCTATAAGTGGGTTGGATGAAAGAACTGGGACATGGAAGAGGAATGATGAGTGCAAGAGATGGAAAGATTTCAGCATGCTAGTAACTTCACATGATGTAATTAGATGAGATGTCCTTGTCACATTAACTTGGACATGGATATTCTATTGGCTTCCTTGTAAGAATTCTTAGAGACTGCGTGTTCATTGTAAAAAAATTAAGAAATAACATTTATGGAACTTTGTGTTGTTTGTGTCATACCAATTAAGAAACAATATTTCAAATCTAATGTATTATTTTACTTTTAGGAATATTTTAAAAACTTTACCTTTGGTGTTCTTTCTCCTAGCCTTGCATCTTTGGAAGAATGAGTACTATGCGGTGTTCTTGTATCGCTTGATGCACCCTACATTTCATATTGTTCACATATCAATCTAAAGTGCTATATAAAATAAAAATATTATTTACTTTTATGATATTTAGATGATTAAATAATATCATGTCAAAAATCATAGGGTTCATTAGATGGGGTTTGGGTAATCATAGGAGCAAGAGATATGGATGGGAATTGGATCAATTTTTAAAATGGGAGGGTTTCAATGATCGTAGGAGACGGAAGAGGATTTATAAGAGGGGTTTCAATAATGGTAGGATATTGAAGATGATCTATAAGTAGGTTAAATGAAAGAGGGATGATAGTTATAGGACATGGAAGAGGAATGATGAGTGCAGGAGATAGAAAGGTTTTAACATGCTAGCAATTCACATGATGTAATTAGATGAGATGTCCTCATCAACTTAACTTGGACATTTATATTTTATTGCTTCCTTGTAACACTTCTTAGAGATTGGGTGTTCGCTGTAAAACAATTAGGAAACAACATTTATAGAACTTTTTATTGTTAGTGTCATAGCAATTAAGAAACTATATTTTAAAGCCAATATATTATTGTAGTTTTAAGAATATTTTAAAAAAACTTTACCTTAGGTTTTATTTCTCCTATCCCTGCACTTGTAGCAAAACAAGTACTCTATGGTGTTCTCATATTGGTTGTTGCACCTTGTATTGCATATTATTCACATATCAATCTAGAGTGATCTATAATATAATTTTTTTATTACTTTTATGATATTTATGTGATTAAATAATATCATGTTAAAACTCTAACAAAAAAACCTATGTCTCCTATCCATCGAAGACCATCACCATCAAATCATCTATGAGTGTGAAATCCCTACCTCTGTATGAATAACAAGTATGCCCATAGTGTACACATGGATGAGATGACATTCCACCCTGATATGCCTCAATATCCATCCCATCACACATGCATTGATAGATAAAAAAAATGCCCTAAAGACTATAATGATGCACATGATGAAAATGAAGGTGACACAAGTGTGGATGTCATTGGTGATGTAGGTGACACAAGAAGAGATGATACTTGTGGTGCAGGTGACACAAGTAGAGATGACACTGGTGATGTAGGTGATGTTGATGGAGTTGTCGCATGTTGTGATGACTAAGGTGCCATAGATGATGATGATGATGGATCTTTCACATGTTGTGATGAGCCTAAAGGTGCATTTGATGATGGTAAAGGTACCATAGGTGAAAGAAAACTACCTAATTGTGATCCATACTCAGTGATAACATATGTGAGTGATGTAGTCACATAAAGAGTCTGTAAATCAATATACTCATTTAAAATTAATGGGAGAACAACATTAGGCATGGTTTTTCATGTTGTACATCTCCTCTCATGTTGTTGTACCACCCTACAAGCCCCATGTCTATCATGTGTAAAGCCTCTCCCTCTACCCTAGAACTCATGGATGTCAATGTAATTTGGCTTCTCGCCAAGGATGAACTCGCAATATAGATTTCACAGAAAAATATAGAGGCACCTCAAAATTATTACTTGGTGTTGATCAAATACCATATACCTATTGGAAATATAAGATAAAATAGGTTACTAAGAGGGGAGGGGTGAATCAAGAAAAAATAAAATTTATTCTTAATTTGAACCAATTAATCCTTCATATGTATTCTAATCTTTTTGCATGCATGAAAAACTGAAAGCATTAAAAAATTCATAACACTTTGACACAAGATATGGTAACCTAGAAACCTTTCAAATAGAAAGAAAAACTAGGGTGGGGATGATACCCACAAGCTTTAGTACTACAATATAATGCTGGCCAATTAAGACTTAAAATGATTATTTCTAATGATCTTCCCTCTTAGGAGCAATCAAGATTGGTAGGTCCACCTTTAAAAGGATTTACAAAACATGCAATGAAGTATGCACTCAGTAAAGAGATTTACAATAAACTGTTAAGTCTATCTTGTGAAAGGATTTAACTGTTTCAACTATTAGGATGAACCAATGGCTGATCTCTAATCTATAACTTTGATTTCCTAGTTGAGATTCTTTCAAGTGTAATGATCACCTTGTTGTGATAGATAAATATTTGCTACTCCTTATATCGCTTGTAGCCTTCCTAGTTCATACTTCTTCTCTTACACATATCTTTTTATATTCATTCCATACATCTTTGGATGTGATACAATATATTACATATATACTAATCCGAATCATAAATAATCAAATTTGGCTACAATAAAAGCTTTACCAAAACACACAAAGTTGGCACAACTACGGGTACTCGAGTTCTAAAAACAATCTTAGTGAGGTTCTAATGCTTGATAACCATTATCAACACTCAACATCATCATGCTCTCAGTAGATGTAAAAGCTCAATTCATACTAATCACCTCCAAGTAGTCTGAACACATTCAGCACTGGTGACTTGGTGAACACTGCAAAACTTGGCATATAAGCTAAATAACTTGGTTTACACTGCATATTTCATTCAATCAACACTATCACTATGAGCTCAGTATAAACTGGATCACTTAATTGACACATCTTGGCTTGGTCAACACTAGATTCGCATCACTAAAGCTACAAACTCAATAAACACTAGAGAACTCAGTTTGCACTGAGAAACTTAGTAAACACTATGAAGCTTAGTTTACATTGATAATCATCAACTTGGTAGATACTACTTGGTGCAAACTAAATGCTATTTCTAGAACTTGATAGCAATTGTAGAACTCGGTAGAACCTAAACTACTTGGTTAACACTGTAAACTACAAGATAAGCTTAGTAGTTGCTAACCATTTGATTAAGTGTGTGTCACTAATAAAAAATATTGAATATAATGTCAAAAAAAACCCTCTTTGGCATTAGTGCCAAAAACAATTATCAATAGAAAAACTAAATTCTAAAAATTTTAAGTTCAAAACAATCTTTAGTCTCCATTCTGTGTGTTCAAATCTATAACATACTCTGTTTTTGAGATTTTTTCTGATTATTTATAAATGTATATGTATAATATTATGATTCTCTCACATACATATATATACATTTTGTTTACTAAATATCTCATGTCTTTATATTACATCTATCAAAAAAATAAAAAATCTTCTCCCCCTTTTTGACATTAATGCCAAAGGTGTATGCTACACGGTAATACCAAAATTTAACAAGAAGTTAGAATGTAACTTCAAAATCAATGTCATTGTCTTGTCCCAATTTTCTTGTAACACCTTTCTTGCATGTAATGCAATCTATACTTTTGCTGATAACTTAATCATGTGATCAGCTATGGAGAAGTTATTGTCATCAATGAATCTAGTTTTGGCATGTGTAATGTGTTTATGCAATGCATTTATGTTTCAAAGAATCATGTATTAAATTAATGTCTACAAGTGTTTACCTAATCCTAGCTTCTTCCCTTAATAATTCTACTTGCATATTAGTCAGAAATCTAATCTTTGAATAAGGAGAAAAACTATAGCTTGGGTCAAGTGAAAACTAGTGTGTACTTGCCTTCAAGTCTACATCTATCTTAAATAGTTTATCTTTGATTTCTTGAGTGAAGATAGATATATCACATAACTTGCTGAGTAATGAAGTAAGATTATTCGTTAAGGCTTCCAATGAGCTGAGGATAGTAGACAAGTCTATTTGATGTATTGCAATTTTCTATGCACCTAGCTCCAACACTTTGTTTTCAAATTTCTTCTCTACTCTTTGAAACAAATTTTTTTACCCATTTAGATCTTCATTGAATTTTAGAACAACTTCTTCTAACTAAACCAAATAGGTTGATTACTATCAACCTTGGTACTGAGTGCATATGTAAGTATGTTCTTTTCATCTTCTAGTTCTTGGTTTTCTCTATTTTTCTCCTCTCTCAGCCTCTATTTCTTAGCTCTCTTCTACAATAGTTCACCTATTGTGTGCATTTGATCAGGATTCAAAGTAGACATATCCCAATTTGAGATAACTATACCCTTATCAAGATCAATGTCTTCTTCTTGAATTTTTCCTTTACTTAAAACTTTAGTACTCAGTTGAGGCTTGCTCTAAATTATCTTTGTAATAACTATTTGTACACTAGGGATTGTAAAAATAGTAGAAATAGAATGACTAGTAGCAAAAGTAGATATTGCATTGACAATAGAAATGTTGGCATAAAGTTATTTTCCATTAGTGACAACACTCATCTCACAGTTCTAACCAAGCACCTAGTAATACAGTTCAAACCGAGTGATGGCAACACAGTTCAAACCAAGCACTGTAGACACAGATCAAACCGAGCATCGAAGACACAGTTCCAACCGAGTGAAGAAGGACTTACGGTTAACCTAGTGGAGATGCACATAGTGTTAACTAAGTTAAGATTCACTTAGTGTTAACTGAGTGAAGATACACTTAGTGTTAACCGAGTGAAGATGCACTTAGTGTTAACTGAGTGAAGATACACTTAGTGTTAATCGAGTGAAGATGCACTTAGTGTTAACCGAGTGAAGATACACTTAGTGTTAACCAAGTGAAGATGCACTTAGCATTAACTGAGTGAGGAAGCACTCAGTAATGACTGAATGAGGAAGGACTTAGTGATAACCGAGCTCAGGAGGTTAATGAAGAAGTTAGTTTCTACCAAGTGACACTATATCTACCGAGTCACCAATGGTTATCAAGTTCCAGGCAACATTGTATGACTAGTATGAACCAAGCCCCTACCTCTACTAAGTGCATGACAATGCCGAGTAACGTAGTGGATGCCATGTATCAGAAGGTCATCAAGTCTGTCTGAAGAACCCGAGTTTGTTTTACTATTTGGTCGACTCAGTTATATTTTATTTACTTGTGTTTGGCCAACCTTGCATGAATAATTATTGGAATGGTATATATAAATAATGTATTATATCATTCAATTGATACATTCAATATACATATACAAGAGATATAGAATATTGCACAAAAGAGGGACATAAGATATGATATGCGAATTCATCAGTAGTAAAGAATATTCAGCAAGGTCTACAAGGAGTAGAAATGATTTCATCAATCACAGAAGGTGATCTACGATAAAGGTTCCTGTCAAATTGTAATTTGATATGTTGGTTCATCCTAACAGGTGAATCATTCTTGTAAATCCTTTAACAAGGTAGACTTAACCGTCTTTATTCAAATCTCCTAATAGAGTGCATACTTGTAAAGTATGTTTGTAAATCCTCTAACAAGGTGGATCTAGCAATCCTCTGTGCTCCTAACAGTGCAGATCACCAGAAGTGATCATTGTAAGCCTTAACTGGCCAACTTCATATTGTAGTAACAAAGCTTTGTGGGTATCATCCCCACCCCAGTTTTACTTTCTATTTTGGAATGTTTCTGGATCACCAAATCTCTGTGCATATATGGTTTAAATGTTTAATAGTTCTTTTATGCAGTAGGCTAGATGAGTGAATTTTGTATATGGTTATTCTGATTTGACTTAAAAGTTTTATTTTTACTGATTCACCCCTCCCCTCTCAGTAACCTATTATATGTTGAATATTTCCAACAATTGGTATCAGAACTTCTTGGTTCTCAGGACAAAGTTTGACAGCTTGAGCAAAGATCTAAGTTACGGAGATATTCAGACTGGAGAAAGTTATTGAAAATGAAAAGTTAGATCTAGAAATGGCCATGGTTCAACTCAAAGAAGCAAAGGAGCATCTTTCTCAATCACTAAAAAGAAGAAAGGAACTTGCAAAACAAATGAATTACCATCACTATGTTGAAGAAAAGATTGAAGATTTGTTACCATCAAGTAGTTCAGAAGAAGCTGACAAGGCAATCAAAGAACTTCTAGAAAAGAATGGATTTCTGCAAGAAGAGGTAAGAAGGCTTAAAAGAGAGCAAGAAATATAGTCAATTAGGCTATGTTAAGTTTTGGAACAAAGAAAAAAAGCACAAGAAGAATTGGAAGATAAAAGCCATAATCAATCCCATCAGCATGAAGGCCTTATAGACCAACTCTCTAATGCAAATGAAGAAATTAGGATTCTCAGAGTACAAAATGAAAGTCTACAGAATGCTTTAACAACTGAAAGACAAATCAATGAAAGCCTGGAAAATAATCTAATCTCTGAAAGGAAAGTCAATGAAAGAATGATGAAATCCCAAGTAGATATGAATCAATTAAATCAACAAAATGAGAAAAATCTTTATAGACATAAAGGTAAAGATGGTCTTGGTTACAAGGAAGAAGGTGAATCCTCCAAACAAGGTGAACAAAGGAATAAAACACCCACTTGTAATCACTATGGCAAGTTAGGTCATACATCAAAAAAATGCTGGAGCAATAGAAAAGGAAAATTCAATGGTAAATGCTTCAATTGCAAAAAGCATGGTCACAAAGCTAATGAGTGCAAAGAAAAACCAAAATTTGAAGGCAACTGTCACAAATGCAAAAAACATGGTCACAATGCATTCTAATGTAGATCCAAATCATTCAATCTAGCTGAACAACTTGTCAAAGCCATATTTTGATGGGACTACAACACCTGGTGCAGATGTCACTATTGTAGAGAATATGGACATATTGGCATAAATTGTGCAAGACATCACCTAAGGAAGAAGGTCACCACTATAAGGTGATATACATGTACAGAACTTGGTCATATAGCTAGAAATTGCATGAATATAGAAAGAATTGAAGATGAGAAGAAAATCAAAGTAGACAACATTCAGAAGCAAATGAAGCAGCAGTGGATTCCAAAATCTACTGAACAAGATAAGTCAAGCAATGGTAATATCACTCATGAAATGAGTGACTCCACCATTTCCAATTAATATTCATAAAAGAAAATATGGAACTACATCTTTCAAGAATTATCCTAAATAGTTCCACAAGAAGAAAGATGATCAGAATAGTATTCAGATGCACTTTGATCCTAGACTTAACCGAGTTCAGTCGGGTGCAATGAAGTTTCACTTACCAAGTTATATCAACTGAGCAAGGTCGGTTCATGACCTTGTTGAGTTAGGTCGGTACACCAATGTTTTCTTTTGATCACTGAGTTGATAGTATCTACCGAGCAAGTGGATGACAACCTATCATTTCATCTACCATCGTACCAAGCATTTATGACGAATGTTTTGTCAAAAAGGGCAAAATTTGATCTCATTCTTCACTATGAACCTTGAGCTAAGTTCTCTTCTATGATTCCAAAACAAGCTTAAAGAAATTTTGATCAAATTTTAAAGGGCGAAGAATCTATTCAAAATTTCTCTTCACTTACCAAGCAACAATGGCATCCGAAAGTAGTAGCTCCAAGGCAAAGAGAGGCTCATAAATGCTGGTTAAAGGTAGGGAATGGAAGGCGCCGAACTTCAAATTGGCACCAAAAATTGTAGAATCTCTTGACCCTAATAGTGCTCAGTCTCAAATTCCTCCAAAGATACTCCTTATAAATGAAATTCGCTCTCATTTCAAATTTTCCATTTAAGAACTTGGAAACCTAGAAATTGATAATGCCCTAGGAGAAATGAGCATAGATGGAAATTTGAAACCTGAGCATAAGCATCTTGAAACAAAAGGGTTAACCCACATTTCACATTTACCAAGGAATTTTCAAGTTAAATGGGTTAGGTATGTACTCAGTCAGGTTCACAATGGGAAATTGTGGTTAGAGAAACCAGTGCTTATCACAAAGAAAATGATTAACAAGATTACTGGCCTTCCCATGTTGAGCAAAGCTAAGACTATCAAAACCCTAGGTTGGGAAGAATTGCAAAGGCTAACCCAATCAGAATGGGATGGTAGAGGAGTTAAGCTCAGTACAGTAGCTAACACTAAATTAAGATTTGGTATTCATGTCACTGCTCATAAAATTTACAGCTCGAGCCATCCAAATAGTGTACCTTGTGAAGTAGTAGATTTAGCATATAAGGTAGTAAAGAAGAATGTTGAGTTTGATCTGTCTGAATTGCTTTTGTCTCAATTTAATAAAAATATGGGAAGCATAAGGACTTCAAAGAACAACTCCTAAAAATTCGCTTCACTTTTGATCTGTTTATTTTTCTATGTTCAAAAATCTTTTCCATCAAAAGGATCAGTAGTATGGAGAAAAGATATTCCTGTTCTTTATCAAATAAATGAGTTCATTAAAGAGTTAGGTGAAAATTTTGACAGTGTTTTGGATAATTACTTTGAAGATTTTAAGGAAAGAATGAACAATAGGTTTCAAATTCCACCTAAACTAGTTGAGGAATACAAAGAAGATTTATGCTTTATGGTAGATTGTGATAAAGTATACATATAGGCAATCAGGCCCTAAGTTGCATGGGTGAAACCTCTTCCTTATGAGGTCAATATTGATGAAACCAGAGATATTATAGAAGCACTGGTGAATGAACTAGTAGACCCAAAGAAACCAGTCTTTGGAACTTATGATGAAGCTAAGGACAAAATTGAGCTTTCAATCAAAATCCCTCAGGTCATTAGCAAAGGAAAGACGAAGATTGCAAATTTAAAAATATAACTTGGTCCTGTAATGATTACTAAAGGGAAAGGAGAAGATGATGAAGAAGAAGAAGAAACTGAGTCAGAAAAAGCAGAGGAGCTTCAACAGAAGAAAGGTAAGGTGATTATCACCAAACCTAAAAAGCAAGCCACTGCAGTCTTCTCTAGGAGAGCAAGATAGGGGAAGCAGGAACCTATACTTGTCAAGCCTCCACTCACATTTGAGGGAAGGTTGAAGCAATTAGAAGAAGGTACTAGCTTCACAAACTTCAAATCATTGAAGTTTGAAACAAGAACAAAACAGGAGAAAATGTAGATTGAGGAACTAGTATTGAGTAAAATGGGAAGATGGAAATACTCTTCGGAAGAGATTGCCTCTCAGATCCCTAAAGAGCTATTGGAGAGGTTGCAGCCAAGATGGGAAATTGCAATCAAAACTGTCAAGGATATCTTTGAGCAAACCCTAAAAAATCTCCTACCGAGTCTCACTGATGTAGAAGTGAAGAAATCACTGAAAGATCATGAAGGTAATATGATGATTAGATTCCACACTTGTTTGATACTAATCAAAGACATTGAGCATGTTGTAAATGATGCAACAAACATGTGGAAACATATCTATCATCTACATAAATCCAGTGAGGATATTATTGAAATCAAGGATAGTGACAGCAGTGATGATGATGATATTGAAGATATTCCAGGGGATCTGCATTCAATGATGACAAATATTGAGGAAGAAGACAAGGAAGATGAAATGGAGGAAGAAGAAGCTGAACAAGCTAAGGAGGAAGATGATCCTATAAAAATTGCAGCCCAAGTCATTGCATCTCTTCCTCACTCTCTACCTAAAGTAGCTACATCAACTGTGGAGATAGCTTCTACTGGTGAGATTGTGTACACAACAGCCTCATCAATTGCTTAATCATCACCTGTTTCCTCTTAGCTCCGGGTACCATCTATGCAAGTATCTACCACTTCATTAACCAAGCTGCAACCATCTTCATTTACTGAGTCATCATCAGCTACAATAGTACCTTCATCAAGCATATCAACTTCTACTGCAGAGTGTACAGTAAATGTACCCACTGGTACTTCAATTTTGACAATTTCATCTGCTCAAATTTTTGCATTTGTTAGTTCTCCCATTCCAACCTATACATCAATCTTGGGAGGAACATCAATTTTTGATACTATTAGCACTTCTCTCAGTCTACCACTAGTTAGTTCTATTCCATTTTTGTCAGCCAGTCCAGCATCATCAACTATTGTTTCAGATTCAAAGGGAAAAAGTGAAGACACTGCAGGAAAAGAAAAGAGATAGATGTTTTCCAGCAAGGCAGTGGATGAGGAAATAGACTTGGATAAGGACATTTTCATTCCTAAGATAGATCTAGATAATGCATCAGTCAATGAAATGAGAATGATCAGTCAGCTATTAGATTAGAAGGCAAGGAAAAAACAACTAAGGCATGAGAGAGACCAGGAATATACTATTATTGAAAGTGCTAAGAATATTCTAATAGAGGCTATAGGTGTTGAAGTAGATTCTACTCAACACATTTTGATTCAGTTAGAAGAGGTTGTATATAAATTCAATGAGGATACCTCCGGCCAAGAAAAATTGATTGAAAAGGTGGAGAATAAATTTGACAACAAGGTGCTTGAGCACATTGCTCAGCATATTGCATTAAAATACGTAGAATTGTCTACAATTTTGAGTAATTTTGAACATTCTTTTAATAATGTAACCTCACTTTTTGGAAAACTTTGTGATGTTACTGAGTATACTAAGGAAATCAAAGAAAAGTTGAACAAAATTGATGAGGATATGAAGGTCAGTGCCCAAATGTTGTCGCTTGACCACAGTTCAAGTTCATCACATCATCTCAGAATAAGATTTTTGTTAGAGAAATAGGCAGAATTGTTGAGAGAGGAAGCAAGGATCAGGTGTACTCTAATTGACATCCAAAATATGATCCTTCCTATCATGGACATAATGTAGAAGCATATTGCCCATTCCAAAACATTGATTCATGACACAAACTTCTCAATTGCAGATCATATGATTGAACTCTCTGCAGAAGTTCAAATAGCACTCTCCACCAGCAAACTTTTGCAAGAAAGTTGGGATAAGACATTGGCTCTTATTCTCAAGGTACATTCTAAGTTTATCTCTCATTTTGGACTCTTTGTGTAAATATATATTGTTTAATTTAGCATTATTGTAAAAAAGGAGGAGATAGCACACTCCAAGAAATAATTGTGCAAGAAATATGTGTAATGACTAGTAAATACTATGCATATTGTATGGGGGAGATACATGTAGGAAAGATATGTGTAATAAGACTTACAAAGAGCAATTTTGAAAATTTAGAACTGTATGTCAATTTTTGCACATAAACATTGAATCATAATTATTTTTGTCAAAAATGCCAAAGGGGGAGATTGTTGGCATAAAGTTATTTACCATTAGTGACAACACTCATCTCACAATTCTAACCAAGCATCGAGTAATATAGTTCAGACTGAGTGATGCCAACACAGTTCAAACCAAGCACTGTAGACACAGTTCAAACCGAGCATCGAAGACACAGTTCCAACCGAGTGAAGAAGGACTTAGTGTTAACCGAGTGAAGATGCACTTAGTGTTAACCAAGTGAAGATGCACTTAGTGTTAACTGAGTGAAGATACACTTAGTGTTAACCAAGTGAAGATGAACTTAGTGTTAATCGAGTGAAGATACACTTACTGTTAACTGAGTGAAGATGTACTTAGTGTTAACCGAGTGAAGATACACTTAGTGTTAACTGAGTGAAGATGCACTTAGCATTAACCAAGTGAGGAAGCACTCAATGATGACCAAATGAGGAAGGACTCAGCGATAACCAAGCTTAGGAGGTTAACAAATAAGTTAGTTTCTACCGAGTGACACTATATCTACCGAGTCACCAATGGTTACCGAGTTCCAGGCAACTTTGTATGACTAGTATGAACCGAGCCCCTACCTCTACCGAGTGCATGATGATGCCGAGTAACGTAGTGGATGCCGCGTATCAGAAGCTCATCAATTTTGTCTGAAGAACTCGAGTTTGTTTTACTATTTGGCTGGCTCAGTTATATTTTGTTTACTTGTGTTTGGCCAACCTTGCAATTATAATTATTGGAATGGTATATATAAATAATGTATTATATCATTCAATTGATACATTCAATATACATATACAAGAGATATAGAATATTGCACAAAAGAGGGACATAAGATATAATATGTGAATTCATCAGCAGTAAAGAATACTCAGCAAGGTCTACAAGGAGCAGAAATGATTTCATCAATCACAAAAGGTGATCTACAATAAAGATTCTAGTCAAATTGTAAGTTGATCTATTGGTTCATCCTAATAGGTGAATCATTCTTGTAAATCCTTTAACAGGGTAGACTTAACCATCTTTACTCAAATCTCCTAACAGAGTGCATACTTGTAAAGTATGTTTGTAAATCCTCTAACACGGTGGATCTAGCAATCCTCTGTGCTCCTAACAGGGCAGATCACCAGAAGTGATCATTGTAAGCCTTATCTGGTCAACTTCATATTGTAGTAATGAAGTTTTGTGGGTATCATCCCCACCCCAGTTTTACTTTCTATTTTGGAAGGTTTTTGGGTCACCAAATCTCTGTGCATATATGGTTTAAATGTTTAATAGTTCTTTTATGCAACAGGCTAGATGAGTGAATTTTGTATATGGTTATTCTGATTTGACTTAAAAGTTTTATTGTTAATGATTCACCCCTCCCCTCTTAGTAACCTATTATATCTTGAATATTTCCAACAAGAAATACCTAGTTGTTGTGTAGCCAAATCTAATGAAGGAGGAAGCACTAGCTTCTTAATAGATAAACTGTTGACCACTTTGGTCAATATAGTACTTAGCTAAATAGGTGTAAAGATTGGTTGGGTGCTTGGAATTATAGTGGTTTACACAACTAACTTTGTAGAAGTTTTATTTGAGCTTTATGCCTTTAAATCTTTGCTTAGAGAGTGAGGAAATGAGGCCATAATCATTGCCACAATATTCTCTAGGTTGGTTTTCTCAATACTCTAAATGTTACAGTAATTCTCCTTGGTAGCTTCCTATTCTTGCTCCTCATCATCTAGATTGACATCATCTATTTCTTCCTCGTAATTATTGTCATTTTCATCCTTTTCATCATCATCATCATCATTATTATTGACATGAACAAAAAAATCACTCTTTTGATGCAGATTGTAGATATTCTTCCATGCAGTTGTAATTGTCTTCACCACATATTCAATGTCAGTAACCAATATCAAGTAAGTGTTGAATTTCAAAGTAAGTTTTTCTTCATTCCTCTTCATGGATTCTTTTATTTCTTTATCATTTAGACTCAACAAGACCACCTCATAGTATATTCAAATATATCCTTTGATGTCTTCTTCGCATATTCCCCTCTTGGATTGATTCTTTCCATCAGTTCATTGGGAATTTGCTACACAAGTTGATCAAGTGAATATTTCCATATATCTACCTTGGACATAATCATATCTTCAACTTGTTTCTTTTCATCTACATTCCTAGTTTCATATCTCATAGATTTAAATTTTTCCATGCTAGCTCCTACATCAATCTCTTTTAATTTCTCTTGAAATTTAGGTGGATGTCTTTTGACAATAACATCCTCTACTTCTTCTTCACCTAATTTCAACTTCTTTCTTGATCTAGATACTCTTATAGTAAATACTCCAATACATGACTTGGTAGGTCTAGTTATGATAACCTTACCTTTCTTCTTTATTGGCTCTTCTTCTTCTGCCTCATCTTTTGCATCATCTTCTTCCACATCATCTCCTTTTCCTTCTATCAATAGGAGAGTAGAACTTGTTTGCCTTAGTTTTTCTATCCTCTTCTTTCCTTTGCTAACTACTTGAGGAAGCTTTATTTTAAGTTCTATTCTAGCTTTGGCTTCATCATAAGTACCAAAATATGTAGCCTTGGGATCCACAAGTTCATTCAATAGTGCCTCAATGATGTCCTTGGTGTCATAAATATTAACCTCATAGCTTATAGGCTTAATCTATGTTTGATTGCTTGAATGTATACCTTATCATAGTCTACCATGGAACATACATCATCCTTGTAAACTTGTACAAGATTCTTTGGAATTCTAAATCTATTATTCATCTTTTCCTTGAATGAATCAAAATAATTCTCCATGATACTGACAAAATTCTCACCCATCTTTGCTATATAATTTTAAATTTGATATAATATTGGTAAATTGTTTCTCCATATGACTGAACCTTTTGAAGTGAATTTTTTTTTCACAAAGAAGAATGAAGAGTTAAAAGTGAACCAAACTTACTAGGTTTATTCTTTGAAGTTCTGATGGTTTCCATATTATTGTTGAATTGATTTAGCATTAGTATGGCAAGGTTGGACATTTTTTTCTTCATTACCTTGAGAGCTAGATCAACTTCCTCACATGGCATGTTGTTAAGATAATTGGAACTATAGATCCTATGTGCTATCACATTGATACCAAATTTTAGCTCAATGTTAGTTACATTATTGATATTCATACCTCTTTGATCCCATTCGGCAAGAGTTTTTCTTTCAAGTTCTACCTAAGTTAGGGTTTTGGTGGTCTTTACCTTGTTCAACATTGGGACCCCAGTGATTCAATGAATCATTTTCTTTGTTATTGGAATTGATGCTCCAACCATAGCTACCTATTGTGCACACAACTAAGGATAAACCTTACCCATTTTATCTAGAAGTCTCAGGGCATATGCGGAGTGTGGGTTAAACCCTTGGTCTCCAAGTGTTGATGCTTGGGTTTTAATACACCATTTACACATAAATTTTCTAGATCCTCATCCATTACTGGGGTTCTAATGTATTGAATTGAACAATAGAAATGCAATTGAATATCATTGAGTGGAATTTGTGATTGAGTTTTGATTGTATCAAGCATTTCCACAATTTCTATGCATAAATTGAAGTGTAGTGCCTTCCAATCGACTCCTCGAACTAAAATCTCACATCCTTTCTTGTTTTTGCTGCCAGAGGATGCCATGCTTGGTAAGGTTTGTAAAAATATTCAAAAAAAAAATCAAACAGATTGCTTGGAAGCATAGAAATCACTATTAGCAAATATCTCTTCAAAAATTAATGCTAATAGATGAATTCGATTCATTACCTTTTTAACAAAATTCACTTTTCAATCACCATAAATGCTTGGTACAATCACTTTCTTGGTGACAGACTGTCTTCCACTTGGTTTGACCTTAGTGCTTGGTAGAGTCATTCATGATTCAGTGTCCATGTAATGTTTGAGTTACTCCCAACCTTTCTCGGCAAGGTCTTGCAACTTGACCTAGCTTGGTAAGGTCTAGATTTTCCTTAGACACTCAATGATCCCTTTGCATCTTGAATGTTAATATTTATCTTTCCTTCTAGCTAACTAGAACTGATGTAAGATGTTTTCTTTAGAGTCTTAGTTCTAGTTATCCTTGTGAGATGAAGTAGAAATGCTTGAGTCACCTAATTCTTGAGTGACATTTGCTTCATGTCTCAGACTTGCATTCTTAAAAAAATTCAGAATCCATTGCTACCTCATCTACTTTTTGATGTTGTTAGCCTTGGCTTTCTTTTCATCTTTTATTCTTCTAGTGTTCATATAATTCTTGGAAAGATGTCCTACTTCTATACAAATAAAACATCTTCTACTAGTGTCTCCTGTCCTCATGTGATGTTCGACATAGTTTGCTCCAATGTGTCCAAATTCTCCATAGTAGTGGCATCTACACCATGTGTTATAGTCACAACCAAATATGGCTTTCACAATCTATTTTACTGGGTTTAATGTCTTGGTTTTGCATTTAGAAGATTTGTGCCCATGCTTCTTGCATTTATGACATTTGCCTTTAAATTTAGGTTTCTCTTTGCATTCATTAGCTCTAGGAAAATGCTTATTGCAATTGTAACATTTTCCATTGAATTTACATTACCATTACTCCAACATTTGTTTAATGTATGACCTAAATTACAATAGTATTGCAACTAGGCCTTTGATTCTTTTGAGCTCCTTTCTTGGATTTTTCACCTTCTTTTGTGTATCCTATTTGTGCTTTTCCTTTATGTCTATATTGACTTTTCTCATTCAACTAATTCATGTTTTCTTGAGATTTCATCATTCTTTCATTGGATTTCTTTTCAATGTTTAGATCATTTTGCAATCTTTCATTGTCTAATCTTAGATTCATGATTTTTTCATTTGCATTAGTAAGCTAATCAATGAAGTCTTCCTATTGAAGGGATAGATGTTGAATTTCATTGTTCTTTTGTTCTATCTCTTCTTTGGCCTTGTCTTTTTCTTCCATCACTTCACACAATCATTCTAACTGAATTTCTTGTTCTCTTTTCAAATTTTTAACTTCTTCTTGAAGGTTACCATTCCTTTCTAATAGTTCTTTGATTGCCTCATTAGCTTCATTTGAATTACTTTCTGAATGGATATCTTCAATTCTTTCTTTAGTGTAGAGCTTGTCATTCAGTTGTATTACAATATCTTTTCTTCCTTTCAAGGATTGAAAGAATTGTTCCTTTGCTTTCTTATGTTTACCAATAACCAATTCCAAATCCAACTTTTCATTGTCAATAGCTTTATCAAGTCTGAATGCCTCCATTGCCTCTGATCTTTGCTCAAGTTGTTAAACTTGTTCTTTGAGAAACAAAATGATCTAATGCTAATTATTGGGAATATAAGATAGGTTATGTTGCTAAGAGGGGAGGGATGAATCAGGAACCAATAAAACTTATTCTTAATTAACCAATTGATCCTTCATATGTATTCTAATCTAATTGCATGCATAAAAAATTGAAAGCATTAAAAATTCATAACACTTTGACACAAGATATGGTGACTTAGCAACCTTCCAAATAGAGGGTGAAACTAGGGTGGGGATGATACCCACAAGTTTTAGTACCATAATATAAGTTGTCTAGTTAAGGCTTACAATGATCACTTCTAATGATCTACCCTATTAGGAGCAATAAGGACTGCTAGGTTCACCTTGTAAAAGGATTTACGAAAGATACAATGAAGTATTTGTTGGACAAAATTATTCAATTGTGTGTTACAAAAATGTCATATCAGATAATAGTCAGAGCCTACAAAGCTCAGTTGGTCAGCAAGGCAAAAGATAGATTCTACCAAGCTCAGAAGGTTAGCAAAGTGAATTATAGAGTCTACCGAGCTTTTCTAGGGTTACACTATGAAGACAATCTCTACTGAGCTCACTCAAGTGCTAAAGGCTTCTATGGTAGAAATTAGTTTCTACCTAGCTAACAAGGTCAACAAAGGGAAATTAGTTTGTACTGAGCTCACAAGGTCAACAAAGGAAATTTAGTTCTTACCGAGTTCACTTGGTCTCCAAAGGATTTTTTAGAGTTTACAGTGTTTATCAAGCTTCACTTGGTTAACACTAGAAATCACTTTTGGAGTAGTATTTACTGAGTAGGGTTAGCTAGTGAAGGATTTCATTGTTTTGGGAAATAAAATTTATTTTCTTAATGTAATGTTTGTAGCCAACTAGTGTATCATTTATTGGTAAATGTAACTTGTAAATGAGCCAACTTTACAATTTGCAATGTATAAATAATATATCAAGTTGTGGATTCTAATTGTATTTGAATGAGTATGAAAATGGTTTGATTGTGTGAAGAGGAAATGTAAGAAAATTTTGGAGAAGGATCAGATATCCTTGAGGAGAAGTAGAGTTGTATTTAATTAGTGAGGATCTATTGAAGCAGAGCAGAGATCTGTATCAGCAAATTTTAGTTGCATCTCTTTTAGGTCACTTATTGTTACTTTCTCACTATTGTAGTAGTAATTCCTAAATCTCTTAACAGAGTTGGTCTAACAACCATTTTGTATATCCTCTAATAAGGTGGACAGTTCCATTGAATTGTTCTAAAGTCCTCTATCAAGGCCACTCCTAATAGGGTGATTAAATCCTCTAATAGGGTCACACCTAATAATGTGTTTTGTAACCTTTAACAAGGTTGGCTCCTAATAGGGCTCACTTCAGAAGAGTGAAAATTGGTAGCTAGTTACTTGGTTGTTTTTCCCATATTGGGTTACCACATTAAATTTGGTGTCTCTTGTGTTCATGTTATTTTTCCTTTGCATGCATGTTAATATTTGTGAATGCTTAAAGATCAGTAACAAGTTAATCTACTAAGTTACAATATTTTTTCGAGTAGCTACCGAGTGACAATAGTAACTAAGTTTTAAAGACATCTAAGGGAAATATGGATATGATTTTGTAGTAACTAATTCATCGGACCCTCTCAATTACTCCATTTATATTCCAACAATTGGTATCAGAGATTTTGGTGCTTACAGGAAAGATTTGAAGGATCTAAGATAAAGATCAAGATGTCTTACAAGAGGGAAATTCCAAGGCTTAACAGGGATAACTTTCTAGAATGACAAGGTCTCATGAGACTCCATCTAGCTTCCATTGGAGATACAGGATTGAAGTATCTGGATGAAGTATATGTAACTCCTTCTGATACATTATCTACTAATGACATTGTTGAGAAGAAGACTCTTAACATCATGATGATAGACATTGCATCTACCCTAAGCTATGAAGAATTTGATGATGTCAAGGACTACAAAACTACCTTTGAAATGTGGAACAAGCTGAAAGAAATCTATGGAGGAGATGATAATGTGAGAAGAGCCAAAGTAGAAAGTCTAAGAGTTGATCAGATGAGGATGAGAGGAGATGAAAACATTGCAAAATATGTTGAAAGAGTCAAAGCAAGTGTTAGTGCAATCAAAGCTTTTGGAGGAGATAGCAAGGAGGAAATAGTTATAAGTAAAGTTCTTAGAACATTACTTCACATTTATGCAATCAAAGTTTTTGCAATTCAAGAAAGAAGATGTGAAGAAAATCATAAGATAAATTTAGAAGCCATAGTTGGAAGATTGATTGCATTTGAGCTAGACAACTATGACAACTATGTTCTAGCTACCAAGAACATTGAATCAACATTTGAAACCAAGCTTTTACTCAAGGAGAAAGGAAATAAGATAAAGGATTCTTAGTTATAAAGTGAAGAAGAATTAGAACAAATTTCAGACAATGATCTTGAGGTGGTTGAAGCTCTACTAGCAAGGAAATATTCAAAAGGAAAAGGGAAATACAAAGGTAAGGTTCTCTAATCTATTTTTCTTGTGAAGAAATTGGACATATTGCTGCTAGGTGCCCAAATAAGTAGAACAAGGATGAGAATAAAGGTCACAAGTGCACTGGCAAAAAAGACTTCAAATCATTCAAGGACAAAGGTAAGAAAACATGTTTCATGGCTAAGGATTCTAATGATTCTGATGATGAAGAAGATGAAATTGTTTACATTGCTATGAAAGATGAATCTGACAATGACGAGAAAATGGCAGTTATCTCTCATGTGAGTAAAAAAGATACATGGATCATAGAAAGTGGTTGCTCTCATCATATTACAAAGGATAAAACTAAGTTTGAACATTTTGAAGACTATGATAGTGGCAGTGTGATGTTTGGTAATAATGAACCTTGTTGCATAAAAGGAAGATGAAGAATCACACTAACCAAATAAGTTGTATGTGATAATGCATATTGGGTAGAAGGACTAAAAAAAAACTTATTGAGTGTGGCACAACTACTTAATAATGGATTCAAAGTGGAATTCATGCATGGAAAAGAAAGACTGCTAGATGACAAAGGAAAGCTGGTTGGATCAGGCACTCAAACAAAAGGTAACTTATTTTATCTTGAACTTGGTGAATGTTCATGCTTTATTGCTCAAGTTAAAGAAAGTTGGTTATGGCATAGGAGGTTGTGTCATGTGAACTTTGATAACTTTGTGAAAATCAGTAAATTTAGGAAAGTAAGAGGCATTCCTAACATAAAGAAACCTAAGGTTGGTCTATGCAAGAATTGTCAAATTGGCAAGATGGGAAAGACTAGCTTTTAAAGTAAGAACTATTAGTTTAAAGAAGTTTTAGAAATTATGCATATTGATTTGTGTGGACCTATTAGAATTGAAAGCTATACTGATGAAAAGTTCTTCATTCTTTTTATTGATGATTATTCAAGAATGATGACTGTCATGTACTTGAGAGAGAAATCATAAGCATTTGAGAAGTTCAAATGGTATTTGGCCAAATTTGAAAAGGAAACAAGAAAAAGATTGAAATGTTTGAGATCAGATAGAGGTGGTGAACTCATCTCCCATGAATTCAATAAATTTTGCATTGAAAGGGGAATCAAAAAACAAGTATTAGCCCCTGGAACTCCCAAGCAAAATGGAATAGCTGAAAGAAGGAATAGATCTATCATGGATTGTGCAAGAACCCTATTGATTGAAAAGAACATTGCTATCAAATACTAGAAGGAAGCTATTAGCACTGCAGTTCATACCTTGAACTGAGTATAGCTAAAGAAGGATTCATTCAAAACCCCCTATGATTTATGGTATGGCTATAAACCTAATGTAAGTTACCTAAAAGTATTTGGAAGAAAATGTTACATTTTGAAAGAATCTAGAAAAGGTAAATTTGATGTGAAGGGTGATGAAGAAATATTTTTGGGATATTCTTGCAAAAGTAAAGCATATAGATGTTTGAATTTGTCTACTCACAAAGTCATATAAAGTGCACATGTGAAATTTGATGAGTTTGTAGAAAGAACTGAAGAAGAAAGCCAAAGGGAATTAGAAGATTACAAGAGATTTTTGTTCATTGAACCTGACACAATGCTAGATACACCTATCAATCAAAAATCTTCTACTCCTGAGTCTTTAGTAACCAAGTTGTTGGAAATTCAAACTGAGCTACAGGAAATCGAGTCACATTTTGATGCTATGTAGCCAATGCCTATTGAGTCTGAAGGACCCGAGCAATAGACAAAATAGTTAGAACCTAAAGCTGAAGTGCAAGAGGATGAAAATGCAAAGCGTTCAAAAGGAAAAGAACCTATATTATCTAAGTATGTCAAGAGAGATCATGCACCAGATTAGATCATTGGAGATAAATTTGAAGAAACTATGGCAAGAAGTAAGTTAAAAGGTGGGTATGTGCAAGATCATGGCATACCAAACTATGGCCTTAAGTGGCAATGAAAAACCAGCAAATCAGGGTTATGTCAACTTGACAAATAATTTTAAAGTGGTTCTGGACTTTATATCAAAAAAATTTAAGAAAATAATCTGTAGGAAATTGAATCTAGTTTCTAAACTACAAGGCCTTATCTGGAGAAAAAATTATTTGATTGGTCAATAGTTTGGATTTTAATGCAGCACCACAAAAATTTTAGGGCAAAAATAAAAATTAGGTGTATGTCTGACCACCTTAATCATAATCAAATGATAATATTTTTAAATATAATTTTAGATATAAAAAGTAGACTCATGCTTGGATATGACGCATATTTTTGGCAATTTTTATTCCTAATAAATAATTAATTATGAATTTTCTACTATACTATTTTCAGAATTAAAAAACTCCCGTGTCTGACCACCTTAACTAGTTCAAAAAAAATCAAAATTAAGTTTTTTTTTTTTTTTTCTTATACTAGTCAAAGCATAGAATGTGACGTATCTTTTGGATTTCACAAATCTTATACGGTTTGAAAGTTATAGCTATTTTTCAACTAGTATGTCAATCAACACTTTGTAGCTAACTCCATTAGAAAATAAGTAATAATTACTTACTGAACTCATAATTTGACAAACCTTACATTTATGAAAAGCTAAGAACATTCTTAAGAAACCCTTTTCATTACATCAAATTTTGGTTGAAAAAATTCGTTAGCTACATGCTTGAAGTAAAAAAACACATAAGAACATGCCAAAAACACATTTTCGGGGTGTTTTAAAGATGACCATATAAGGTTGGTATTGAAATATATAGTAGGAATTATAAAGGTATTAATTGTTTTCATTTAGTATTAGGATGGGTGGGAAAAAAGTGGTAATAGATTTTGAAATTCTTTGAGGCATTTCAGAACTACATATTTATCAGATCGCCACTTTTTGGCACACCATGATCCTGCACATACCCAGGTACTTTTTTACTTGCTGATTTTGAACCTAGAAGTGTCAAAGATGCATTAGAAAATGAATGTTGGGTTGAGGCTATGAATGAAGAGATAGAGTAGATAGAAAAAAGCAAAACATGGACTCTTGTACCAAGGCCTAAAGACAAAAATGTGATTGGAACTAAGTGTTTATTTAGAAATAAGCTAGATGAAGATGGTAAGGTGTCAAGGAACAAAGCTAGACTGGTATGCAAAGGATACTCTTAAGAAGAAGGAATAGACTATGTAGAAACTTTTACTGCTATTGCAAGATTTGAAGGTGCCAGGTTCTTACTTGCATATGCTACATACAAAGGATTTAAAGTTTATCAGATGGATGCCAGTCATAATTTCTTAATGGTATTATAGATGAAGAGGTTTACATTGAATAGCCTAAATTTTTTGTTGATCCAGACAAGATGGACATGGTCTGCAAATTACACAAGGCATTGTATGGTCTGAAACAAGCCCCTAGAGCATGGTATGAAAGACTACATAACTATCTATAATATAAGACTTAAAAAGAAATTACAAATTATGAAATTTTTTACAAAACATATAAATTTAAAAACTAAATTACAAAATTTGATGGAAAAATACATAAATGACAAAAAGAATGAAGACCTACCTCATTTGTGGGGCACCATGGATGAAAATGCAATAAAAAATCTCTTTTCATCCCAAACTTAATCAGGTTTTGACCTTCTCCTTCACACTCCACAATGATGTTTCCATTTGAAGGTATATAAATACCCTCAAATGTTGGCAGCGAGAAAAAATGTATACTTCTTAAAACCCGATTGGGTTTTAAGAAACTTTACCAAGTTTATCAAATTATAAGTTCCAAATCTTTAACTTCTTAAGAAAATCTTCATTCTTCTTCTTGACTCTATCAAACAGTATTAAATTGCACTTCAATTTGACATTTTAGTTTTTTGTGCTTTCCAATTGTTTTTCAAGCTTCTCAATTTTACATAAATAGTCATATCTTTCCTTTACAAAATTTTTAAAATTCTCAAACTATTCTGAATTACACTTCTTCAATTTTCTCAATTCATTATTCAAAATATTTTTCTCACAAATCACACTCAAATCTTCTTTATTAGCCTTCCTTCCAAATGTTCCCATTAAAACATAGATTATTTTAATAATAATAAATTACCTAGTACAACCTTCTCTCTTCTTTAATTTTGTTTTGGAGCTACAACCATAACTTCTTCAAAAATTAGCAAACATGAACCCTTTTCCCCCTTAATTTGTTTCACCAGTAAACAACTTTTGACTTGAATTTTCTTTGACTAGAATATTCTTTGGAACCGAAATTTCAACTATGGGCTTTTACAACTCTTTATCATAAAACACCTTTAATTAACACATTGCTAAAAATCTATTTTCATTATCTCATCATCTTAACAAAATCCTATCCTAGATAATCTCACAAACACACTTCACACGCAATGATCTCCATCGTCTCTAATACCACATATAGAATATTAAATAAAAGAAAAGAATAGTAAAATGAAAAAAAGAGAAAAAGTATGGTAATAGTTTTACACATACACAATTTTTTTATTGTTCTTCCATGCTGATCTTTTACATATTGTAGCCTCCTCTAATTTTAATTTTTTAACTTATCAAACAATGATATTATTTTATTTTCTAGAGCTTATAGCTCACATAAATCCATTTTAATTAAGCAATAGAGAAAGTTGAAGTCATTATGAACATATTTCAAAGTAACATGAATTTTATTCATTATAGATCTAAACTTTGAGTTCCACTTGTCTATTCTACAAGAGAAAAACTGATCGTCTAAATATTAAAATTGATACAAGAATAATTTGTATGGAAAATATTTTCTAGTGAGAATGAAATGATGTGTTAGATGAACATTAGTTTCAAAAACAAGATCCTCCCTCCTAACATACTATTGGAATTCTTTAGAATAACTGAGCCAGAGTGGGGGGGGGGGGGGGGGGGGAGTTGTGGCAAATCAGTTATCCAAGGTCTAGATGTATAAATAAAACTTTTCACAGCTTAGTGAACCCATAAAGCATTTATCATTATGCACGTATCCATAAGATTATGCAATCACTTAAAACTTTTAGGTTACATTCAAATCAATTTGTATAAATGTAAACATGAAACATAATAGATTCAACAACACACATGAAACAACGATTTATGTCAAAACCCAATTTGGAAAAAACCACCAGCAACACACTACTCTTTTTCACTCTTTTGAAGTGATGCCCTATGAAAGGCTAACCCTATTAAAGGTTACAATACACATGATTAAATGTGATCCTGTTAAAGGATTTCAATCATCCTATTAGGAGTGAGCTTTGTTAGAGGACTTTAGACCATTCATTTTGAATGTCACCTGGTTAAAGTATTTTAGAAATGACTGTTAGGTCAACCTCAATCCAAAGGATTTACCCTAAACTGATACAATTATTAAAGAGTAATAGTAAGACTTGATCTCATAACAACTTACAATTCTATTTGTAGATTATAGATCTTTGTATCAGTCCTCCATTCTAATTGGATTTCAAATATTTTAGTTTTGATAGCTTGTTCACCCTTCAACCATTCATACCCTTAAGCCTTCTTTCTTAACATGCTAATGCAGACTCTTCACTTAGGTCACTTGATGAAGCAATGTCCCTTGAATTCTTGTCTCCCTTAGGTTCTTGCACATGAAAACCCTTGCTTCAGACCTACCATCCCTATAAATAGAAAATTAAGATCTTTTACCATTTATTCTCCATCATTCTGTGCCACCAACTCATCAATCTTATCTTTCACCTGGTTCACATAATCTTTGCGACCCTATGTAGATTATCAATGCACTATGATATCTCTATCTTAGCTAATTATTGTACTCCTTTGTATATCATAACTCAACCTTTCGTCTAGGTGCTTTTGTTATATCTTTTTGATCAAATCCTCTTTATCAATCAAACAAGTGATAGTACTTAAATCATATAAGCAGTTGTCTTACTAGAAAAAAGTAGGTCTGACATGAGTGACAAAAAAATGATTGAAACACATTTATCATACTTGTATCAATTTGTTTTCAACAATTTCCCTCTTTGTCATTGATGGAAAACTAAACTGATCAACCAAATGAACTACGTTAAAATAGCAAGACCAAAAAAATACCAAAAAGGAAACAATTACTTGTATTGAAATCTCTCCTTGTATCAACAACTTTCATGTTCTGAATAGGTTACAAAATTCTATTTTATTCTGGTCAACAGACAATTAGACAATCATTTCATCCTTAATAATCCCTCTAAATTACTTCTTATATGTCCCTCTACATTGCCTTTCTCTTACTAGGTAGATGTAATAGGCATTCATTCTCATCAATCAAAATTTCTCCCTCACACCGTGTGTTAGGATTTCTCCCTCTTTATTCAATCTCTAATTTATTTTAATTCTTTTGATCAGTAACTATCTCCCTCTTTGACAACAATGCCAAGACTTGTCATCTTAACATGTAGATATGAACTTCTTCAGTTTCTTCTGTGTCATCTCTCTTGTGATTGATTTTTAGTTTTAGTTCTTTGATTACTTTAGGAAGCTCCTAAATTAAGATCCTTTGCATCAATTTGTAACATATAATAGTAAGCTTGTTTAATATAGGGTACTCCTTTTGTTACTTAAATAGCCTTTGATAGGGGTATCAGCCCTAGTTTACCTCTAAGATACTCATGAGAATCCTTAGGTAGTGTTTTTTGAGGATATCAACAATTTCTCTTTCGTGCCAACTTATTCCATCTTCACCTCTTTGTTTTGAACTAATTCTCTCAAGTAATGATACTTGATTGCAATGTGCTTAGTCTTTGTCTGCATCATAGGATTCTTTGATATATTTATAGCACTTTTATTATCACAATAAAGTATCATTGGTTATGTGATCTCTTCCTTCATGCCTTTCAGTAGCTATTTGATCCATACAATGTTTGTACAATTTATAGTAGTAGCAACATATTCAGATTTAGCAATAGATTGTGAAGTGCAGTTTTGTTTCTTGCCGGTCCATATAACAAGCCTCTTCCCTAAGAAAAATGCTCATCCACTACTACTTTTTCTATCATCAATGTTTCTAGCCCAATCAGCATCAATATAGGCTCTTAATTCAAATTTCTCATTTTTCTTATAGTATAGACCATATTCCTCTATTCCTTTCAGATATATCATTATCCTCATTACAACCATCAAATGATTCTCCATGGGATTAGCAGAGAATCTTGCAACTATCCCTATAGATAATGAAATGTCAAGTTTTTTGTGCACTACATATTGTAATTTTCCAATCATAGACCTGTACAATGTTTGATTCATCTCAACTAAATCATCATTCTTTTAAAATTTAATTCCTATCACCATAAGTGTACTTACTAGTTTAGAATCCTCCAATCCAAAAGTTTCTAGTATCTCCTTAACATACTTTGATTGAGTGATGTATATACCATATTTTATTTGATATACTTGCAAACCCATAAAAAATTTGATCTCCCCAAACATAGACATTTCAAATTCATGCTTCATTTCATTTGAAAAAGTCTTACATAAAACATGTTGATCTCCAAATATGATATCATTAACAAAAAATTTAGATAAAAAAATACCTTTTCTTTTCTCTATCTTCATGTATAGATTGTTGTTATCATTAGTCCTTTCAAATCCATTATTCACAAGATGTTTATGAAGTCCCTCATACCATGCTCTTGGTGTTTGTTTCAAACCATATAAAGCTTTGTGTAATCTACATACCATATTCCTATTGTTGACATCAACAAATCCTTCTGGCTACTCTATGTAAACTTCTTTCTCTAATACTCCATTCAGAAATGCAGATTTAACATCCATTTGATAAACTTTGAAACCTTTGTATGCAAATTAAGCAAGCAAAGTTCTTACTCCTTCCAATCTAGCAACATGACCAAAAGTTTCTCCATAGTCAATTCCTTCTTCTTATGCATACCCTTTGATGACTAATCTTGCCTTGTTCCTTGTGGCTTCACTATTTTTATCTACCTTGTTTTTGAATACTGAATTGGTGCTAATCACATTTTTGTCTTCTTGTCTAGGAACTAGAGTCCATGTTTTGTTTTTCTCAATTTTTTCAATCTCTTTTTCCTTGGCTTTACTCCAGTCCACATCTTCTAAGGAATCTTTCAGTATTTCATGTTCTTTCATGCTCAACAAACATGTATCATTTCTCAATTTTTTTCTTGTCATTGGTCTAGCATCTTTATCTCCAATAATTTGTGTAGCAAGATGATGTTTCTTGACATATTTAGACAATCTTGGTTCATATATAAAATATAACATAATGTAATATATATCATATGTTATATGTTTGGGACATATCGGATATTCCATGTTATATCGGATATCCGATACAATATTGGATATCTGATATAGTATCAGATATCCGATACCTGCACATTGGATAAATAAAATCACAAACTCACGGGCCCTCATTTTACGCAAATTTGGGGCCAGTATCACCACTATGGATCGGATATCAGATACGAGATCGGATATCAGATATTTAGGTTTTTTTTTTTCTCCCAACTCATTTTGAACCTAAATTTAATAGATTTTAGGATGATTTTATTTTTTTTAGTTAAATGTAGGGTTTTTTTGAAAAAAATGGTTAAAATTTAAATTTTTTTTAAATATATATTACGTTTTGCAATTCAATAGGAAGGGCTGATCAAAATGATGACACTGAGGCAGGGAATAATATTCCTCGTAACCTACCACCAAACAATCCAGTATCCCCACAAAACCATCCACCAAATGATCCTCTACCTCCTCAAAACCCTCCTCAAATCGAGGATTTGATAAATGAAAATCTCACCGAGTTGAGAGGTTTGCATAGAACATATAATAATGTACCTACACTGGCTCCTATGTTATCCACGTTAAACACCATAGTGGATAACATTGAAACCCTTACGAACCAAAAAAATGCCACTCTTCGTTGGTGTGATGAAATGCACCAGATGTTTGATGATGGTTTGGATTATGATGAGGTCGTGGCCCTCAACATAACCAAAGACAATTTGGCTAGCCTTTTTGCTAACCCAAAAATGGGTATACCAGTTGACCCAAAAAAAAAACAAACTATCGATTAAATGGTGCACAAATGATGCCATACATGCAAATTTTTGGGATCGTTGGTGGATGGTCTTTGATATCTCTCCACATGGAAATTTAGACATACCATTTTATTTCCTTAGAAAATTATATGCAGAATTTGTGCTGAAACTTAAAGTGAACTATTGGAGCATGAAACCCAACATGGGCTTAGGACTAGGAGCTCCTCAGGATAGACCCTCTTCCCAGCGAAAGAAACTTGGCACTTTTGTCCCCCCCCCCCCCCCCCCCCCCCGCCCAATATCTCCCCCCCTCCTCGAGTGCAGCATCCAGATATTATGGCAGAGGCTAGCTCTCAGACCATCAGAGTCATTCATAGGCTGAGTAGCCTAATGATATCTCAAGCAAGGTCAGTCCTACCTCCTTGTGTTGATGATGTTGGTGCCAATTCATCATCAACTAGCTCATCACATGTTTGTGTGCCTCACACTTGCATTACATGCAAGAATATTTTCTTGGGTCCCATAGGTGATCTTCTTGAGTATCATTTTGTATTAGACGAGGATACACCAGACGCACATGCAGAGGCTACAGACCCTGATGCGAGAGAGGAGGGGAATGTAGAGGCATGGACTCCTTCGATGTCGGTACGTGTATACATTTTTTTATTATGACATATGCAATTTAAAGTTAATTTTTATAATAGAGTAATTTTAATTTTTAAGCCATACTAACTTTTACATGTATGTGATCTTCATTCATGTTTAGTTGATGACCGAGGAGGAGCTCAGACAGATAGACGATGCTACACTCTCGGCCATTTCATTTGGCCTTGAGACATCTACGGTACATTATGTTGTGTTCGCATTTTTTTTTTTCTATTTGATATTGTAGCATATATGGTTGCTAATCTTTATTTTATCTTGCAGATACCACTACCCCAGGGGGACAAAGTGCGGGGGATGAGCTAGCATGCACTAACAAAGGAAAGGTAATTAGATGTTTTCTAATTGATTAAATATCGATGCATTCTTGTAAAATGTTTTTGGTAATCTCATTTAATTACATTTATTATTGTATATAGGGTGTGGCTACTGGCGATGAGCCTATACAGATTCGGCGTCCTAGATCATTAGGGATTTCCATTCGCACGGAGAGCCCCATTGTATGTATAAGTATCATTTTTTTTTATTTTTCTTATTGATGCAGAGGAAAGTATGATTGTTGTTCTGTACAATTTTTGTGATTTTTTTCGTACCAATAATGATTCATGTCTTGCATATGTTCATTACAACTTAAATAGGCTTATATGCACCTGTCCAACCGACCAAGTTGGTTACAAAGGTTTATTTAATCAAACAAATACCAAATTACTACTTTCCCTCCAAAACTAATATGACCATTTGAATTTGAAATTCAAATTTCAAACTATAGTTTTTATGCATTCCCTAACTTTCTAAACTATTCCATTGACTCAGAATTGGTCATATGGATTTATTAAATGCAACTAAGTATGAAACTATCCTAAGACTACCCCATATGGCTCTTTTGGCTAGTTTACATCATGTTGCCCTTAGGTCCTTACTAGGACTTTTAGGACTTTTGTCTTTCAAAGTACATTGTTTATTACATAATTCCATTATTGGTTTTAATATATCCCAATTAACAACCAATGATGTCTTTGATCCTCTATCTTCATCTAGTACCAAGGCTCTCTTAGATGATTTAATAGGTGCACCTACACCAAACACCCCACCTTCAAAGCAACTCTTGTCCCAAGTGTTAAGGGGTACTATCTTCTTTCCTCCCATCCTTCTAGAGGGATGTTTGCAACTTTGCACTTGCAACGTATTACCCTGCACACCTGCATACAAATCATTAGAAACAAAAAGCATTGGATCCTTGTTACCAGTCATGGTAACCTTACTGCCTGCTGATTGTGAATAGTCATGTTTTATCCTTGACAAAGGCTAAATAATTTGTTGTCTGAGGTCATGCTGACCCTGTCTCTTATTCTCCATGGATATGTTCACTTCTTTTTTCACTCTCATCACCAAAGGACACCGTACTATTCCTATCATCACTCCTTTTGCTGTCAGTGTCTGCTTGTAAGAAGAATTTTGAGTTTTGTCTTGAACAATCTCATCCTTCATAACCAAAAGAGATGGCTTCAGTGGCAGATCTTTCATATCATGTTTACTCTCCCTCTACTCCTGCAAGTCCACAAACTCTTTCTTGCCAAAACAAATAACTCTTTCCTCATCATGACCAGTGAAAGGATTTAGCTTAAACTTCACACCATCTTTGTGTACTATATAAACATTTGATGAGCAAAAATGAATAGTGTTCCTTGAGGCTTGCCAAGGCCTTCCAAGGATTACATGGCAACATGTTATTAGAATGACATCACATATAACTTGATCTTTATATTCTCCTATAGAGAAATCCACTATTGCTTGCTCCCTTACAGCAATATTTTGTGCATCACTGACCAAAGATGCCCTATATGGTCTATCAATAGGATACTTCTTCAATCCTAGTTTATTTACCATTTCATAAGACACTAAATCATCAAAGGAACCAGAGTCTATTATAATCTTACAAATCCTACCATGGCTCATGCAATTTCTCCTGAAAATGGATGGTCTGGTTTCCTTTTGCTGCTGCATTTGTGGTCCTCTTCTCACCATCAAAGATTCTCCTTCAAGTTCAGGGTCTGCATTATCGCACTTCTTTTCTTCCTCTTCTCCTTGGGTCAAGGTGACTCTCCTCTCCTCCTTCCTAAAATCCACACCTTTCTTAGGGCACTTTTAGGATTGATTGCCTACTCCTCCACATGTGAAGCATTTACCTGTGAAAACACTATTACCTCTTCCACTTCCAAATCTTCCTCCCCTGAAACTTCCTCTTTTCTTAGATGTAATCTCTTTTCCTTTATCTTTGTCTTGATTGTTTGAAGTGTCAAACTGACTTCTTACACCTCTTCCTTTCATTGTTCCACCTCCTCTCTGATTTGCTTGCCTCTCATTCTTTCTTTTCAACTTCTCCTCTGCTCGGATTG
Organism: Cupressus sempervirens; assembly: GCA_028749045.1. Lineage (NCBI taxonomy): Eukaryota > Viridiplantae > Streptophyta > Pinopsida > Cupressales > Cupressaceae > Cupressus > Cupressus sempervirens. The sequence continues at coordinate 226,956,725 of CM053791.1, forward strand.
CCAACTGAAAATATTCTCCAAGTGTCCTTGGTACATTCAATCCTATTTCATCTTGAATATTGTACTTGAGGCCATTAATGTATCTAACCACCTCCTCATCTTCATCTTACAGTCCTCCCCTAATACTCAGGGTATGGAATTGCTCAGTATAGGACATGACATCCATATCCCTCTATTTCAAATTGTTCCTTCTTATCTTTATTTGGATTGCTAAATCAGATGGCAAGAATTGATTTCTCACCATGGTCTTCATTCTCTCCCAATCTGAAATCTTATTCAATCCCCTTTTCATGCAGAGTCTATAGCAACTACCTTCCACAAAGCCAATAAATGGCTATCACAAACCAATTTAGGATTCTAGGACTTCTCACAAGTCCTCTTACCCACTCTGGGTATACTCAACCTCCAAGAAAAACAAGGAAATCCCACTTCAAAAGCCTCACCAATTGTCACCAGAAATGGAGACAATCACGGACATACTGTTCCAACCCAAAATCATCAATTTGTTTGGTTCCACCAAACTCTCAACACACCTTTGCACTTCTAGGCCTACAAACCTTGTAGCCTTCCAATTAGCTTCTTTGCACTTTTCTCAAAGTATCCCTTAATAGCATAGGGACTTCTCCATAGTTCAAAACACCCTTCTTGGCACCTACTAAGAATCCAAAAGCTTTTGGGCTGATCTTGCTCCAGCACCATCCAAACTGCTTCTTGGTACTTGAGCCTAGTTGATCAATTTAGGCTAGGGCTTCAAGGAAGAATGGGCAAGGTGGGTTCTCAACACAAAAAACACTTAAGGCAATCTCCAACACAATCAATGCATCCAACTCCAGCACTCAAACTGATCAGAAGTGCCTGCAACCATGACTGTCACCAATTACCTTGCAAAAACCGGTCAAGCACATGGGCTTGCTTAACCTAGGGCCGACTTGAAAAAATAGTTGCCCTTCTCTCCAGGCCTCCAACCTCTGGCATTATGTTTCCTAGTCCCCTAACTTTCATATCACTCAGTTTTAGAGGGTGCCACCAGAGGGAATGCAAGTTAGGGATGCATTTGTCAAAGGGTCTAGGAAATAAGGCTTTTCAGACCACCTTCTACTAAAATGCAGATAACTTTTAAACCCCAACTCCTTTTTGAGTCAAACCAAAACCAAAAGTTTCCTAAATTACCCTTGCAACTATTTCATATACTTAGCAATCATAAAAGTTTCGTACAGATCCGTACTAGCATAATAGCCGAGTGATTACCAGTAAATTTCCAAAAAATTAAAGTTTTTATTGTTTTTTCTCCAAACCACCGTACACTCTGATCTTCGACATATATAAAGGTCTACATGACTATTGGAACAACCATATAGGTGTTCGCAACCATAAAACAAACAAACAACCACTTTTTGCTAATACTGTTTAGACTCTAAATACCCTATTCTAAGGCCTTTTGGTCCCATGGAGTCACTTGGTTTATAACCACACCAAAATGGTTGTGGGCCTTACATGTGCCTTTATTACAAAACATAGACCAACTTGTAAAATATGGACCAAACCTTTATTCCAACTTCCTAATCTACTTGAATCCTCGCTTTCATGGAGTGGCAAGGTGTCCGGCAACATAGATACTTGTTCCCCCCTGCCACATAGGTTAGGTGCCCTGCACCACCTTTCCTCTCTCTCATTCTAAACACTAGTCCACCAAGTGAGTGTTGTTCCTCTCAGTCTTGCTTTTTCTACTTTTACCTTCTTATCTACCTCTATGTCTTCAAGATCAAAGTAGTTCTCAAGGGCCTCTATCCACCCTAGCACTTCTTCACTATCCATTTTACCCTGGTATATTGGCAAATCAATATGGTTCTTCCCACCATTACCTTGTACTACCTTAATGATTCTCATAAATCTCCTTTCTTTAGGATCATCTATTGTCTCATGCTCTTCCCTTGCATTACCAACCTCTTCTTCTTCATGGTTCTCTCCATGATTTCTTCCTCTAACCTCTTCTCCTCTAGGTTCTTGCCTTTCCTTTTCTAAGGATTCTATACTTGCAATAAGCTTCAGCCTCTCTCTTCTCATCTGTCTTTCTTCCCTCACTCTAGATGCTTCAAGTTCTCTCCTCTCTCTTTTCTCTCTTTCCAACTCTTCTCCCAATTCTTCAAGTTCTCTAGCCATTTGATTTTTAGGAGGCATTTTCACAACAAGTTTTCTTCCTTCCCAAGGGCCAACTCACTGATTCTCTTTCTTTCCTCCCCAAGAAATCTATGGACACCACTTATGTACCTTTCAACTCTAGGACACACAAGGAGGAATTAGACACGCCAAGGCTTCAACAAAGGGACCAGCACACTAAGGATGAAAAAGACTCCTATGGTGACGAAACCTACAACTTATCTACTCCCAAAAGACCTTGTTGATGCTCTAATACCATTTGATGTAGAGGATGGAGGATCTAACCAAAAACTTGCAAATTCAAGCACAATACAGACCCAACCCCTATGTTTCAATGGTGTTCCCAAATGCACACAATGCCACCAAAGACTCCAAACTTGGATTTACATTCAAAAAGTGTTCCCTCCACCTCTACAAACCTTAAAAAACTTCAACCAACATGTTTCTAAGGTTTCCAAACCCACAAATCTTTAGTAGATACAAAAGAGACCAGTTTTGCCCTTTACTAGGCTATTCTCTTCTTTGGATCAGTAGACCCTATTTTCTTAATTTTTCTCCTAAAATTTCCAAAACATCAAGAAAATAAACTAGCTTTTTAGATACCCTTATTTTATCTTTATAACAAATCCAAAAATTAGATATCACTCCTTTGGAAAGATTGTACGGAATAGGGCAGTTTGTCTCAGAATTAAGCCTAATTAGACCACTTTTACAAAGCAAGTACTCTTCAAACTTGAAATCTGACTTAATCCTTTTTCATAGTCTCTATTAATGATCTAAATAAAATTATTTTCAAGATTATAGGTCTTCGTCACACTCCTAAACACCCAAACCTCAAAACCCTCCTTAAAATGGCTTAAAAACAAGGGCCTGCTTGTTCAAACCCCAAAACTCAATTCTAGAACTTTTACTTCAGCATTCACCATTAATTTACATATCTAAGATGATATTACCACTCATTCCACTATCATAAAGCACTTACAAAACAAAGGATTCTTCAAGTTGCTCTTGAAAACCAAGCACTTTCATTCAATTTTCTAAGACAGTCCATACAAATCTGACACTCCAGGCCGTACAATCACAATTTATAAGTTTCAAGGGATGGTTATTAACCCCCTCAACCACCTCCAATCAGTTTCATTTTTTAACTCTTCATAAAATTTAAATTATGGAGTTTCTCTCCAAAAAATACATAACTGTTACTATTCAAATTTCTAACTATTAAACTATGCTTTTAATGGGCTTATTGAACATTTTGACTTGTCTAATGACAAGATATGATCATGAAAACCTACATGAACCTATCAAATGACTCATCTACCATATGAAATCCTAAAATCCTATCTCATGCCCAATAACAACTTTTTTCCACATATGAGTCCAACATTATAACTTTGTATGCTTCCATGAGCCATAATTGGTGCAAGGATTGCCCAATTGACTTCAAGAGATGCTCCATGACCTCTGTAATGCCTTGGATCTTCAATGTTCCCCTAATGAGCATGGGATGCCCCTGCATCACTTATCTTCATAAATAAATTCAAAACTAATTTCCATGATATTAACAACTACTATTTTGTATCTCATATGAGACTCCTAGTGCACATGAGGTCCAACAGGACAATTATGTAGATTTGATGACGTGGCCACTCACTCTTGAGGAGGAGCCTACAATAGTAAGTTGTATTTTGAATTCATGATTAAATATGTTATAAATTTAGCATGATATGAATTATAATGTTATAGTTTAAATTGTAGATTCATCTAACAAAGGTATTTGAACATATACAACCCATAATCAGAGAGGTACCAGCATTGCCGAGGGCATACGAGAGGACTCCTGACCGGTGCAGGAGGTCGACGAGAGAGGTATTTATTATGAAATTTTGATAGTATTAATGTCCATTATGGAAAAGATCATTATGCATTTGAGTAATTCAATGTTAGATACATAGAAGCATATAAATTTAGTTGTCTAACTTTGGGTTTTCCTTTCTTGTTTATGTAGGAGGCATCCAATCCACCTAGTGCAGCGAAGAGGCTGCATTTTGATCATCCACTAGCACCCTAGGATAGTATAGTTTTCGTAGGATGCATCATGAGACATTTTGAGATGGCATATGCCACATTGTATACAGAAACATTGATATTATACACATTCTGATGGCATGATCAGCCACATTTTGTATATGGATCTATGTATTTTGATATATATTTGAGTACTTTATCTATGGATACATGATCTTTGATATATATTTGTGTAAAAAAATTTCTATAGATACATGTATTTTGATATATATTTTTGTCATTTGTGTGCACAATGATATACATATTAATTTAGTATCTAGTATTGTTCAATTTATTGTGGACCATGTGTCATGCCCTAAATTTTACTAGTAAAAACACAACAATTTTTTTTTTTTTTTGTAGCTTATGAAGTCACATAAGAAATTACATATTGTAAAACAAGGTTATCATTGAATAGGAGTTCAAGACTCATGTGGATAGTGTCATCTAGTTGTAACATTTTAGTCACAGGTGGTTTTCAAATAGATTGGATGACAGTCTAGTTCAAGTTAGCGTCACGAATCAAACAAGCAAGTTCAAGATACAACACTCATAAATTAGTGAGGTAATTCATATTCTAACAAGCCTCTGATACTAATATTCTATTAGGGTCTGTCGGTTGTATCATATGGACTAGGTCATGATTCTAGCATGTAAGGGAAGGGGATCAGAATTACTTATTATCCTCATTACCAATGTACACACATTCATTAATCATTACAATATATATTAATGTGACAATTACTATATGGTTTGGAAGTGTAGTATATCTTAATCGATTAAACACACGTATCTAGAGAATTTAGATTTAGTACTCATCACATGAGCACCCTTAGTCAAATAAGAAAATGTGCACTTATCTACCACACTATATCGGATCTAACCATTGGAAATTAGAACAGATATGCCACAAAGGTAGCTTCGAAGTCTACATGATGGAGAAGGGGCCACTTGCATTGATAGTATCCATCATTCAACACATTAGTTACACAACTTATGGAATAAACAATTTGTTTTATGTGCCAAACGTGTATCATGTGCTTGCATCCATATCTTACTGGTTACAGGTCCTCTTGAAGATTGGACTAATACTGAGTCATTTTCTCCCTCTTTACTCTATTTAGTCATCCTCATGCATTCTATCAACATTTCTTCCTCACCAAACTAGCACTCACTACAATTTCCTAAACACAAAAATTACTATTTCAGTACATAAATTAAACTCACTCTAACAAAAGACAATTACTAACTATTTAGCTCATCAACTACTAACTAATCTAGCTACATTGCCATGCTTTTACATTTACTATTTTAATTACTATAATTACTATACTATTACATTTACTTTTTACATTATTACATCTAATTATTCACCATAAGCTCACTTTCTCACTATCAATATTATTATTATCAAAGCATGTTAATATTCAAAGTAGTTTCATAGTACAAATTAGTAAGCACATAAAATGAGGAACTCTTAGTAAGTCTAAGGGCCAATTCAAAGTACTTAACTCAATAATAATTCACGATCTATATTTAAATACATCCTACTACACCATCGTATTGAGTGTGTCAATTTAAATTTGTTAGATGAATTGTTTATGCAAGGATTAGGTGCAAGTGTATAAATAAGGTTTGTATATAACATAGCTTTTCATTCTAACATATATGTATTCATCATTTCATGCAACTAATGTAGTAAAATGTGGTTACATGAATCATATCATCATTAATTATACATAGGATACATGAGCTAACTAGCTACCTCTAATGACATGCCTATTGACCCTTATTACATACTAGCTAAATAATGCTTTATTCCTACACTACATTTTCAAATTGGTATTTATATTCTATCGACTTTGATATTCTACTAATATCTTCAATCAAATCCACAACATTCATTATCTAACTAACATTCCCTCAAGCCAAATATAAAACTCACTTGACATTAAATCCAACATCTACACAGGTTTGTCATGCATTCAATTCTATCTAGTAACTCTTATCTATCAATGTGCTTTATTGACTAGATAAAACTAGATTTGAGTTAAGTACTAAGTTTTCTGGATTTGATTGTGTTTGTTTATTTCATCAACGTTTCGGATCACACTACATGATCCATCATTAGGATAAGAAAGTGTAGGATAGTAAGATATGCAGACTGGACCTTTCTCAAGAATTATAAGAAGAGAAGGGGGAAGCTCGTAAAACCATGCAATACCAAAAAATAGAAAAAAGGTACACCCACCAAAAAGTATAAGAAAGAAGAAAAAATAAAAGAAAAAGGTTAAAAAAGAAAGAATTAAAAAACTAAACAGAAAAAATAGGAACAAAAAATAGCTACATATATATATACTGTCTATATATATATATATATATAAAAGTATAATAGTTATTAATATATTGGCTATTATATAATAATATAGCTATATGAGTAATGTATAGCTATATAAACACTTACAATAGCTAATGGATTATAATATAGCTATATACAAGAAAAAATATAAAGAAAACACGATATAATATAAATGAAATATATAAATAAATAAGATATATGTATATCTAGGATATATATGTCAATATATATATGTATGTATGTATGTATGTATGTATCTATGTATGTATATATATATATATATATATATGTATATATATGTATATATATGTATATATATGTATATATATATAAAGGGCTGAAAAACAACAATCTATATGTACACAATTTTATGTATATAGGGAAATAAAAATGACCAATACTAAATAGTGAAATGAATAAAAATAAATAAGAAGGAGGAAGATGTCCAAGCTATCATGCATGTAGGGATAAAGGAGAAAATTCTTACATGCTTTGTAGCCTAGATAACAAGGAAAGAACAGAAGAATCGGTAGGAGGACGCACACAAAAGAAAGGTGATAACCACGTGAAAAAATAAACAATACTAGAGACAAAAGGACACTAAAATAAAAGTTAACAAGAAACCAAGGTGCCTAAGCACAAAACCCACTCACAAGAAAGAAGAAAGAAGTGTGCCAGGGAGAGAGAGAGAGAGAGAGAGAGAGAGAGAGAGCATTGCACACCACAGAAGAAGTAACAAGCACCCAGAAGGAAAGAGGAGAAGAGAGGGGGGAAGGAGAAGAGGAAAACGTCAAACAAAAGAACTAGAAGAGCAAGAAAGAAGGGAAATCGAGAAAGCATCAAGGGTGGTGGAGTCTGTTGAGCGTGCTCGAATGGAGGTTGTCAAGGGTATCAAGCAAGGGGCGCCACGAATGGTTAATGGACCACCCATCATCCCGATTGAGGTTAATGGGATGATAGCTAATGGAAATAGCCTCTTTTAACTTCCTCTTGAAATGATTGTCCTCTTTTGATAGGATTTTGGTATTCTCCAAAAAAATATGATGCTTGGTGGAAGTTGAGTGCTCAGCTAGGGTGGATTTTTGTATCCTCTCATGCTTGATGTTAGCATTGTGCTCTCGGATCCTCGTGATGATAGAGCGAC